>WBMW01000195.1:4280-33955 GCA_013396635.1 Penelope pileata | reverse complement strand
CCAAAAAAAAA
This sequence comes from Penelope pileata, assembly GCA_013396635.1. NCBI lineage: Eukaryota > Metazoa > Chordata > Aves > Galliformes > Cracidae > Penelope > Penelope pileata. The sequence continues at coordinate 33,944 of WBMW01000195.1, read as the reverse complement.
AAAAAAAAAAAAAAAAAAAAACAAAAAAAGAAAAACAAAAAAAACCAAAAAAAAAAAAAAAAGAAAAGATAAAACTCAGGAGTTTCCTATGGTACTTTTCAAAACAGTTACTTTGCTTATGAAGTATCCCTTCTGTCTNGCCCAAGAAAGTCTTTAAAGCACGTTCTTGTATTTGTGATAAGTGCAAACATCTAGGTATTCTCCATATTAGAAGTTCTCAGCTAAAAAAGTCAAATTAGAGTTTCAGAGAGGTTGATATTTAACTTCTTCCTCTTCCACTTTTGGATAGTGTTTTAAATTTTCTTTGGTAAACAAGAGGTAAAGCAACACAGTGTGAGTGTGAGATACTGTGTTTTAGTTATTAGTCAATGGGAAGGATAAGAAATTTCTCACTCTACTGCCTAGAGTAATAGCATAGTTTGTTTTGGAGCTTGTTGATGCTTCCTGTTCTGAATGTTGTAGGCATTGCATTGTCTGTGAAACCAGGGTATACTATTTTATACTATAAGGAGAGCAGTTTACAGATCTGCTGGTGGTGCAGCCATCTCCTGGAATAGTCCATTACCTCCCCCTGCCAATAACATGTACTTGTCCCTCCAAAACCCATATGAGCTACAAAAAAATTAAGAATTATTAATCTGCTTCCCAAAATATGTAGATATGAGTGTTCTAGCAATGGTGTCCTCCTACAAGTAGTAAAGCTAATCTATCAGTGTTAGTTCATCAACAGACTTAGTAAATATGGCCATTTTTCTCTTTATGGTATGGTATTGTCTGTATTTCATATTAAAGCCTTTCAACATCTAGAGGATGCCTTTGAAAACCACACTGAAAATTCAGGATTTTTTGTGATGTTTGTTTTGTTTGTTCGTTTTTGTTTTCATTCCCCCCCCAACGCACACACTAGGTACTTCCTCTTAATGAAATATTCAGAAAGTGGCTATTCAATATGTGGTGTCGATTAGGAATTGGAACAATTTCCATTTGAGATATTCCTCAAACTATGGAAGATTATTACTTGTGATTCTGTGCACCAAGCATCAGGGACAGAAAGAAAGTAGGTAACGTGATTAGGAAATAGATTCTCTCTGTCATTATTAGGACTGTAATTTCTGCATGTAGCAAAATTCCTCTGTTGATGTGGGTTTGTTACCAGCATCTTTCCATTATCTGTCAACAGAGTAGCACAGGAAATAAAAAGTTATCCTGGCCTCAGTCTCCAGGGGTAGCAGACACTTTGTTAGATTCCCTAAGTACTTACAGGGGATGCTGCTGTAATGCTAATACCAGACACAGATCTAGTAGGTTTTGATTTACATACAGCACATTTGTGAAAGATTATTTGCTGGTCTGCATGGACTTTGAGATGATAGAATTTGAAGGGAGGTCAAATAGCTTTCACTAAACCATACATCACATAATTATGGTGGTGATTCCTTTCCTGCACTGAAAAGTAATTGCTGACAGGAGAAACCAATGCCAATATGCGTAATGTTGAAGAATTAGTACCTCAGTTCTCGCCACTTCTTTCAATGATGTGAAATGTCAAATTTTGCTGAGTAAATCCAAAAGAAATTGGTGATAATAGCAGACTGTGGTAGATTTTCTTCTTGAGATAATTACTCTACCATTTTTAGATTATATTTCTTTCCCCTCATAAATGTTTCAATATTTGGAAAAGCTCTGAGGAGTAAATAATATAAACTAAAGATTTTTAGACCTGAATAAAGAATATATAAATGCATACATAAGATAAAACTTTTATTTCTAAATAAATGCTATATATACAAATATGTTTATTTATAAAAATATATTATACATTATATCTATTATTTTAAAAGTGTTTTGCTCTTCCATAGAAGAATGGAAGATAACTTTGCTGATGTTAACAAACTTTTTTTTTCATATTATTTCTGTATGTAAAACAAACAAAATGCCAAGCTCCATTTTATTTTTAACTTCTTGGAATTTATGCCTGTAGACCAGAAAAGGCAACTGACTCATGGAAACTAGTACACATAACATTTTGAGATCTAAATCCTGAAGATTTTGGGCTCCAGATTTAGAAGATTTACTGACAATGTTAATTAGTGAATGTGGGTATTTGTAGCACAAGGCTTTTATCTTACTAGGTGAATTGTTTCTTTTCTTTTTTTTTTTCATTTCTCTAGGGAAAAAAATAGATTAAAAATAAACAATCATTCTTTAATTTATTTGTGTACCGATGGTGTATCATTGTATACCCATACACAGAGATAAATATACATGCATACATCTAAAGTTATACATGCATAACGTATGTGTAACATTAGATGTATATATATATATATGGAATGTATATATGTTTTGATATGTGTATATATATATGGGGTACAATAATTGCATTTGTAGTTGTAAATCTTTTATTTATTTTGTTTGAGATCATGGATCCCAGTTCTGACATCATAATTTATTTTTAAGTCTACTAATATCACTGACTTCAGCTGGCTTTTTCTGGTACACACACATACTGAAGAACACACATCCATTTTGAGGCATTACACATTATCCTCATTTAATGGAAACTTGTTCTTATCAGAAAATGATTCTTTGTTCACAAAAAATGTCAATATTTTTGAAATGCTAAGTTATTTATATTTTCTCTAATAAAGATCATATTTTACATTCAAATTCAAATAACCTTTTCTCCCAGGTTGGGAATAACCTACTTTTGGACCTAAAAAAATGATACGTCAAAACAGAATGTGATTGCAAATAAGCATCTTAGATAACAATTCACAGTTGAGCTCGCTTAAATGTCGAAGTTCAGACTCAGCAATGGCTGTGTAAGTCATTGGGGATGACACCCACACTGTTAAATCAGAACAAAGCATTCTCAGAGTAAGTCTCTGGAGACTACATTAGGTTGTCAAATGAACAAGATGCCAGCATAGATTATATTATATCTTAAAGACAAATAATAAGAAATTAAACACAATGACTCTGATCTTCAATAAAAATGTGCAAGTACATATAGTGCCACCTGACTTGGCTTTCTTAAAAGACACCTGTTTGAGGTTTAGAAGAGTTACAGGCAATAATTGTTTGCTTGTTCTTTCAGGGCAAGATCTACTTTTTAGAATGGACCATACTGGTTAGGTAGTTATAGTTTACTCTGGGAGTATAAGCAATTGATAAAACAGAATTAAATCACCATTATATTGCCATCATCAAATGAACAATGTGTTAGTTTAAGCAGTGGAATAGCTTAACAACTTCCAAAAAGGCAAATGAGTTCACGTGTTGCTATATTTTCATAATCAAGCCATGCATTCTGGTAATATTGCTCTTATTCAAACCTTTAGAATAAGAATGGGGAGGCTTCTGTAACAGCAGACACAGCAATACCTAAATTGAATATTTTAATGTATGTAACATTGGCTACTATAAGGAGGATATGTGGATGTGTGGGTTCTCACAGGAGAAAGCTTGGTTAAAGAGCTTTTATAGGATTTTATGTCAACTTCAAAGAAGTTCTTTAACAGCAGTCCTCATTGGGCAAACATTGAAATTTATTGCATGCTAGGATGGCTTTTGTCAGCCAACTGCACTGCAAAGTTCACTCCAAATGGGTAACATAGTTGTCTAAACTCTATGGCAGAACCACTTAGATTTCTCAGCAGTAGTGGCTCAGTTCTTCATGGGGTTAACTCAAGCCCTTAATTTCCCCAAGCTAGATAAGAATAAATGAAGCCACGCTTTTACTAACAGAATAGACTTCCCAGATGTAGAATTTTTTAAGATTTGCTGCCTTCTCTGTACACACCAGAAATTAACTGACCCTATTCCAAGAGTAAATGCAAATCCTCTCGATTTGTGTGTCCTCACAAATTCTGTTTCTCCTCTGAAAAGTATGAGTGCTATTCTGAAAGTAATGCTTCCTATTTTATTATCTTAGCCCATGACATCAGAGACGAATGTTAATAGTATGGCAGTACAGGATGAACCTCCCCACCAATATTCCATTACATTTTGTTGCTGTATAACAGATGGCAGCAGAGGGGCAGTCTGACAAAATGGAGTCTGACGTAGAAGCATACAGTGGAGACCAAACAGTGGATGAGAGCATAATGAGGTGGTGGGTGGTACATTTCAGCAGTTGAGACAACAATGTGAAAGTCATGTTCTGGATGTCCATGCAGATCGTTATGAGCATGGCTTGCAGGCTCCTGTTCATTGCTTATAAAAATGCATAGATAATGGCAGTGACCATGTTGGAAAATAATGTTTTATAGCCGAGAATTTACTCTATCAAACAGCGTTATTGTGCTTTTCATACCAGTTGTAGTTTCCATACAAATAAATAGGAGGCCTTACTTTTGGGTCAACCTACATGTCATTCATGTTACTTCCATTTATGCCTGCTTTTTGTCCTAGAATCAGCTGTGATTTTTCTAAAGCTGGTTTTTCCTCAGCTTCATCTTAGTCACAATTATACAGTGCTGCTCAGTCTTTTATGCTGAATAACTTAAGGAAAATGAAACCCATAATGCAACAAATGCAATGAAGTCAATAGTAGTTTGTTCTTTCTTTTTCTTTTTGCTTTTTTTTAGTTTACCAGAAAATTTTCAAAAGCCACAAAATAATAGTCTATTAGAGAAAATAATTTCGGCATAAAGTAATCTAGTAAGTTTATCAACTAGCAGAGTTTATCAACTTGGACACAATGACACACTTCCATAACTATTTCATTAGTTCTGAACAACTTCTGACACAACTAGCACAGTTTCTGCATATTTCTAAAGCACAAAGACTGTGAACGTAACAATGTCTATGTTTTAGTGGACTCTGCATTCTGTAAGAAGAGATGTTTTTCTACATATTTTCTCCCTCCACAGATATTACACAAAATGTACTGGTTTGTTTTTCCTTGGTACAATAAGCTCAGTTTGACCTCCTGAGGTTTTCCATTCCCTCCATTGGTTCAGCAGATTTATATGGAAATTTAGTTCCTCTTATGCTTGTTCAATTTGTTTTCTTTCTTTCTTTCTTTTCCCCCAACTTGCCAAGTAAGGGGAAGCTTCTTAAAAACTTCCTAAGGGCTTTGCCAGTTTATGAAGAGCATTTTGCATTTACTGATTTGTAATTGCAATACAACCTTTTGGCCATACTGCAATTTTCATTTTCTGGCCAATTGGTTTCACATATGTTCTCAGACCTTTGGAATGTTAAATAATTGTTATCAGGAGTATCATTTAAATACAGTTCTGTAGATCTCAATTCAATAAATATAAAATATAGGCTGGATGGAGAATGGCTTGAGAGCAGCCCTGAGGAGAAGGATNGAGACACTGGCACAGGTTGCCCAGAGAAGTTGTGGATGCCCCCTCCCTGGAAGCATTCAAAGCCAGGCTGGATGGGGCTTTGGGCAACCTGGTCTAGTGGGAGGTGTCCTTGCCCATGGCAGGGGGGTTGGAACAAGGTGATTTCTAAGGTCCCTTCCAACCTGATCCATTCTATGATTCTATGATTCTATATGAGTGACAGAAATTTCATTGTATATATATATATATATGATTTAGTTCAAGTATGTCCCAAAAGGAAGATGAAATATAAATTGAGATATGAAATACTTTTGAAAAGTATGCATAAAACATTCCCCTTCTTGGAATATGTTCTGATGAGAACTGAGTTACTCTAAATCGGTAAAATAGAACAACACAAACTGTAAAACTAAGAATTATTGGCTGAGTTGCCTTACTACGTGCATTTTTGATAACTGAGAAATGGGGAATCTTTATTTCCTTGTTAGTTTCACTCCAGTATAACACAGTTGTACCCAGACTGAGGAGTCCATGGTGAAGCTCATGACAATTTTCTGAGAAATATAGTCCAAAATGGGAGCCATGTCTACCAGGAAGAAGAAAAGGCTGAGGTACAGCAATCTACCTGAACACTTACACAGTAGCTGAAAGCAGGATAGTCTCTGTTTTGACCACTTTTCAGGAATTACTTGATTGAAACACATCAATATTCTATGAAAAGTAGGAGGATGTTCATCAAATTATTTTTCAAAATGTTAAGAAAAATATGAAAATCTTAAGAAATAGGTCTTCCACATGCCTGGAACAGCTTGTTTCTTATTTGCCAAGAAGTGCCATAGTTCTTAGGAAGTAATGCTATAGTGCTGTTTCGAGCCATGAACATGCTCAATATGATAGAATTGCTTCAGAACTTGATTGTACTATCCAGTGAACAACTTGTGAGTAACAGCTACAGAAGAACTTGTGCATATTTGCAAATTATTTGTGGCTAGAAAGTGGTTGAACTGACAGTGATTGCCTGATTTGCTTGCATCAGGCTTTAAAGCATAAATAATTTGCAAAGTCTCCATGGCTACACAGAGGTATGGAAAAACAAGTGCATCAGAAACTGTGCAAGCTTTTCTGAGAGATTCATAGTATTTAATTTCCGTGGTTCAGAATATGAAAAGTTACTTGTAAGGAGAGATGACAGATCACAAGAATGAAGTTTTATACGTTAAAAGTAGTTTTAATTCTCTTCCAGTTTTCAATGGTAGCAATGATTTGGCTACCTGATGTATTTGGTTCATTAAGCCCTTATTTTGCAAATTGTTGATGTCTTGCTTTCTTGATGTCTTCAGAAGGAGATTGGAGGCCTTCCTGATGGGAGTCCACGAATAGTAAGTCAAGCCATGGAACTGCCTATGGAGAAACCATTCTGCTAAACTCTACAGCTTGTACTGCACAGAGTCCAACTAAGTCATTAGAGAGAATCCTCCAGTTCTAAAATCTGCTCTACTCCTCATGCTTCAGCCTCTGCATACTGAGTCAGTCCTCACCTGAGAAGAGAAAGAGTTTCAGGTTGCAAAAAATGTGTTTGTTTAAGATGGCTTTTTAATACTCTTCCATTATTCATTAGTGCTTACCATGATAATTTAAAAATGTTTTTTTTAAGGATTGGGCTCTTTGTTTCATATATTTTACAGTTTAGTTTTTTTCCTGTTTGAATGGATAGTGCACCTTTATTGTTAACATTCTGTACATGTCTCCTTACTTGACTTTTACATTATTGCTCTTGCTATTACTATGCATGCATTATTTATGTGGTTGGCTATCAAGAAAAAAAGGCAAGCAATTTACTTGTCAAAACATATTAGAATGCATGACTTTAAATCAAAGTTGCATAGGTTGGTAAAAAGCTATAATAAATGTTCTTTGGCTAATATGTTAGTGTCGTGGAGTGGGCATGGTCAATGTATTGACTAAGGAACCTGTAATCACTTGAAAGACTCAGTGAATAGTAGAGCATTTTAGACTGCTGTGCCTTGCTTTTAATTGCATGATATTAAGATTTAATTTGTGAAGACTATATTATTTCAGTATAAGTAAATTCTAACCTGTGCTTTAATGTTAATATCAAATTAAAATTGGTATTGCATGAAAATTATAAATATAATGGACCCTAATTATCTCAAGCAAACCTACAAATACAGATCTCTGGATTTAAACATATATCTTCTCTGCAGAGTGCATTCCTCTGAGTTACAAAGAGTTTATGGAATGCAGATAATTCTGTCCTGCAAGACATGGAAATTACATCTCCCACGGCCTTACAGTTCTGTTGTAGGACAAAAACAACTGCAATTGAAATCACTGAACCTGATCTTTACACAACAGGTTTTCCTGTTTGGGAGCCAGCTGTTTCATGCAGTACATGAATTAGCTGTTCATGAACTACATCAAGAAAGTATTTTTTGACAAATACAGAATAGTTTCCAGAAAACAGTTACTCTTGCCACATACAGAAAATCATACTCACTAATTCTAACTATAAGCTTCTTCGAGCTAGCACTGTGAAAATTACTGAAGTTTAAATTCACTGACCAAACTGAAAAACAAGTTGATCTAGAATAACAATTTTTATCTGTCTCAACAAATCAAACATGAATATCAAATGTATAGAATATATATGAAATATATTTACTGAATATGTTCTTCTAATAATAAATTCAGGCACGTTTTGCAACAAAATAGCCGAAATTAAGAAAGAAACTTTTTAATTATGAATATGTTTAATGAAATATTTAGTTTATTACATTTATTTCTGCATTTTTGGAACATAGTCATGTGATGGATTCAATATCAAGTTATCAATATCAATATCATAGTTTTCCTCAACTTGAAATAACATTTAGGGTCAAATAAACCTTTCTGCTTTATTCAAACTTTCTATCTACTGTTATAAATGTGTATTAAATGTTTAACACATTTACAGACGTTTATAAATGCAAAATCCTATTTTAAAACCATTGTTTAGGAGATTTTTCTCATTTTTCCTTCCTTTTCAGATTTGATCACCTAGTTCTTTTTTTTTTTTTTTTTTTAAATCCTGTGTGGTGGTGTACTTAAGCACTGGAATTTCACTGTCTGCTGCCTGCATCAATACTAGTGAATGACATTGATTTATTACATATTGATAAATGCTCAGTGCCGTCTTCTGGTGTTCGTAAGCAATGATTTTTTAAAATATATCTTCTTTTATCTAAAATATTGTATAGGAAATAAAAGGTGACACTGGAGATCGTTAAAAGTGTCAGACCTAGATTTCAAAACTAAGTTAAATTTTATTTTGTACTTCAAGATTTAGAGATAGACACAATTTTGAAGTGTAAAAAGTTATGTACCTCTAATTTTTAGTACATGAATAACTTGAATACTTTATGTAGTGTGCAGAATGAACAAGGACACTTTAATAAGACCCTTTGACTTTTGCACAGAGAAAGTTTCTTCCTCAACAAGGGTCTAGTCTCTGAAAATCAAAGCTATTCAAAGTCAAAATGGAGGTAGGAAAGTAAATGTTTTTGACAGCAAGAGAGTGACACAACCTAAGAAGTTCTGTGTGAATGTTCATGTCTTAGCATCTATGAAAGTAGAGCATTAGTCAAGATTCCCTTTAACTAACTCCTATCCGAGCAATCGGAGGTCTCTGCCTTAAAGAGCTTTCTGTTGGAATATTATGCAAAGGGCGATAATGCAGGTCTTCCTAAAAGTCATGTTCTAGCCCAAGTAAGATTAATCAGCTTGATACTAGAGGTGTTAGCTGAAATTATTTGGCTTGCATTCTACTTGACAGCAAACCAGATTACCCTAATTTATATAAAGACTGTGGCCATAAGATAATTTTTTTCATATGGTGAAATAGACATCTTTTATTTTTTCTGTTCTGAGATTCAGACTGTTTCAATTTTTGGACAAGATGAGCTTCATAGCTGTTAGAAAAAAAATCATTTTAAAGTAGTCTTTTTCACATTCTTATTTATAATCTCAGAGGAAGGAAAAGCACATTTTACCTGGAGGAAACGTGCCATTTTTAGAAGGTCTATTAATCAGATTGTAGAAGGTGTTAAAAGAGGAAGCAATTATCAAGGTACTGCAGGGAGAAGCAGGGAGAATTATTTATATAATATTATTTTTCTCAGGTTGTATAAATAAAAATACAGGTTTGTTAAAGCCAATATATTACTTATGTTCCCCATGTGAATAGAGCAAGAAAATCCTGCATTAGCTATTTAAATAGGCTATAACAGGATGGTGTTTGATATTCTGAAATTACATTTAAAAGAAGAAAAAAATACAGACAAAGGAGAAAATTGCAAGGTCTAGCAGGGTTTTATTATAAAGAGATTGATGGACATTTCTGGGCATATTCAAATAGATTTAGTCCATGTTTCAATGAAAACAACACTGGAAATAAAAATGCCATCTTCCTGCTGCTGAACAGTGCAAGATGCATGAATCTGGTTAGATTTTCTGTCTCTTCATAAACTTGATAAAGGCATGAAATTATTGCAAACAGACAATAAGCAAATACCAACTATTTATTATATGAGGAATATGATGTTTTACACTGGTTGGAGAGTTAGAAAGGAAATTAAAAAAAAGAAAAAAGAATAGCGCATAGCATCCAAGATGTGTTGTAGATGAGGTGGAGAGTTCTTTCGATATATGTAACCTGACTGATTACTGGAACAACAACTTGAAGGTTGGACTGTGAACCAGACAGTCTCATTTGGATGCTGCGGAATTGATGGGCATTCCTCTTGTCTGTGGATCTGTGTTGACATATCATGACTAATTAAATCTGTATGCCAGCTGTAAAGCGAACTGATTAGTTCTCCAGACTGCAATGACTAGATCTCTAAAAACTATTAAGTGAACACAGACAACTAGCTCACATACAAGTCTCTGTAAATATCGATATATAGTGGTCCTTATCTGCATTACAGAAGTCAGAAAAGCCCAGATGATAAATTTCTGAATAGCCCTGTTTAGAGTCCATGCAGGGTATCCTGAACTGAAAATTGCCAGAATCTCAAAGAGACAGAAATATTAACACAGTGATGCTGTAGGACAAGCCAATCTTGGATTACACTACTGAGTTCTGCCCTGGTGAATACTAGTGCCTCGATGGTGGTGAATTTCATATTCTGTTTAGCAGGGAGTGACCGTTATTCACCCAGGAGGTGAGCAATGTGCTGTTGAGATCTGTGCAGAGGAGAGGAAGGTGCCAGCTGAGGTTTCTAATACACTTTATGTGGTCAGTAATAGAGACAGAACTAAAATCTCTTGCCTCTAAGCCATAGACTTCTTTACAAAAAGTCCATGGTTTCTGTTCTTCCTGAAGCTGTCCTTTCATTTTGCCCTTTGCTTTGTGTCCTCCTTTTGGACTTTCTCCCCTTAAGTATTGCTGTGTATCAAGAAATTTAAACATGTTATTTGTTTGAAACTATGTATAAAGTAAAAATTCTCCTTCATACACTCTTAATGCTAAAAAGATAGCATGATTATTTGTAAGGACAAAGTACATCATGTGTGACCTCTCAATGTCCCCCTGCAGAAGAAATAGATCATGTTTAATGAATCTGTTGACAATACAAGAAAGGATCTAGTTTGCCTCGAGGTTTGTAAATATGTTTTTTTAGCTAGAAGGATTAGTTAAGCAGGGTATGACAAACTTAAGCTCTGTGATCTTAGCTAAGAAGAAATCTCTGTGGAACTGGTTATCTGTCACGGGTCTGATACCGAAGGGTTCAGAGATTATAGGAAAGCTCTGTGAAAACAATATGCATATGGGAGGGGTAAGTTCGCCCACAGGATTTTTAATTTCTAATAGTTGAGTATGAGGTGATAAGACTAAGCTAGAGAGACAGTAGGATATTTTAAGGAATCAGGACTTCTCTAAATATTGCACCATGTATTTCATCCTCTTAATGAGGCTTAGAAAATCTGTGGAATGATACACATTGACCTGGAGGAATTAAGAATCCTGTGTATTTTCAGTAATGTTGTCCTTGGCCTTTTTCATGCTTTCCTGAAAGTTAATTATCCATGAGTCTTTTTATCTTATTGTTATCTTGGAGGCTTGAATAAGTTAAATGATAAAAAAAGCTTATTTACAACTTTCTTATTACAGCTGTTATAGATTGTTTGTCTTTTTGCACATAATTTATACTAAGAAAAAGCAGTGTGAAGAAACATTTGTGTATGAATGTGTGTCCCTTTTTCAGAAGGACATAATAAGAAATGGAAGGAAATAGCACCCTGGGATATCATATAGTCCACTCTTTGCCCAAAGCAAGGTCATTTATATCAAAACTATTCTTGACAGGCGCTTTTCTAATACGTTTTTGAAAGCTCATATGACAGAAGCTCTACAAATGCCTTCCATAATTTATTCTAGTGCCACTCTATTCCTACCATTAGGAAAGTTAGAGATATTTTCAGTTTAACACTGTCAGTAGGTAGTAAATGTCATCAACTGAGCCATTCTCAAATTTAAGACATTTTGAAAGTTTGTTTCAGGTGACTATCATATAGCTTCCTTCAAGAAGACTCATATACACTTAAATGATGTAAAAGATGGCAAAGATTTGTCTAATTCTTTTCCTTTTAGTGACTTCACCAGAGAAAATACAGACAGGGTACTATCACTTAAAAACTAGATTTATTAGTCTATAAACTAGAACATTTAAAACTGTCCATGAAAGGAAAAGACAGAATGAAAAATTATAATAAAATGGTTATGAATCAGTCTTCACCTGCACAGTGTCTAAGGGGATTTCCTTCTGCTAAGACTGATTTTCCCTCAGCCAACTCTATATGATGTCCTCTGATATCCGAGACTGTTTTTTCCCGTCATCTCAGAGACCTGTCTATGTGTATGCCTTTGAGTGTTCTAGCAAATCATGGACTTGTAGCATCGAGAGGAGACTTTCTGCCTTTCTTTGCTGTCTTGTCATAAGTTCACATCTGGAAGTTTCTCTCCAGAAAAGATTTGGTTCTTCCCCTCCAACCCACTTCAGAAAAGAGCAAACTCCTTCTTCAGCCAAGAAATTCCACAATAATTGTCTTTCAAACCTATAAAACAAGTGTGAATTCTGACACAAAGCAATAAATAATGGACTAAATACATTTACTGTTAGTCACAGACTCCATCTTGAAATGGTTGTGCTTACTATGAGCATGGCTATTCAGTAGCAGTTACCAACTTCTTACAAACACTGAATTAGAAAATGCAATATCTCAGCCATTTATACTGATTCTGATAGTGATGGTCTCAGAATCACATTAATGTACTAGTCTATATTTCAAAATAATGAACAATTTGATACTTTCAGAAGGAATCTATGATCGAATAGGTAAAGGTGGAAATGAGACTAAATTAAAGAGATTCACAGTCACACGATGTTTCTTCCTAAAAACAGCTAAACCATTTTTTTGTCTGCTAAAGGAATAGCTTTTAGTCAGTCACTTTAAACACCATTAAACCTAACAATAAAACTCCCAATAAATATGAGGCAATTCTTTTCTTGCCTTCCCCCTTCAAAAAATAAATATGTTTGAAATAGACAATGATGATGCTAAAAATGACTACAATATGTTTATTATAATTATTGTGTCATTTGGCATGTTCATGGGTGGACTCCTATTATGTCAACTATCTTCTAGAGTACATCTGTGAGATTTTGTACACCTCAGGAACAATCTTGAAATCAAATGTAGAATAATAAAAAGATATTTTTGACTAAACTCATTCAGTCTTTAGTTAATTTTTTTTTCTGCCATAGTTTGGAAGACTTATCCTGTGCATTCAGACTATGCCCCCTGGTATCACTAAAACTGTAAAACAGAGGTCAAGGGCAATAAATGTTGTCTGTATTCATCAAATACTACTTTCCAAAATCTCCAAGGGAAGCTACGTGAAAATTCTTGCTGAAAGTCACTGGGAAATATATACCTTGATGCCTTTTTGGTCTTTGGAAGTCTTTTTTTCTTATTGTCCATTTGAGTTACAAGTTTTTTAAGCTGTGATTTTGCCTGGCATTATCAATTTATTAGTACAAGCTGCATCTCAGAGCCTTTTCTGAGTGTTTCACATAAGCTTTTATTTTGATCTCTTTATCAACAATTTGCATTGGAGTCTCTTTTTCAAAGGCGTTTGAAAGAAAAAAATATGAAATTCTGCATTTCTGCACTTTTCTATTGCCTACAAAATAATCAACCCAAATACAGTTTGATTTCAAAAGATATTTTAAAAATGAGTTTTCAGGCAGCCTGCAGAGAGTCTGTGGTGATTATTTTATGCAGTCTCATTGCAGAAGTCAAATTACAATTCAAAAATAAATTTGTGGCAACATGTATGATAAAAATAACAATGTTATTTGAAATACATGATAGCAGGTATAAAAATTACTGAAGAATACCTTTTTAAAATACTTTATAGGGCATATGTTATTAGTATTAGGAGGTTTTTATAGGTTGAGCAGGTTGGTTCTAGACCAGTACTCTCTTGCATTACAGAGTATAGAGACACAAAACAAGCCAAAAAGATACCGGATTGTAATCCTGTACTGGACAGTGGAAAACGAATTTTGACATTCAAAATTTAAAGATATCTGCATAAAAGACATGAGAATTATTGTAAAGGGGATAATGTCTATGTAATCAGTGCAGGATCTGTAGTTTTTTTTTTTTTTTTTTTTTTTTTTGTGTGTTGTTTTTTTTTTTTTAAGGTTTTTTTTTTTTTGGTGTGCATTGTTTCTTAGTGTAGGGGTTTGTTTATAACATGCTACTTAACTTTTTGTCTCTTGCCATTTACCAACTAGGTCATTCTACAAAGTTCTGTGCCAAGTATTTTGAGAACATATATTTTCCTCTGAGGATTTATAACATAATTCTGTCTCATTATGCCTGGTGTTTTTCTCCTCATATTATGGTATCCTCAAAGAGAAAGGAAATAAAACAGCTTGTCTTCTTGACAAGGAAAAATCAGTTGCAGCAATTAGACAATACGATGATGCCAAGCCGTGCACATCTGAAATGATATTAGAAGTAAAACATTTAAAGAGTGTGTGAAGTTTCCTGTGAGGTAGAAATGATACGGATAATCGTTGCAAGTTCTGAGCTATTCCATCAATAATCAAGCAATGAATGTTTATCAGAAAAGACATGCTTATTTATATCTCATTCCTGTCTGGTTAATTTTGACGACCTCTAGCAATATAACCTATAAAATAGAAGCAGAATTTTGCTGACCTGCTGTATGGTAGAAATGAGATATTTATGCATTTTTGCTAGAGTTGAAATAAATCACGGAATTTGAATTTTATTCTGCTTGTGGATTCCTTCAACAGATGCTCTAACTTTACATTAAAATGGGCAGAGCCTTTGCCTATTTGGTGAATATTAAAGCAGCTATGTAAGAGACTTGAGCTAAATGCACATGGAAACTCATATCTTAATGAAGAAAGCTGCAGTTACGCTAGACTAATGCAAGAATAATAAATTTTTAAAGCAAATACGGGATAAATTTAATTTGATGGATTACTACTTAATAGAAATAAACAGAGAATTGTAAATAGATGTTCACAAAGGAAGTCTGGCATGTTCTCCAAACAATTTTCATCTGGATTTCAGAGGTACAAATTGCTTAGGTCCATGGACTACAGAGAAATTTCACATGCAGGAAGGGAGAAAAGAGGAGAGAAGATCAAAATGCCTTTCCTTCATCCATTGTTCTTTCTTTGACTTTCTTTTGCTCCTTCTTTTTCATTGCTGTGTATTGTCCTAATCTCAACTATTTTCTCATATGCATAGTCGCTTTCATCCCATACATAGATCCTTGTCCTAGAAAAAGAATAGCTGTGGCAGCTCTCCTAAGCCAATGTTCAGCAATAATAAAGTACGGGACTGCAGAGCAATGTGTGGGAGGGCTGTGCATTAAAAGGAAGCCTTTTACACAGATAAGCATACTCTAATCTCACTTGAGTCTTCTAGAAAAAACTCCTTTAGTAGACTAAAATAACTTTGCTATCAGTAGGTGACAGTCATCAGTCTTCCAATTATCATATTTTTTTGTTGGCAGGGAGGATTCAGCTCTGATCTCTGAACAGATTATATCTTTTTCCTTTTTAAATCTTTTTATGAGTTCTCACTCCTGAAATGGCAATATTGTTTCTTGGCATTTACCTTCATACAGAAAAATTAATGGAAAAATACTGGGTAATTTTCTTTTTTTTTTTTTTCCCCCAGCAAATTCCAGATATTTTTAAAATTACTCCTTTATACCGAAATCTATAACGTGAGACTATAGAGATGCAAAGAAACAATGATGACCTTTGAAGGACTTGGCAGATCAAATAGTCCACTCTAGCTCCTAGAGAACATCTGTTCCCATCATAAGAAAAAGAGTTTCAAGACCTTCACAGAAGTTGCTTCGAAAATTCAGCATACTGACAAACTATCAGCAGTTTAAATAGAGAACTTTTATTTTCTCCCCCCATTTCTTCTGCTCCTCCATCAGGCATCTTGTCTGAAGTAGATCCATTGTGCTTTAAGTTGGAATGGATCTAGTTAACCATTTGTAATTCATAAGTTTGTGTCATCCCTCTTTCCAATGAGTCATGTCTTAAGAAAAGTACTGAAAGGTTCTCACGGGCTGTTTTGAGTGTTTTCTGCTACTCTGGGGAAACAGTGAAGTGTCCTATACCTCTGGCATCGCTAGTAGAAATTTTCTTCTCACACAGCTGGTGCACCAAATTTTGGGGCAAACCGTTACTTCTGCTGACCTACGGACCAACAGAACACACATGTTCCAGTGTTTCCTGCATGAGGGAGCTCAGATAATTATCTAGGTCCAGTTCAAACATGTCATCAGAGCTGCTGTTTTCATGAGGTTACTTGTACTGTGAATCCAGACACACGAGAGAATTACAGGCCCATAAAAAATCTCTATTCCACTAGTCTAGGACATGTTTGGAAAAGTTGCATTGGGGATAGCTGACTGGAAATAAAAGCAGACTGATCTCCCTTGGTGAAGAAGAAAATCTGTGAGTTGGTGAAGATATGCAAAGGCAAGTTCTAACCTCTTCCCTGCAGTGAGTTTTGATGTGCTGAGCTGAGGCTTTAGATGAAGACATAAAGAAGATTATCAAGTGTGCATGACACATTTGCAGAGCAAATCCTGAGGGGAACGGACCCAAAGAAAGAAAGCACCTTGTTCTGTACATGGAAATGAAGAAAGAGCTGAATGACTCATCCAAGCCAAAGGTAAATTATCATTACACATCTGAAGGACTCACAAAGCTATAAAGTACATCACTCCTTCAGAAACACACTGTATCATAACATACAGGCAGAGATGAGAGATCCTGTGGTTGAAGCAGATGCCTCTATTACACACTGAGATTTCCACTGATGTGGCATCATCCATACTACATTCCCATTTTTCTCATTTTGTGTTCATTATTTGCCTCAGAATATGTGATCTCCACCACTCCTGTGTTTGTCTTACATTTAGATAAAAGGTGCCCTCATGTCCATCTCAGCAAAAAAATAATAATAACTCTGAAGTTGGACAAACTTGTAAGTAGACTAGTCGAAGGGGCAACTCAGTCTTCACTTCATATCCACAATTAAGAAGGCAGGCTTGCGAAAATATTGCCTTTAAATCTGGATATTTTCCAAGGTACTACATCTTCCTTTTGTCTCCTAGTATTATGAAACTTCTCTCCATAACAACTTCTTTCATAGCCTTTCCTTCTTCCCCTATTCTTTTCAGCTTCAGGCTTATATAAAGAAAGGTAATAAACACCTGTTGTGATCTCTTCTATCCCCGGAGACACACCTGTTTTTATTTCAATATGATCTATATTTTAATCATTGTCCTACCGGTGATACTTATTTAAACAGAACAATTGATACCCAAGGTTATCTGCTTTTGTTGTTCCATAAAGAACTGATTATCTGATTCCAGCATCTTAGATTTATATTTATCTTTTTTTTTTAAACTGAACTTACTTTTATTGCTTATTTTCAAAATCCCAATGTATTCATCATAGATACCACAGATAACTTTAAGTTCTCATATTGTCTATGGATCAAAACAATTGCAGTTCTTTAAAGGACTGTGTTGAGTGGATAATATAGAGAGCATTTCTGTTACTTAAAGCTGGCTAGAGTCCCTGAATTAAGCCAGTGTGATCTCTATCAATCAGCTTAAAGATCACCTTCAATATCCTAGCCAATGTATTATCTCTGAGCAGAGCACAGAACCTGTTGTGTGCAATGTTTCTTGGTGAAATGGCATAAACTGGTATAAGAGAGGTGACTTATTCATAGCTTCTTTGATATTCTTAAGCATTTTACTGATGTCCTTTAAAGACTCTTTTGTAAGAGTGCCAATGCAGGCATTCACATAAATGTTGTGAAACAGGGCTTAGGTTTAAAAATGAAAATAAATAAATAAAATCGCTAAATCCTAGGTATGATGCTTGAATGTTATTGATTCTTACTGAGTGGGTGAAAATATTTTGAGCAGTGCACTTAAGAAGACCTAATTTTCTGGACAGGGACTGTGTTTTTCGGGAAGATGAACAATACCAGTCGTTTTGATCTTGTTTCTTCCCCTATAAATATGACATTTGAAATGTGCCTTTTGCTGGGAGCTCTTTATCAGCCCTGGTTTAATCATCCCTTTACAGTTAGTGAATCATTTTCTAAGTGTTTCTAAGCCATTTAAGTAATATTACCAAATAGTTACAATTTCTATTTAAAAGAGAAGAGAATCTGAATTTTAATAGATTGCAGACTCACATAGGCATGAGACCCATTCTTTGGGTGGGCAGCTCCTGATATTAGCCTTCTGGGTGAAATGCAGTTTAGGCTTGTGTGAGTTATGACTTTCTTATTTCCTTGTTCAATACTCTGAATACATAAAATCTTTTCCTTCAGTAGATGATAAAGAAGAAGATCAGACACGTTTCCAACCAATCTGTAAAAGGACTTAGAGCCAATATAACTGGAGTTGTGAAGGAAAAAGCTGGGAAGTCCTCCTTCTATAAGAAAGAAAATTAATTAATGTTTCTGCTATGCATTTTTATGCTAACATGTATGTACATAGACTAAAGAGTTTACCCAAGAAAGGAATGCAGGATAAAAACAGTTTAAAATATTATCCCAAGTGGACCCATTCACATCTGTTTGTCAAACAAAGGAAATGTTCATTTCTAAGGGAATATATTTAGCTACATTTTCCTTCAAAACTTTCTGAGACTTAACGAATGTTTTGCTGCATTTTGAAATCACCAGATGGACAACGCTACAAAAAATGCAAAGTGTTTTTTTTTTTTTTTAATAAGCACCTTTCATTTACGAGAGAATCAACCCAAAGAATTGTGAAATAAAAGTATAGTCAGGTGTTTGGACAAAGGAGTGAGGCAGGTGCTGCCCAGTCTTTTTGGTAATACAGAGGATTTTGGAAGTGCTCTTGTCCCTCTTCAAGAGCCGGACAGTGCAGATATATTCAGACAGCTCAATATACTTAAAGTTCTTCAGTGTCAAAAATCAGGAAATTGCTTAAAATAACACATCTGTTTAAAATAAATAAACATATTTTGACTTTGGATTTTACAGATCTGAAGATTTATTCTGGTATCTGTTTTTAAGTCTTATTTCATGCTCAGGTGTGGCATAAATTACACAAACATGATATGTGTATATTAGTATGTGTATTCACAAATACCGAGAAAGAAGTTGAACAGCTATAGGAAAAGGAGGTTCATGGAAGATTGTCATGACTATTGAGTGTTGGGTGTGTGGATTGAAGAGATGTGACAGATTGATATTTCAGTAGGATTTTCTACATATGAAAATTTACAATTATCAGGTTAAGACTGTGACACATCTAGAAGGAAGAGGATAACAGATTTCCACGTAATGTACAAATCCTAGCAGATAAGATCTACTCTCCACAGTGGAGTACTGATTGCTTATTTCCCCCCTAATGGATAGGTAGTGAGAAATTGAATGGGTTACTAAGGTTATATTTGTGACTATTCAAAAATTAACATCAGCAGATTCTTCTCAGTCCTATCTTTCACTCAGGTCAACTACTTGGTACTGGAGGGATATGCTAAATTTTCAAGGAATGCAAAGTATTATGTTAATTAGATCTAATAGGAAATGTAGACTTTGACATATAAAATAGTCTCCTTAATTATGGTAATTAATTGTTATGGTTGTTAGACTAATGGCCTTTATCATTCAGAAAGATAGGACATGACTGTTAGATAAATACTGTGAGAATTAAAGTGCATGATAGAAGGCAATTTAGAAAATGCTCGTATTCCAAATCCCTCTTTTTCTTCCATGAAATATCGTTAAGAGAAAAAGATAATTGCTGTGTTAGTCCCCTTCTCAATACTGTAAATCCTCAAATCGTCTAATTGACCCAACACAACTTTCTTCAACCACCAGTTATTGTTATTTTCCTGTAAATTAACCTCAGGTTTTTACAAAAGTGTATGTTATCGTGTAAAATACTACTTGGGAATTTACTTGATGTCAGTACATATTTTTTGTCTATTAAGGAAATAGGAAAAATCCTATTGCTAAATACAATAGAAATGGCATAGGCATTGAATAGGACACTATGAACAATGATGCAGAGAGTAGAAAGGAATGCTCATGATTATAAATTAAATATATATTTTTTTCCCTGACTTCAGGGAATGAGGATTTGACCTCAGGAATTTTATTCACTATGATAAAAAATAAATCACTATGTCAAACAGTAATGTGTATTATTTTAATGTTCATGCTAATCATACACGTGAGGCTTGAATGACCAAGACTTTTTTATTGGTCAAATTGAAAAATGTGTTCCATTTTACTTAGTTCTTGTTTTTCAGCTTTTGTAAATACTTCATCATAAATCCCCAGGCTCCTAGGAGCTTTAGATAATTAAGCTAATCTGCAACAGATTTGTTTTGAGAGTATTTCTGATTCACCATTTGCTTGGAACAGAAGTTTTCCAAGGGCATTGCTGGATGGAGTTAGGTCATTAATAGATTGAGGCACTGCATGATCTCTGGGAAGGCACTATCTATGTAACAGTTGCCAAGCCTGTCCTGCGTAGTATAAACATGATACTTTATTTTCCAAGAACAGTTGAAGAAAGATGAATTCACATGTTTTTGTATCTATGGCAGATTATTTCCCTAAGACAATTGAAATACAAATCAAAACAGGCACTACTCTTACTTTTCTTTCTCAGTGCAGAGAAGAGTTGTGAATGTATGACAAATGTGAAGGTAACTAACGCACTAGTGAATGGTCGCTTTAAACGATAGTGGATAGCAGTGTATGAAAATCTAGCTATGAAAGAATAGCTGTGCAGTTAACAGCTACAATAAGCTATTTCCACTTCCTTTTATGTGTAGGCAATTTGTAACACTGTGCATGCTATAAATCTTCCCCCTGTGTTTTGTTGTGCTGATAACAGAGTATTGTAGTCTCTAACCATGAGTTAAGCTTTTGTATATAATTATGAAACAATGAACACAGACAATGACTTTGGCATCTTGTTTAGTAATTATCTATAATACTTACAAATGAACTATGAAGAGAAAATGAGAAACAAATGAAGATGCTTCAATACTCACCCACTAAAATCAAGGCCCAGAAAAATCTTTCACAACTTATAACAATTTAAACTGGCATCAATATCCACTCCTTCACATTACCTCAGGACAAGTTAAAACATTTTCCCTGCCTCTTCACCCTGTCTTCTCCAGTACTGAGCACCACATATAAACGTATCTATGAATCTCTAAGCCAGGAAGAGCATCCACAATGCCACGTTACTCCCAAGGTTCCACCTTTTAAAAGGCCTGTTTCATTTTGAAATTCTTGATGTTAGCCTTTCCTTTTGATATTGATGGATTGCAACATGACTTTACAGAATAATGTATAATGTAATGTGTAATGTCCCGGAGTGGTCATAGAGTTTTTGTTCAGAAATGAGAAGCCATGCTCAAACTTTGAAAGCTATTTGATAATTTAAGCTAGAATTTCTGAACACTCCAAGCACTCTGAACACTGATATTGATCCTAGAATTTTCTATAGTATTACAAAATGAGGTTATTATTGGTAAGATTGTTAGTTAAACAATAGGAAATTAAGATTCCTCCTCATTTTTAATTTCAGTATCAGTGAGATCTGTATGAGCATGAGCATGTTATCTTTTGTGCCTTTTTTTTTTTTTTTTTGACTGTGAAATCAAAAGTATATTCCTTCTTTACAGATGTGATTTGAGTATATACATGATGTTCAAATACTGGACTATGTCAGTAATGAAGACTTTGTTAACCTCAATTTAGTGCAGTATGCAGTAAAAATTATTTAAACAGAACTTTTAGTGGTCAACAATATTGTAGATTGCAAAGCATAAAAGATGGAGATTCAGAAGAAACTAGAAAAAATGTTTTCCATTTAAATCTTAATTTGTTAAAATATGTTATTTACAGACAACTGAATTCCAACCACAATTCAATACAAACCATATGAACATGATGGGTCACTGTGGAAACCTGGCTCTCAGATTTAAATACTTTGATGTGCTTGGCAATGGGCTCTGAATACTAGGATGCACCTGAGTGATTGTGGGGTCACTTTGACTACCAACAGAAGTAATATCAAAACTTTTAGCTTGCCCACTGTCTTGCTGGAAGGACATTTTTCCTCTTCCCCACAAAGATGTTGGCTTCCCACCAAACTCCTAGACTCAGTGAAAAATACTGGTAGGACCTTTCTTGAGTGATGATCAGCAAAGCCAATTATCCTGTTTCATCTCTTCTCAAGTAGACTTTGTTCTTTCCCTCCATGGATTTTTGTAGTTTATTATTCTAGAGTATTTTTCCAGAAAAATATCTTATCTGGGAATTCCAGGACTTCGAACATCTACCGCTCAGAGTCATTTGCTTGAGGTAAAGATAGCACTTGCTAAGAAGTTCTGAAGATAAAAGCTGGTAAACTTGTCAATTGAGAGTTTCTGGCTCTCTTTTAACATAACAGAAATAATTTCTTTTCAAAACGATTGAAATGGACTAAGTTGAAAAATATTTCTAATATCAGATTTGCTTTCAACAGAAAATAATAATAATAATAAAATATTTATGTTTCAAGTTGGGAAAAAAAATTGAAAACTTCTGAATCCATTATAAAGGAAAAATTACTGTTTTCTGTCTAGCCTTAAGAAAACAGCACTCATTAAGTGGTCCACATTCACTCTAAATTCACACGAAACTAATGTAAAAACTGAGTTTCTAAAAGTAAATTTTGACTATTCTTCAGTCTTATTTCATAATTTTCTAATGTGTGCCACTGACAGACAATGCACAGTAGCTTAATTATTATCTGCTGTGTGAGCATGCTGTGAAAAAAAGATTATGGGGAGCAGGAGGAGGAGGAGATAAAATATCCTGACACAAATTAGTATTTAACATACATTTTGAAATCAATCTGCTGCTGCTTTCCCTATGTCTTCAAGTCTTCAGATACAGCATGCCAGGGAGCCCATCAATTTTATTTCCTCAGCAGAATATAGATTTGCTTTTTGTATTTTATTTTATTTTATTTTATTTTATTTTATTTTATTTTATTTTATTTTATTTTATTTTATTTTTTTCATTTAACAACATCTTTCTCAAAAAAGAATAGACATCTAAGGATGCCATCAAACATTCATTTCATCAGCACTGGACTCCATAAAAATCTGACTCTAAATGTTTTAGGGATAAACTCTATTTGTCCACTTACAATGTTGATATGTTAATATGTTAGGATACTAGGATTTTCTATCTAGTAGAAAAATGACATCTACAGTTTAATTAGATCATCAAAGTAAATAAGAACGTTTGATATTTAACTCATGGTATGTAAATAGCTCCTCTATGTTCATGTTTCTATTCAGCTTCTCAAGAAAATGAATGAATGCTGTAGGAAGATATTAGAACACAAATATCGTTTAAAAAACCCAAGGGACTATACAGTTTAGTTTTAATTAAAAAACTGATGGAAGCTAGTTTGGGAAGATGGTTGCTCATTTCTATCTCAGTAAAATTTGCGAACAACATTTTTCACTAAATAAGTCCATAGGAATGTGGCAGAAATTACTGTAGTTGGAAATGGCCAACAGTAATTTCCCATGAGTACTTTGGAAAAGTTGATGTAAAGAAAGACTCTGTAATCTGCCATGTGGGCTTTACACAGAAATCTGAAAGTGGAAATTGAATGGAGATATACAAAATAATAGCATATATAATGCAGAATTGGAAATTCTATAGTCTTTTCTTATAACAGTAATGGAAAAGAACATTTAAATAGAAATATGAAAAATACAAACTAATGCAACATGAATTTGTCATCCAGATAACCTCTCCAAAGAGGTTTTTTGTCTTCTGAGGGTGCATATTAGAGATGTTAAGCAGACTGTACCATGACTGATAAAACAGGAAGACAACTACCCACTCATTGCCATTCAGGTTAGGTATCAGGAGGCTGCAATGAGGAAATTGAAGTACATTAAAAAAGACTTTGCATCCCTTGGAAAGATATTGTGTTCTCCTTTGTCCTCCTGATTGGTGGCTGGGACCTGGAAAGAAGGAGGAGGTAAATGACTGGCTGAGTGAAAGATGTGATCAAAGTTTTGGCTATTATGACCTTGGACAGGCCTTTGAGAGACTAGATATGCGGGCATCTGATGGAATGCGACTGAGTAGGTGGGGCAAAAGTGTTCTAGGGAGCAAGCTGTCTGGATTGATTACCAGGGCTTTAAACTAGATTCGATGGTGGGTAGGAGGTAGAATTTGATGGGACAGAGAAGGGCTGAGGGATGCTGTTGCTTTAGGAGGCTGGGGAAAAACCTCTGAATTGTCCCATAGGATCTTGTGAGGACTCCTCAGAGAAGGTGACAGTGCTAATACCCTGTCCAAAATCTTCTTGCACCCCTCTAGAGATATTTGCACCTTCTGCTTCCCTAAAGTGCCTGTATACCAATGCACACAGGCTGGGAAATAAACAGGAAGAGCTAGAGATCTGGGTGCAGTCACAGGACCATGATCTCATTGCAATCATGGAGACATCATGGGACAGCTGGTATGACTGGAATGCTGCCATGGATGGCTATGTCCTTTTTAGGAAAGACAGAGTGGCAAGGCAAGGTGATGGAGTTGCTCTTTATGTGAGAGAGTAAATAGAATGTCTTGAGCTCCACTTGGAGGTGGATGATCCACAAGTGGAGAGCTTGTGGATGAGAATTAAGGGGAGGGTACTACTGGCCACCTGGTCAGGAGGAGGAAGTTGATGAGGCAACTACAAACAGCTGGAAGTAGTCTTGCAATCCCAGGCAGTGGTTCTTATGGAGGGCTTCAATCATCCAGATGTTTGTGGGATAAGCAACATGGTCCAGATGGTTCCTGAAATGCCTTGAAGATAACTTTCTGATGCAGATGGTGGAGGAGCTGATGAGAGGGGGTGTGCTGCAGGACCTTGTTCTTACTGACAAGTATGAGCTCGTTAGGCATGTGAAGGTTGGGGGCAGCTTGGGATGCAGTGACCATGAGATGTTGGAGTTCAGGACCTTGAGTGGAAGAACCAAACCAATAAGTAGGATTGCTACTCTGACTTTAGGAAAGCTAACTTTGACCTCTTCCAGGATGTGCTTGGAGATATCCCATGGGCTAAGAGTGTTAAAAGGTAAAGGGGGCCCATGAGAACTGCTGAACATATAAACAGCACTTACTCCAAGCTAAGGATCTGTGCAACCCTAAGAGCAGGAAATCAGGGAAAGGTAGCAGGAGACCTGTGTGGATGAGCAAGGAGCTCATGGATAAACTCAAAGGGAAGAAGAAGGTCCACAGAATGTGGAAAAAGGGCCTGTTCACTTGGGAAGAATATAGGAATGCTGTCAGAGCCTGCAGGGATGCAACAAAGGAAGTTAAGCCCCACCTGGAAATGAATCTGGCAAAGAATAATAAGAAACATAAAAGATAACAAGAAAGGTGTTTTTTTTTAAGTATGTAATCAATAAAAGGAAGACTAGGGAAAATGTGGGTCCTCTTCTAAATGAGGAGAGTATCCTAGTAACAGGGAATGCTGAGAAGGCAGAGATACTGAACGCTTTATTGCTTTGATCTTTACTACAAAGACTCCTTCTCAGGAATCCTGGACCCTGAAGGTAAGAGAGAGAGTTTGAGGAATGGAAGGCTTCCCTTTTGTCTAGAAGGAGACAGTCTGAGAGCATCTAGGCAAAATCAATGCACAGAAATCCATGGGCCCCAATGGGATGCATCCACGAGTGCTGAGGGAACAGGAAGAGATGATTGTTGAACCGCTCTCTATGATCTCTGAAAGATCTTGGAGAATGGGAGGATAGTCAATGTCACTCCAGTCTTCAAAAAGGGCAAGAAGGATGATCCCGGAAAATACAGGCCAGTCAGCCTCACCTCTGTCCCTGGAAAGGTGATAAAACAACTTGTTCTGGATGCCATCTCCAAGCAATTGGAAGAGAAGAAGGTTATCAGGAGTAGTCAGCATGGATTCACCAGGGGGAAATCATGTTCAACCAACCTGATAGCCTTCTGCGATGTCATGACCAGCTGAGTAGATGAAGGGAGAGCAGCGGATGCTGTTTACCTTGACTTCAGCAAGGCTTTTGATACTGTCTCCCACAACGGAAGGGTCCTCTGAGAGACCAGGCAAGGTAGATAGCTGCTTAATGTCCTCTGTCTCCATGGCAGCTATACCAAAGGCCGAATGGTACCCTTTTGGGTCCTTGAAGTACCCTCTCTTGAGGTAATCTATACCAAGGATACATGGATCATTGTTCACTTCTCGTGGGCATGAACTAAAAGGGTCATTTCTCCTTCGGCTGGGGACAAAGAC
Organism: Penelope pileata; assembly: GCA_013396635.1. Classification (NCBI taxonomy): domain Eukaryota; kingdom Metazoa; phylum Chordata; class Aves; order Galliformes; family Cracidae; genus Penelope; species Penelope pileata. Next base: position 7,658 of record WBMW01000195.1, on the reverse strand, counting down.
CCAATAACCCTGTCTGGGGAGCTGCCAACATCCTTATAATGAAGCTTAGAAAGTGTGGGATAGATGAGTGGACGATGAGGTGGGCTGAGAACTCAGTGACTGGCAGAGCCCAGAGGGTTGTGATCAGTGGCACAGAGTCTAGTGGGAGGCCTGTGTCTAGCTGTGTTCCCCAGGGGCCGATGCTGGGTCTGATCTTGTTCAACATCTTCATCAACGACCTGGACAAAGAGATAATGTCCACTCTCAGCAGGTTTGCTGATGATAGAAAGCTGGGAGGAGTGGCTGACACGCCAGAAGGCTGTGCTGCCATTCAGTGAGACCTGGACAGGCTAGAGAGCATCCAACCCCTACAATTCTGTGATTCTGTGAATTCTCTTTCATTCTGTGTGATTTTCTTCTTAAGCAACCCCTTGTTATGAGAGATTCTTATAAGCCAAATGGGAAAACAAATCACAAAACAAACAAAACAACACCCACAAAAATCCAAAATGAAACTAAACCAAAACCAAACCAAAAGAAACAAAACCAACCCATCAATCAAACATCTAAACAACAAAAACAGGATAAGAAACACTTTCTCAGACATAATCTAAGTTGTTAGAAACACATTGCTTTATAAAGCCATTATACTTGTCTTCTGAATGATTGCTTGCATCTTGTCTCATTCACAGATCTTTTGGGATTGAAAGTGCACATGTACTTCTGCAGCACAGTAACCCAGTTTTCATTTTAAAATTCTATTAGTATAAAAGCAGGATCACCTTTCCATAAAACTCTAGTGGTTACGACGATGTGACAACAAGAAACCAGTCGTTCTAACCTAGCTCAAATAAAAGTTAGCAAAAAATACCACTAATTCTTCTGCCAGTACAAATACATCTTCTACCAGGCTTGCTGTAATGCAGATTGATTGAGAAATCCAAGTGTGACTTTGGGAAAAGGACCTTTAAAGGTTAGATTTTTGATTTAGGCTTTCCTTCCTCGTAGTCAAAAAAATGCATTTCCTAAAAAAAGAACAAAAGTGAAAGGATTGATTTAAATTATTCTTCAGTATGGGATGCAACTCTGTTTTGACTTTTTTTTTTTCAAAGTGTTTTTTGGTCTTGTTCATCCTGTTCTGCATAAGTTACCAAAGCAGTAAGTGTTTCCAGCTATTGTAAGGTTTAATAATGAAGAGCATATAACTTCTCACTAAATCAATATTTGAGATCTGCTTTAGGTCATTTTCAGTCATCACTGGGTTAGATAGCTCTCATTTTAATATTATTAACAAATGATTTCATTACACTGTTATAAGAAAGATGATGTAATGTTAGCAGTACTTTCCCTTGGAATATGAGTTTTTCCCTTATTAATATTTTAAGAGGAAATCACACTCCTGGTTAGCATTGAAGACTTGTCTTTGAATACGAATGCAGAAGAATTATGAAAGGAGAAGATAAAATACAAACAATTTAACCTGTTTGCAAATTACATGGTAAACACTGAAGAATGACTTTTCTTTTTCTCCCCAAGCACCAACAAAAAACAGGCAGCCTGATGTAGTGGATGGCAACCCTTCCCACAGCAGGAGGATTGGAAATAGTTGATCTTTAAGGTCTCTTCCAAACTAAGCCATTCTATGATTCTATGTTTCTATGATATTATTAGGACAAGAAAAATGGTGTAGTTTTTACTCTCTTTTGAATAAAGTGATTGTCAAAAAGGAGAGTTGAGAGGAGATGGTCTTTTGCCTTTACAAAGAAGGGTCAGGATGAAATAAAGGGTCTCTCCAATTATGAGCATGATTCAAATGGAATCCACTGAGCTGAGTCTCATAGAAAAAATCATGTCTCTGCTCATATCCGCAAAATTAACTCAGCAAAATAAATGAGCCCTGGGATGGTGAATCAGTGCAAGGAATATGGACGCAAAGTCACCAAGGACCTAAGATTATTTTAGAATGTTCCTCTCTAAATGCTTCTTTTCCCCCAAACATTGACTGATTCTTTAAACTGTACCTTCCTCTCCGCCATATTCACCCTTAGTCCTCTGCTTCACTCTCTCACTCTCTCTGCCTCACCCTCTCTGTAACGGCAGGAAGTTGCTACAGGGGAGGGTCAGGTTGGATATCAGGAAAAGGGTCTTCACTGAGAGAGTAGTCAGGCATTGGAACAGCTTCCCCAGGGAAGTGGTCACAGCACTGAGCTTGCTGGAGTTCAAGAAGCGTCTAGACAACACTCTCAGACATATGGTATGACTTTTGGTGGTCCTGTGTGGAGCCAGGAGTTGAACGCAAAGATCCTTATGGTCCCTTTCTATGATTCTTTTCATGGAGGATATAGAATGATGCCAGTGTTCTGGCTTCCTTTTCATTAACTTTGCTGTTTTCACTGATTTTTCCAGTGAGTAATCTGAAATTTAGGTTGTATGCATGAAAACATTGTGCTTCATTTTATTACCTGCATGATTTATCCAATTTATAAGGGCTTGCACTGATTTTCAGCAGCTGAAGATTGACTCATTTACTTTACAATTTTCCCCATGCTGTAGGTCAGTACATTCTCTACAGCATATTTATTTGTTTTGCCATTACAATTATTGCCATTATTTTGGGACTGATTCTTTCAGCAATATTCACAATGAGAAATAATTTCCTGTGCAATGTACCCTAGTCAGATCTTTCATCTTTTCTGTCTTTGAATTCTTGCTCTGACTCCTAAAATCCCCCAAGTGCAATTGAAAGCAAGGAATGAATAAAACACATTTCCTTCACCATTTAATGAGCAATAAATAAAGAATTCCTGACCAAGATATGCTTTACTTTCAGTCTATTAAGGGCTCTATTCTTCTCTGAAATACAATGACATCCAATGTGCAAACTCCCAGATATTTTGATGGATTTTGATTATCCCGTCTTAGTTTCTAACAGAAGTTACTTCTCTCACAGCGTCTGGTATGAAGCTATGTTTTGTTCTCAGAAGAGAAACAAAACTGATAACACCTGGCAGTGTTGAACACAGCTAAGGATATATTTTGTTCCTCAGTGAAGCAGTTAGAAGGCATAAGGAGCCGGGAACTGGGAGAGGACAGGACCAGGGCAGCTGACCCAAACTGACCAAAGGGATATTCCATACCATATGACATCATGCAATATAAGGAAGGGAAGTGAGCTGGAAGGGTCCATTTGCTTGGGGATTGGCTAAGCATCAGTCGCGGTCTGTGAGCGATTGCTTTGTACAATCACTTATAGAATCATAGAATCATAGAATGGTTCAGGTTGGAAGGGACCTTAGAGATCATCTTATTCCAACCCCCCTGCCATGGGCAAGGACACCTCCCACTAGATCAGGCTGCCCAAAGCCCCATCCAGCCTGGCTTTGAATACTTCCAGGGAGG
>WBMW01000188.1:47929-67813 GCA_013396635.1 Penelope pileata | reverse complement strand
AGGGAAGGGAAGGGAAGGGAATGTTTGTATTTTGTTGAATTTTGTATTTTAAAGAGGTATTACACTAAATACATGCCAATTTTAGTCTATGACACCTTATTTCTATAATTCATTAGTCTATAGACGCTTTACTTCAGTATTTCTCAGCTTTGTTTTATTGTTCTAGCACTCCTTGCAGCAAAAATCTCAGAATAACACTGTATTCCACTTATAAAGCATGTCTTCTACTTTCCTTCAAGAAACATATTGTGCCGTACACTCCTTAAAATAGTTTTTGTCATTTCCATAAATTGCTCAAGATTTTATTTAAGGCTTTGCAGTTGTCCAATTATGAAAAAGGAAGGTCCATATTTTCAAAATGTTTCAGTTTTGTAATATATTTTTCCTACTGAACACTAGCATTTGAGTCCTTTTGTAACTTAGTTACCGAAGAAAATTGTACTTTTTCTGAATAGGCCTCCAATATCTTTACTCACTTGACAGAAGCTGAGTTCAGAATTTAGCTGTTTCAATGGAAGAAGGCTGGCAGAAGCTATTATTGGTATTCATAATTGTTATTGTCTTCATAATTCCTTCTTTGACTCCTTTCTCCACGCCCAAACAGGTAAATGATTTCAATACAGCTTAAAGTAAACACTGAGGTATGACATCCCAGATGTAAACATCTAGAAACTGGTAAGAACCCTATGGGATGTAAGTTCTAATTCTTAGTGAGAAAAATGGAAATGTATACTTCCTTCTTATGGCATCAGGTAAAAATTTAAAAATGTTGTTTGAATGGTTTCTCTTGAAACTTTTAAGAATGATGTGAATTTTACCTAGAAAGCATTTTGTTGTGTTTTTTCTTGTGTGCTGTGCTGTGTATTGAAGAGTTGAAAGAATCACCTTTAAATGAGCTGGTTATGAACTTCTTAGTATAGGTTCACCACGGGGAAAAATTCAACAAATGGTGTCAAGGAACTGTTTGGACTGTTTGGTTTAGTGATTCCAGAGGCATAAAATCTATTGACTAGAGAGCATTCACTGTGAGTGATTTTCTCCATTCTAATAAATAATATAGCAGCTATACTTTGCTCCAGCCATAATTCATCTGTTGTTCTCATTGTTTTCTCTACATACTCTAAATCATGTGATCTAAAGAGTCTGATTTGCTGCCCTTTGAGAGTTGACTTAAGGCTGCAAAGGCATGAATGCTGTCCTAAACAGCTTGAAAAGTTCACTCGTCCCATTGCTGTTATTTTCACAAATCCTTTTCCCACTTTGACCTAAATAAAAATATTTAACTTTAAAATTAGCTTACACTCTAACTAGATGAAAATGGCATTTCTACTGGTGGAAAACATATTGTAAGGAGACATCCAATATGCCCTTCAAAATCAAGATCAAATAGAAGAATTCTCATTCTGAAACTATAGTATGTATGTATTTTAAATGAATTACTCTATGCAAAATAAGATCAAAGCTCTGAACTATCTCAATGAACTTTTGTGTTTACCTTCCTGGACTTGATATGTGTAGTCCCTCAATTAAGTCTAATAGTATGTGCTTCTTTAACATTTTCAACATTGTTCTCTAGAGAAATGTACTAATTTTTAGTATTGCTTGGTTCATATTTGATATAGGAGAAAACTGTGAGGTGTTCTTTCAATCTACCTGAACCTCAATGTTACACTATTAACAGCAGTGCACTGCCTTAAAAAAATCTGCCTTATTCTGTGATTTTCCTTTAAAACATGCTCACCCTTTTCCTCCACTATAACATCTTTTATTTTTTGTGTATGCTTGAATGCATAAACAATTTTGAATATTTTGACTTACACCAATTCATATTTCAGTTTACTTGTTTATAAAATCATACATCACATTCAAACACAACAATTGAATCATGGAGTCTGTTCCACACTTATCTCAAGACAACTACCTTCATACAGTTATTTTATCCTGCAGAGAGGTCAATAACTAGTTCAACCCAATAAAAGTGATACTGCTGCATAGCCTTTTCACTGAATTTTAGGATATTAGGTGCATAACACTAATGTTTTTAAAGCATTTTGAATTTACCACAAAAATTGTATGACAAGTCAAAAAAACATTACTTTGTGACTCTGGTTGGTATGCAATGTTAGAATCACATTGAATAATTCTTACTTGTCTGCTTTCAAAACTAATATTATAAAATGTTAATTGCCTTTGATTAGATTCAGGAAAGGTACTTTAAAAAATATTTTTTTACAACAGTTAAAAACATTTGTTTTAGTGTTTTTATATCGAATTCAACAAGCTCACATGAGGATTAATTCTGGGTGGATTCTTTTTTGATTCAGAAAGTTGCATCAAGTTCCAAAACTGGTGACCTCTGTCTGTTAGTAGTCACTGTAGCCATTCACTGCTCTCTGTAATAGGACAGGAACAATGGCAGAAACAGATATGTAGACTACTCATAGAAAACAAGAATGTAAATACTGAATTTAAAAGGGAATATTTCAATGGAACTGAGTAAGCTCCTTCCCACATATTGTCAATTAATAATCTTTGGTTTTTCTCTGCATCTTTAACAAAAATAGCTATAGATGGTCTTACTTCCCATGTAGGTGTAATTCCAGTCTGAAGTATTGTCAGATATTTGTCTGTTAGGCTGTAGTAGCATATGTAAATATCAATATTGACCTAGCAAAATGTATGTCAGTATTAATATAAAATATTTCTTCTTTCAGAGGATATACATTTTCTAGCGACAAATAGGTGCTAGAACAATCCAGTTTACTCGCATTATATGTATGTAGGTCACGCTGAAATAATGCCTCCTTTTTATTCCCATGGAGACTACAAAAGATACAAAGAACATGATACCACCATTTGATAGAGAAAATTTGCAGCTACAAAACAATATTTTTCAATATAGTCACCGCCATTATCAGATTCACACAGATGTGCTGATCAAGACACTCTACATTTCATGGTATTACAGCTGTGCATAGCTGTCTGGAACATGGCTTGTCTTTCATGTTACTGCCACCATTGCTGAAAGACACTATCCATCATCTCAGTATGCTCACATCCACAAATGTTCAGTAAGCATCAGCAAATTTCAATGGGTGCCATTTTTATCTGCATGGAAGAATTCAATTCCACACCTTTGCTTTATCAGCACTTCCATGTCAGACACCATTGTGTCAGAGTGCCCCTCTGCTGCCATCTGTTACACAGCAACAAAATGTAATGGAATTTCAGTGGGGAGGTTCAATCTCTGCTTCCATACCACCAACATCCACCTCTCATGTTGTGGGCTGAAATAAGTGGTGGTCTCCCTGTTGTTCTAGGGTTAATTTGTATCTCCACAGTAACTCAAAACCTTTAGCATCAATTATCGATGAAGTAGGGATTTGGCATTTATTTTGTTCAAACAGTAGCCACTCAGAGGGTGATGAGGCCCTGGCACAGCTGCCCAGAGAAGCTGTGGACGCCCCATCCCTGAAGGTACTCAAGGCCAGGTTGGATGGGGCCCTGGGCAGTCTGATCTGGTGAGTGACAGCCCTATCTATGACATGGTTTGGAACTGGATGATCTTTAAGGTCCCATCTAAGCCAAGCTGTTCTATGATTCTGTGATTCTGTGATAATTCTATAATATATCTGCTATCTGGCAGGCGATATTTGCCATTCTGGTAGGCCATTACTTCTAAGAGTGGAATTAAAGGTTTTGTGCTTTAAATGTGTGTGAGCATTTAGTAGATGTGTCTGCAGTCCCATCCTGCTTCTGCAACAGTCTCAGCTTTCATAAGTCTTGTTTCTTTTTTTTTCATTTCTTAAAATATGTTCTCTTATACTATTTCCTTGTGCCATCTTCTATTTATATCACCTCCAAACATTCTTCCTTCGTGTTTATTGGATCTAGCTATTAGGTTCAAAGTGACATTTATTATATACAACATTCATAAGTCTTTGATGGGTCTTCAGGAGAGATACGTATCAGCAAAGTACAAATGTGCCAGAACTACTTTATTTTTATGTAAAATATGGTTTTCTCTGGGGCAAGTGAATATTTGGTAGCTGAAATATGCTTCTGCGTGTAAATACGGAAGAAGGGAAGGGATGAATGAAATAACTCTGATTAATTAGGAAAATATTTACTGATGTTTCTGCGGTACTGCACACTGTGACTATGAGTAGTTTTGTGATACAATAACTTAAACACTTTGAAGAGACAAATTCCTCCCTAACTTCCTTCTCCCCCCCCCAGACATTATATGTTGCTTTCCCACTAGATAAGATGAAAACTTCCCCTCTTGTAACTTAGTTCATTTGCAAAAAAACATGAAGTTATAAAGGCACAGATTGCAGGTAGTTTTTCTCATATTCTTCTGAACTTGAACCTAATGAAAACTCTTGGGGCAAGCAGGAGAGGGGAGGGGTACGTAAGATCCTAATCTTTATGGTAGGAACAGCTGTCATAATAATGGTTCAGGCATATAATTTCTGTTTTACAAGGAAACAGTATTTTTCATATGTTAGAGAGGCTCTGGAAGAAATAAGTGTCTGATCCCATGTAGTAAAAAATAAAAGTAAAAGGAAAGAGATCTCTTGTTTAATAAATGCATATTTCCAGATTAAATACTGCACAGACATCTACATACATTTCTTTACGAACTTACTCAGCAGCTGCAGGCCTGAGTAAGAAGGAATGTAGGATGTGCTTATTATGGCTGTTACTCTGTGAAACCCATAGGTGTGTACAGCAGAAAATAACTGCAGGTTGAACTTCATATTTCAAGAAAAGATACTTCCAATTTTCTGTAAGGTGAAAGAAAAAGTCTGAGAGGAATATTTTCTAGGAAACTAGATTATTCAGTAATGTGATATTTCCATACGTACCTTACGGGGCAATGGTACACAGCAGTAGAAATAATGGATTCCGATTTCCAAGAACCAAAATGCAAATATCATTCACCATGAACAGCTTCATAAATTACCCTTTTTGTTACATGGAACCTTTATTTACTGAAAGATTCGTGTCAAAATGAAGAGGACGATTCTTGGTTTGAACTTTCAAATGCTTAAATGCAAGATGATATTATTTGAATTCATTGGTCAAATACAGTAAATATTTTTACTGATATAATTTACTTGGAATAAAGTTTATTGAATCATAAAGAGCTTGAAGGTTTTATACAGTCTATAACTGGTTAGAACTACTTTCACTGTTACTTTGGAAAATAAATTCTAACTGTAAGGAAAACAAGTGTATATTTTGTTCTACTTTTATAAATGAAAGAATTGGGTACACATAGAATCACAGAACCATAGAATGACTTACTTTGGAAGGTATCTAAAAGATTATCTCATTCCAACCCTCTACAGAGGGCAGAGTTGCCACCCACCAGATGAGGCTGCCCACAGCCCCACCCAACCTGGCCTTGGGGGCCTCCGGGGAAAGAGGCATTCACAACTTCTCTGGGCATCCTATTCCAAAAAAGTACATGCAATAACTGGTAATATTGAGCATGCAAATGAATTAGCTTTTTTCCTTTCTGGGAGAGAAGAAGCGTTCTCCAAAAACACCAATGGAATACAAAAATAGTTGTCTGTAGTGTTTCTTCTTTTTGAACATCATAGCTGTAATCTTAACCTGAGAACTTTCTTTTTACAAAGCAGTAAGACACATTTATATGAAAGAAAACATTTTAATGCTTTTCCAACAGAAAAGTTGTTCTGACATCTCTCGTAAGGTTTAAGTCAAAAAAGTCTTCCTGTTTAAATGTTAAAAAAAATTGTCATATTTTTGATGAATGTGGCAATCATGCCATTATGTAACAGTTATGCTGAGAGTTATAGTTTGTGAGTTATGTTAATGGTTTAATAGATTTTAAGTGCAGAAGTAATACTATTATTAGGAAATACGATATACTTAAAAAAGGCACGGAATTTTAACATATTCTACCATCAATATCATATATTTTCATGATATAAAATTTAACTTTCTGAAGAATATATTAAAATATTCAGATATTTCAATTTTTTTATAATTTTTAATGGATTTCAGTAAATTGTCTTTGAGTCAAGTGCTGTGGTGACAAGAACTTAGAACGTTATATGAATTTATCAATGATCTAATTTAAAAAATTTTCACTGATAAGTAGATACCCTCTTTTAATATTGATAAGATGGGAATTTTTGTTGTTAGTGTTTTGTATTCCTGTAAACTAAGAAGAAAGTTCTAAAATTTATCTAGTCTTTGAAACATTCTTAAAATTCTCTGAGACCTTCATAACTTTCAATATATTTTTGTATGTCGATTACTGAATATCATACAAATTCTACATGTAGATTTGTTGATATGTTTTATGTTCTGCATTCTCCAAAGCACCAATGAAACAGCAAAACTTTAGTACTGCCTGCTTCATCAGATAAGCTGTATAACATTCATCAAGACTGGCTGGTTATGTAGTACATGCATTTCTCTTATCAAATTCAAAGGAACTTGAAATAACTAGAGTATTTCCGAAAACACTTCTTCCTAAGATCCTCTCATAAAGCTACTTTTCCTGATGTCAATTTTCACAGTTGCACATGTTAATTTTAGATTACCTTGGAAGTGAAAATAAACTAAATAGATTTTGTGCAAGCTGAAGAGTGCAAGCAAATGAAGACTGAGATTATCATGTGTTAAGAATTTATAGTTTTAATGAATTTTAAACATTGACATACAAAGTGATTTTTGAAAATTGTTTATATATGACGTCCCAAAAATACATCTATCTAGTGAATAACCAATAATTCAATTATTGGTAACACTTTTCCAAAGCAGAAATGCTAAGGTGAAAACAAAACAAAACAGAGCAAAACACAAGACTTATGAATTTAGGAAAAGAAAAAAAAAGAAAGAAATCAATCAAATCACAAGACTGCAAAACTCTAGAGCATTGACTCTGAACAGCAGACTTCACAGAATACAGAAAGAATAATACAAAAAAGAATTATTTCTAATAAATTCCTTTTACTATATAGAAAATCGAACATTGATATTACTGCAATTAAATGACTTCTGTAGAACAAGTAAAATCCTAACCTGTCAATGTTCCTTCTGTGAACTGCAATGAAACCAAACATAACTACAGAAAGATAATTTAAGTAGTGAAAGAATAAATGACTTTATCTAATAGTAAGTAAATATTTAGCCAATTCACACTGCACTACAAACATGACCATGGAGTTCAAATAGACAATACATTTTCTATGGGAACATATTCATCCTGGCCTGTATTAGAAATAGTGTAACCAGCAGGAGCAGGGAGGCGATCATCCCCCTGTACTCAGCTCTGGTGCGGCAGCATCTCGAGTACTGTGTTCAGTTTTGGGCCCCTCACTACAAGAAAGACATTGAGGCCCTGAAACATGTTCAGAGAAGGGCAACAAAACTGGTGAGGGGTCTAGAGCACAAGTCTTATGAGGAGCGGCTGAGGGAGCTGGGATTGTTTAGTCTGGAGAAGAGGAGGCTCAGGGGAGACCTCATTGCACTCTACAACTTCCTGAAGGGAGGTTGTGGTGAGGAGGGGGTCAGCCTCTTCTCCCAGACAACTAATGACAGGACAAGAGGGAATGGCCACAAGTTGCGCCAGGGTAAATTTAGACGGGATATGAGGAAAAACTTTTTTTCTGAAAGAGTGGTCAGGCACTGGAATGGCCTGCCTAGGGAGGTGGTGGAGTCACCATCCCTGGTGGTATTCAAGAAGCGTCTAGACGAAGTGCTAAGGGATATGATTTAGTAGCTTAGTGGGTAGGGATGGTGATAGGAGGACGGTTGGACTAGATGATCTTGTAGGTCCTTTCCAACCTAGTGTTTCTATGATTCTATGATTCTATGATATAGCTGTACATAGATTTTAATTTTTAATTGATTTGATTTTTATAGAGCCTTTAATTTTCCATCTGTTTTTTGAAGTAATAAACAATTTAGAATTTCAGGCTCTTTAGAGTTCTTCTCAGTTAAAAATTGTCTAGCTAGCTAAAGCTAGTTTTCAGATTGTTTATTAAGAAAGGTGTCACCTGCTATTAAAGTAGGTGTCATAGTCTTTATCTCCCATTCATTTCTTTGTTAAACACATTCAGACAAGCAAGATCATCTCTTTAGATAGATGATCTCTGTAAGATGCCAAAAGTTGATCATCAAAGTAAGGGTGATCCAAATTCAAAATTTCTTCTTCTAAAATTGATTTTGAAATCTTCAAGGCACAAAATTGAAATGTTACGGAAAATAATTCATTTTTTAAAACTTAAATGAGCAAAAATGTCACAAAATTACAGAAAAAAGAAAGATAAAAAAGATTATCTATTCAGTGAAATGAGATTTTTTTTCCACTGAATGAATGATGTAGTATCTTTAACAGGAGAAAGATGCAGAAGTCATGCATAATACTAGAAGTACTCTACAACAAGGCCTTCAAACAAGTAATTAGGCTAGTTTTGTATATTCGGTTTGATTTTTCATAAGTGGGAAGGCAGCATTAACAAAAGGAATATTTTAAAAAGTTCTGTCATTTTGAGTAAACTAAGAATTCTTCATAGCTGAAGTAAAGAGAGGGAGAGTGATAAAGAGTTATGTGAACATAAAAAATGTAATGTTGCGCATACAGAGAAAGATATCAAATACCTAATTTTATATTTATGTAATAAAAGTGTGATAATTTTTTCATGCATGTGCACTTATATATATATATATACCTATTTCCACTGAAAAAAGAAATGGATTATATTTATTTAGTAGCAATGACTGTGAGCTTTCCCAGACATTTTAGACCATTTATTGTTGGTATTTCAATTTATTTTGTTATTGCTCTGATGTTATAATAGGAGTTGCCAGAACTCAAAAAATACATTCCAATAAATGAAATTCCCCACTTAGAAGAAAAAAGCACAATGATCTGCCCTATCTGTTTGCAGGAGATCTTGATATCAAGCTAGAGGCAACTGGAGCAGTACTCATACTTGAGATATTGAAGTGAAAATAACACTATTGCCAAGGTAGTATGTATATATCAACACCACATAATGTCACTATTTTCTCATTGCTGTTGATGCTTTACTGAGATATGGTTTGTGCAGTTACATTTAACAAGTACTTTCTGTAAGTTCTTCACATCAGCACCAACTAATAAATATTTTTACCCATTTTTTTCAGTTGTTAGTTATGAGACTAAATAAACCCAAGGAAATTCTATTTACTGAAAATTTTGAGATTTGAACAAAGTTTGTGTTTAGAGCAACTGAATGCTATTATTGTTTGACAGTTGCATGTCAACTGTTGGTCTTGATGTATTTCTTTCAAAAATGAAGTGGGTGCCAAGTATTGTCTTACACAGCACAGAATTAATTTGATCCTTGGACCTTTGCTCCATGTGAAACAAGTTTCTGAGTTTCTCAGTTGTCTTTTTTGTTTGTTTGTTTGCTTTTGTTGTTTTTATCTTTTTTTTTTTTCCTTTCCAATGGACTTCTGTATTATCAACATCATCTGGAAAATGAACTTCAGTGTTTAATGGCTAGCAAGACTCTGAGGGGAAGGGTTGTTAATAAGAGACTATTTGCCCTGGGATGCCAAGTGAATCTTTCAATCTCCTCATTGAAATATTTTAATTCTTTGTATTTCTTTGGACCTTCTTGTATTTGGCTTGTCTTCTTCAGATTGCCCTTACAACTCTCTTATGTTATATCGTCATATTCAATTTGAAGCAAATTAACAATTCTCAAGCTTCCTAACTTGAGCTAGTGTCCTTAGAAGATTTTTTTTTAATTACTTGATACGATAGCTTCAAGAAATCAAGTAAATGAGTTGAATTTGATTAATATAATTTGTAGGCAGAATGGAGCATCCAAGTGCCTGACTGCGCAATACATCATACGCTGAAGAATTACCATACTTATATTGAAAAAAAAAGTTGGTTGAACTGCTCAGTGGAGTGCGGTCATACAATGTCAAAAGATGTTATCAAAATGCAGGCATTTCATTTATGCTTTATGGTTTTTCTCCAGTAATGATAATCAGGATTTTTTCTAACATGTCGTAGTTTGGGTCTAGTTTAAGGAAATCTGAGTGGGTAGACTACAATGTGTTGTCAAGATAATGCTGGTACATTCTAAGAGATTCCTTTACTTTGAAAGAATTCACTGACGCTTTGAATAATATATTGTTTTTTCTTGGTTTCTGAAATCTTCAGATGAGCACATATGCAGTAGTGCTATATATATATGTATAACATTTTATGGTGATAGAGAGAAAAGAAATATTATTTTTAATCACTTTATCACTTCCAAGGAAACAAAATAGATTCATTTCACAGACTCACAATAGGCTTTAGCTATAGACTTGAACCTTTTGTTGGCTTCTTCTCTAAAACAATAAAAAAGAGAAAACAAAAACAAAAAACTGGGGCACAAATATACTTTCTATATATACATCTATCCCTAAGAAATTTCTTTATTTAGGACTGTCAAAGATTTGTTAAAATCTGCTTTTCCATCTATTCAAGCTAATTGGAAACTTACATTAATGATTAACTTGATGATTCTATGAGTCTATGATTAAACTGAGTGAAAGAAACAAGTCTGAAATGAGAGTCTGTGCCCATCTGGATTTCTTTTCCAGTACATCAAGTATTAAATCCTTTGCCAACATATTACTCAGTGTTGCACAGGATCTACTGATGTATTGCCTGTTGAAAGAGAATGGAAGTCATGCAACTTCAGACAACTAAACAACTCAGAGGTAAAAAATACTATTATGAGAGTTATCACTCAACTCATGAGAAGAAATGTAAAGGAGAGGAAAACTGAAAAGTCTTGCTTGGTACCCTCTCTATTGTACAATTACATGCTTCCATAACAGTAGACAACAAATTTTCAGAGATTTTAACAGCTATAGATACATCCACTGGTCCACTGCAACCATTAGAAAAATCACTGGCAATTGTGAAGTATCTTGACACTATCACCTTGAGTCTATTTTATGAAGAAAAAAGCCCATATCAAATATGATTTTTTCTGTGTAGGTAACTGTAGAACTTCTAAATTAAGTTACCAGAGTACCAGCAGACTATCTTCACTTCATGAAAGTGTTCAGCTATAATCTGCAGTGCTATGGCACATTACAAAGAAGAAAAGCTACAGTAAACAATTTTGAACAAAAGCCAGGAAAACTAAATGACAGATTTATTTATTTATTTGTTTTCTGTGTAGAATGCTCAACTGTGCTCAAAGCCAGATTACAGTTCTTCTCTTCAACATACAGGTCTATCAGAAGGTTTTCTAGGTATTTACCGGATGAATGAATCTGTAAAATAGTCGACCTCTCATTTTGCAGGTCATCACCAACAGTAAAATTTTTTCTGTAGCTATCTGTTGTGAAAAGTCAAAGTTGCTACAAATCAAGAGATTGAGTTTTCATCACTGTGAGAACTCCAAACTGACCTTGAATATCTAGATTTTATATAGATTGCTAATGACATTATATTGTGGGTTTCATTGCTACCATAGCCATCACAAGAAATAGAGATCATTATATAGCTATAGTGTAAAATTCACCAGTTCGAATAGCAAAAAAAGGCTGATCAAGCCTATTTGATTAACAAAGAAACGCAGAGAATGACGAGCATGGTGATTTCTTTGATGAAGTCAGAAAATGCGACATAAAGAGACTGTAACTTTTAATGTTCCATTGACTTCACCTTTTCAGTAATTTATCCAAATGCATCTAAAGAAATTTCTTGTAATATAGCTACTAATTTAAACTATAACATTTTTATAGGCTATTTATGTTGCATTACAGTATAAGCTAATACTTCAAAAGAGTTAAATGGAGATAAAAAATGTAAAGATTTCTTACCCAAAACTCAAAATATCTTCAAAGTAAGAGAAAAAAAATAAAGAAAAAGTTTAATTTAGAATATAATTCTTGTCTAAAACTCTTACCAGATTTACAAACACAGCAGATGACATTTTAGGTACTAGAAAAACCAAAAGCTGAACATCTCCTGGCAATTTCATAAAGTACTTTAAGTGATTTTGTGAAGAACAACAATAATTTATTTGAATTTATCTATTCTTATCTAAAGTGAGCTTAATTACTTTTACATATTTTTTTTAACTGCAGATGTAAATTTCTATTTTAGTCTTGTATACATTTCTGTTATGCCTATTTTGACTGATTTTTGTTTTGTTTTCATATATTAGCAGCACTTCTTCAGGTGAAAATGAAAAAATGGGAGAGAAGCTGAATTATTAATAATTTCTAACAAAATATTGAAAGTGACATTAAAAGTATATTCATTACAGACAGAGGAAAAAATCTTCGTGATGATGGCAACAAGTCTTGAAACTGAAAATGTACATGTGAATTACTTCTTCAATGACACATCAAGCAGCTTACAAAACTGAAATTATACAAATATCTGTTACCTACCTTGGTTTTGTTCTCATTTTCATTCAATGTTTCGAGCTTATCCTATCCCATCAGTTCAGCTTCAAATTAAATTCTCATATACTTTCCCACTATATTCCATATCTCATTTCTTTTCTGCTTTCACTACTAACCAGTTTTCTCTATGTGCTCATCACTTTTGCTCAGAAAATGCAGACTTACTGTTCTCTTCTCTCTGGCATATCTATGCCATCCTCTGAATATTTTCCTCAGCTTTGCCTTCCACTGTGCCCAGGCAATCTCCTCAGGCAATGTGGTTCATGTTTGCCCAAAGGCTTCTTATTGGCAAAGAGTAGAGGAAAAGCAGTCAAGATATAAGGAACTGTTTCCAACATAACTTTTTACCGAGGATTTCCAGAAGGTTGTATCTCCTCAAACACAGATGATTCAGCTGCTTTTTTATTACATCCAGATGGTACTGAGATGACTATCAAATCTGCTGTGCTTCAGACTGACTTTGGCAACATTTTGTAATTCAAAATCTATATATTTTCATGGATACACCAGGTCTTTCTCAGTAATTTACACTGATTATGGAATTTTTTTCATGCACAAAAATATGACTTAGTAGTCAAGCTGTTTCAATTCCTACCTGAAAAAAATAGCTCCTACAAACTAGAACGTTGTAAGTTATACTAAAAATTAATGAGACTTAATTTTGACCTCTATCTTTTTTTTTTTTAAATGGTTTATGAATTGCTACAAGACCCTGTAGTAACTTTAAATTGGTCTCCTCACTTGTTATGCTTGTTCTGAAGACTCAGAATAGAACAACGGCACTCTAAAGTGAGAGACAGTGTTCCAAAACAAGTATCACGATACTTTATTCAGTGCGTGTTCACAATAAAGTATTGGAAATTACCAATACTCACTACAGTCCATGACAGTGGACCTCCCTATTAATTCTTCCTTCTATCACATAAATGACTTTGGTGAAGTAGATGAGAGTAGTCTGAGTCTTTTGAAACCTAAGTTTTCAGCTCCACAGCAGATGGGGTGTGACAAACCTGAAGACATCAAAATAAGGTTTTAAAAAACTTTTGAATCTTTCTCTGAATCTCTGATATCTCTGCATGCAAAATGCATATATAACAACATTGGAAATCGTGGATGGGTATTGAAAATCAACGTTTCTTTTCTTTGGCTGCATTTCTGATTAGAAATTTCCAGACTCACAGATTTCTCTTACGATTAAGTGGGATAAGATTCAGACTTTTTAATGAGAATGCATGTGTGCTTTTTTGGAGTTTATCACAAACACACTCTTGCTTAAGGTTAAGCAAGGTTCTTGCTTGAGGTTAGTGTTCTAGTACAAAAATGGAAACAGTCCATGGATGCAGGTAAGGATGCACATTTAGGAGTCAACTTTTCAAAGTTGGAATGGCACAAATAAGGAAATATTTTGAAAATTTACTTGCTTCATGTGGGTGTTTGTATCCCTTGCATTCATGCAATGCAATGAAAGATATGGATAGTCATCCAGAACTTTCAAAATGACATCTTGTTTTGTAGATAAGTGGACTTAAAAAGGTCTTATAGATAATATAACAGACGTGATGAGAATCAGGATCCTGGTAATATAATACATGAGGCTACTATCTCTCATAGTATATAGAAATAGTCAAATAGTTTCCTATTTTCACGATAGTCAAACATCTCTTTCTAAGCTGAGCAGTCACTCTGGTTTTTCAGTAGACTATCTCTTCTGACTTGGACCTTCAATTTTGAATACCTGTGGGTATACATTTGACAGAATAATTACTTGTGATTACTCCATTTTTTTAGTCAGCTTTTTGTTTTTGATAAAACTCTTCTACATTTCAGGGTTGTCCACGCATCTGGCTACAGTTAAGAAATCTCACACAGAGAGGTTACTCTGAATCCAGTTTTAATGGGAAAATACAACACTGGAAGAAATAGGAAGGATTTTGGAAAAAAATCCCTCGTATGTCTTCATCTTGCTGCAATTCATATCTTTGCTTTATATAATGTTTGGCTGAGACTGCTAATTTATGCACCTTTTACAAAATCACATAGCTGTTTTGTTCTAAAAGCAAGTTAGAATATTAGAGTATGCACAAATACATGATCTTCTCCTCTTCCACATCAGGTGGTAATCTAATTCAGAATCCTTCCTAGCAAATATTTCTTACTCCTCAGCATTGTTTTTTCTATGTAAGCATTCCACCGGAGGTTATCTGACCAGTGTCTGTCTTCTTGCAGTAGAGTATTAAGCTCTTCTCTTTTCTGTGTAGTCTATGGTCTGCAAACTCAACACGAGACATATTGTTGCCTTGATCGTTTTTCATCTGCTTCCAATCAATATCTGTAAGAAAACTTGGAACAGAAAACAGTGCAGTTTGAAAAAGAGAGAGACTCTACTTTTTGCTTCTCCTTGTCTGAAAAGAGGAATGGTCTTTTCAATTTTTATAAAAAAGAGGTCTCTAGATCCTCTTAGGGTTTTACAGTGAGACAGATAGAAACTCAAGTCATAGACAGAACAGGAGTATGACACAGGAGGTGGATAGATAGATTAAGTAGTGAATTCATTTTCCCAGTAGATTTGGAACTAATTCCATTGTATACTTTACTCTCTTGTGGTTTAATCCAGAAGGTAGCTAAGTACCACACAGCTGTTCAATCATTCCCTCTTCCCAGTGGGATGGGAGAGAAAAGGGAAAAATAAACAAAGTAGAACTCATGGACTGAGATCAAAACTATTTACAAAGACAGAAAAGAAATGGGAAAAATAATAATAATGATAATTTGATATGTATATACACACAGATATATACAAAACAAGTGTACAACTTGCTCACCAACGAATGCCCAACAAGTCTCTGAGCAGCACCTGCCCCCTTGCCTCAGCAAGCTCAGCTCAGTTTTATTGTTTGGCACAATGTCACATGATACAGAACATCCCTTTGGCGACTTCTGGTCAGCTGTCCTGGTTCTGTCCCCTCACAGCTCCTTGCGTCTCTCTAGCCCCTTCATTAGCAAGGCAGTACAAGAAGCAGAAACATCCTTTGCTTTGTGCAGCAACAACGAAAACATTGGTATGTTATCAAAATTAGTTTCTCCTAAAGCCAAAACATGGTGTCATACCAGACACTGTGAAGAGAATCAACTCCATCACAGCTGAAAACAGGACATACACAAATTTGAAAGCTGACAGACAAAACTATTTGGTTTTCACTTGCAGTGGAAATTTTTTGACAAGTAATATATATGTAAACTGTACAAATACAAAAAAAAATATGCTATGTAAACAACAAATATTAAAAGGTCACTACCACTGAGAAAACTTGGCTTATGGAGCAGGTCTGATTCTTCACTACTCTTTACATCCATGTAAAACAGGAATGAGGAATAACTGCATAAATGACAGAGATTTTACAGTTTTCTGACAATGACAAGAAAGTAAGTGTCAAAACTGAATTTGCAGATGAGCACACTAAATCCATTTCGCAAAATTATTATGCAACCGAACAGTATGCCGGTTATTCTTTCCAGGAGCTGACTGTTTCATAAACATACTAATTATTCACATCTTTTTAAATGCAATGTAATTGCATTAAGGTTTTTGCAAATGTAAGTAAATTTGCACTCTTATCTTCTTTGAAAAACTCATGCATGTCCAAGCTAGCTTACTTTAGATATATCTATCCACCAATGTGATCATCCCTATCTGAATAGTTTTGCTATCTTCCACGGTAATTTTCCTTGACATTTCACTGAGTTGGGTCAATGAGGAAATCAGTAACTACCAACCATAATGGTCATTTGTTACACTTGTTGACTGAGCAATTAGTAAGTGACTTTCCCACTTTGCTTTTGTACCTGTTAGTCTTTCATGTACCTTTTTTCCCCCTCATTATTATGTTTCTGGACATGACATCTGCAGTTCTGAGTCCATCTCAAAGCTCATCTCAAATTTTGACTCCATTCAGAATGGAAAATGAAAAAAGAACATGAAATGCCTTAAATCTGAAGTAAATAACTGCAGAAGGAAGTATTGCTCTATTAACTTTTATCCAAACTCCCCATGAAAACCAGTACAAATGAAAAAAATATGATACTAAGCCTAGTGAAATGTAAATGTGAATCAAGATAAGAACATTTGGAAATTCTGTTATTTATTCCTAACCAGCTCAACTGCCAATACTGTAATTCTGAGCTAGTAAAATAAATGAAGCACAAACGCTTATTTTTTAGAGAGAAAAAATTCTCATAACCTGAGATATATCAGTAAAATACTAGAAGTCTGTCTGTCCCCATTTAAAAAAAAATAAACAGAAATTCTTCTAATGAATTTCTAAAATGCTCAGCTCCAAGGCAATTTGTCTGGATAAACTATGCATCTGGATGGAGGCAAGAAACTTGTAATATATATATATGTATGGTCATGACATAATGGAGTGCTAATACAGGTGTATACTAGTAAATCTAGCATAGATATATATGCCAAAGTGCGTAGTGCACAAATTAAGAATAAATTAAGGTAATAGTTGCTCTTAAAAGTTCATATTATTCCATTTAGCTTAAGTTAATTTATATTCAAGTTGGGTAATTACAAGACTGATTCTTTGCCTAACCATCAACTTTACCTTTGTAATTTCCCTGATAAATCATTATTGCTCTGCAGCCAAACAAACATGCAGGATTCCTAATCTCCATCATGACTAATTAGATATTTTTAATGATTTATGTTGCAAAATTTCTCTCTCAGACTCTGACACACTGGAAAGATGGTGAGAAGCTATGCTTTGTCTTTCTATCACCTTTTTCTGCCAAATATTTCCTGCACCTGCTCTAATATGTAACAATGGATCAGACTAGTGATCTAGGCAGGATGGCAGGAAATTAAAAGGGAGATTTGTATTGTAGAGTGATGTTTTATAAGCGAGATTTATTCACTAGAGATAAATTCTGATCTGATGGGACTTGGCTTGGCTCCAGGTGTGGAACTGTCTGTAGAAGATACCGTGTATGCAAAAGCACATTGCATTTGATTCTGTGTCAAACGTAGGGTGGACAGAGGTTAGCTAAGAACTTAGTCTCCCCCAGATTTTTCTCTTCCTTTTCTTATGTCTGCTGCCCACTCCCCACACTGGCTTTACTAAGAAAGTCAGTTTATTCAAAACTTCTTTATAGCATTGGAAAGGGTCCGTGGGACTTTCTAGAAACGTAACTACATTTTCTCCTACATGCTGATGTCGAAAACTTCACAATCTCACTGGTTTTAGCTTGGCAAATCTTACTCTTCCAAAGTAATAAAAATATTTTTTCACCAAAATTAGACATCTCAGTACAGCCAGGCATCTTTCAGGAATTAAAAACAACACACAAAACTTTGCCAAAAAAATCTGTGTTTCTTCTATATACTTACTACATTCTATGTACATAATTAATATGTCAACATATAGAGATGTTTTTCCTTCTCTTCATCAGCTATTAAAATACACAGTATTGAGATTTATTTTGATAGCTGAACAGTCAAGCATCCAAATCACAGAAGCACAAATAGCGCAGAGTTAGGAAATTCAGCTTTATCATTTACGTATATGATCTTTACAGATGAAAATCTGTAGGAATTGTATTAGATACTGGTTCCCGTTAGTTAACTTTATCATGCATAGAAGTTCAATTTAGAAATTTTTGGAGTCTTGAAATACTGTATTTAAGCCTTCTAATACTTTATGTCCACTGGAACTAGCCACTTTTCTGTTTGACAGTATACAGTATATTTTGAATACAATACATTATCTTAAATGTATTTCATATCTTGCATTGTTCATACTCCAAAGTAAAAATTATCCCTCATTAATAGTATGAACAACAGCGGCAAGGCATTTTTTTTTTTTTCAGTCGCAATAAGGGATGAAAGAAAGAGTTACAAAATGCATGCACTTCTCTCATTTTAGTAAACATTCCTGCAAGTAAAAAGTCTTCATTTTGGAAAAGTAGCAGGAAAGATAGCTGACTACCTTATAAGACTTTACTTAATAAGTAGAAGTAAACTAGAAGAAGTAAAACAATAGGTTGAAGATGGCTGAGATTTTGAAATGGTAGAGGAGATATGTAGTGTATATTTTGATCCAGATGGCTTATCCTTCAATCTGATTTTTAATCAAATCTTTCTTTGCACTCAAATATCTCATGGGTGCAGCTTAATTATTCTTTTCCTTAAAAATCTTTATTTCCTGTCATAATGCTAGTAGAAATTAGATCTTACTGTTCTAGACACAAGCATCTGGAATATCTCTGCAAGAAATCTCATTTTAACAAAAAGAGAAGGAAGCACATTAGAGGATAGACTATGAGACAGGACATCTGACTAACATAGTGCCATGATATTTTTAAACAAACTTGCCAAAGCGATGTTCTCAAGACCCCATGCCATTTTGTACTTCTCTCCAGGAGTCTGTCTGAAGGTTGTCTAAGTTTTCCACTGTACCTCTTTGATTTCCCTTGATTGTATTTACATGGATATTTGAACAGATTAGGGGTTACTCTAATCATTACACCAGATCAGGGGGCTTGCTCTCTATATCAGTGATCGGCTGGAGTCAATGGAGCTCCCCATGGGGGTGGATCAGGAGCTGCCAGAGAGTTTATGGGTCAAGGTTAACGGGAAGGCGAGTGAAGGAGACATAGCGGTGGGGGTCTGCTACAGGCCTCCTGATCAGGAAGACCAAGTGGATGAGGCTCTCTATAAACAGATAGAAACAGTCTCACATCCCCAAGCTGTGGTCCTCATGGGGGACTTCAACCACCCTGATATCTGTTGGGAGGACAACACAGCAGGGCACCAGCAATCAAAGAGGTTCCTGGAATGTGTTGACGATAACTTCCTCTTCCAAGTGATACAGGAACCCACAAGAAAAGGTTTGCTGGACCTGGTCCTCACCAACAAGGAGGGGCTGGTGGGTAATGTGAGGTGCATGAGCAGCCTTGGCTGCAGCGATCACGAAATGATAGAATTTGAGATTCTTAGGGCAGCTAAGAGGGTGCGCAGCAGACTCACTACCCTGGACTTCAAGAGAGCAGACTTTGACCTCTTCAGGGATCTGCTTGGCAGGGTGTCATGGGACAAAGGCCTGGAGGGAAGAGGGGCCCAAGAAAGTTGGTTGGTATTCAAGGGTCATCTCCTCCAAGGCCAGGAGCAGTGCATCCCAAAAAAGAGGAAAGTGGGCAAGAATGCCAGGAGGCCTCCGTGGATGAATGAGGAGCTCCTGGGCTTTCTAGGGCACAAAAGGGAAGTCTATAGGGAGTGGAAACTGTAACGCGTTAGCTGGGAGGAATACAAAGAGGTGGTCTGAGCAGCCAGGGACCAGGTTAGGGAAGCTAAAGCCCAGGTAGAATTAAATCTAGCCAGGGACATAAAGGGGAGCAAGAAGAATTTCTACAGGTATATCA
>WBMW01000188.1:0-47861 GCA_013396635.1 Penelope pileata | reverse complement strand
TGGCCAGCAGGTCGAGGGAGGTGATTCTGCCCCTCTACTCTGCTCTCGTGAGACCTCACCTGGAGTCTTGTGTCCAGTTCTGGGGCCCCCAACACAAGAAGGATATGGAGCTGTTGGAGTGGGTCCAGAGGAGGGCCACCAAGATGATCAGAGGGCTGGAGCACCTCCCCTACGAGGACAGGCTGAGAGAGTTAGGACTCTTCAGCCTGGAGAAGAGAAGGCTGTGGGGGGGCCTGATAGCAGCCGTCCAGTATCTGAAGGGGGCCTACAGGAAAGCTGGGGAGGGGCTTTTTACAGGGATAGATAATGACAGAACAAGGGGTAATGGTTATAAACTGGAAGAGGGAAGATTTAGACTAGATATAAGGAAGAAATTCTTCACCGTGAGGGTGGTGAGACACTGGAACAGGTTGCCCAGAGAAGTTGTGGATGCCCCCTCCCTGGAAGTGTTCAAGGCCAGGCTGGACGGGGCTTTGGGCAACCTGGTCTAGTGGGAGGTGTCCTTGCCCATGGCAGGGGAGTTGGAACAGGATGATCTCTAAGGTCCCTTCCAACCTGAAGCATTCTATGATTCTATGATCTGGAGTCCTCAGACGAAGATAAGGGTTATTTTGTCTACCATTTTGGCCTTCCTTCTCTTAGCATCAGCACAATTTAAAATTCACAGCATTAAAGACACGCCCAGACCTTATTTCAGAGAAGTTAGTAAGGTCTAAGCAGGAAGTTGTTACCCGAGTTAGTTGCGACACATCCAAGGTTGCATTTCATTTATCAGTTATTTTGTAAGTTGCTGAAGCAGCTACTGCTGCATCTCAGAAGAAACATTCCTCAGAGGTAATAAAAGATAAGAAATAGTCAAATGTTTTAGGGAACATGAAATTGCATAATTATCTGGAACAGATATAAATTATAATTTCTTTCATCCCCATTGCCCTTCCTATGTTGCTGAAGAAGATAGATCAATCTTACACTGTACTCTTTGGAGATTTGTCCCTATCTCTGTTCTTCATATCTCTTCATTTAGCAATGTTCCACTCACCAAATACTTTGCATAGCATCGAATTAATTATAGTAAATAAAAAGAAAGCTAAAAAAAATAGATGTGTATGTTGTGATACTGTATAAAGCCTAAAAACTTCATAGTTTTTAATAGGCAGTCCTGTGGGACTTCTCTGAGAATCCAGGTGCATTATATGTGTAAATAAAACAAGTGTTTTCTTGATCACAGATAAACACTTTCATATCAGAATTATCAAGCAAAAGTTTGTTAAAAGTGGAATTACTAGAAATTCAATGACATCTACTCTTCTACAGTTCATACACAGTACAGGTCCACTACTGTTATGGGAAAAAAAAGTAATCCAGTTCCTTAATATTACAACGCAGTCCTCAGTTCTTGCACCGGATTAGAGACTCTTTGAAAATGGGTACTCAGGATCAAAGTGCCACCCTTTTTAAAAGCATCTTCAATAATTAATCAAAGAGTTTTCCTGCTATTTTCTTTAAGACATGGCTCCTTTCATAATCACTGGTTTCAAACTCAGCTTTTGAAGGAGAAGGTGGGAGAGTGGAAAAGAAAAAGTGTTTGTTTAAAAGATGTTTGGATTCTCTCCACGAGAATTCAACAAAAAGAAAAGCTAGTTACAGATAGTGTCAGATTAAATTTTTTGATAATGGAGTGAGAAATCTATGAGCCTTTAATATTTGATAGAACCTTTTTTTTTTTTCTGCTTATGAGACGGTAGGATTATTTGAACAAATAAAGCGTGATGTTGCTTCCAGATTTTTAAAGAGAAAGAGAGATCTTTGCATGATCTGTGTCAGTGTTCAGAAGCTTGTAGACAAGCATAAGTTTAGGGAGCTAAGGGTTTACTCTGTGCTGAGAAGATGACTTCTTACTTTGGAAATCTGAGAAAGATTTCAATATATTTATCTAGGGATCTTTTTCCTATTTAATTCAAAACCTTGTATTTTATATTAAGAGAAGAAGCAAAACCAGCTTTCAATAAATTACTTAAAAATATGCATTCCACACCAATGAATAACAAATTGCTTGATAAATAGAAAATATTATGTAGCTTAAATGGATAAAGGCACTTTTACTAATAAGTTAGGAATAACATTTAACTTGAGACACTAGCAAACTGTCCTTCAACATAATTTGGCTTCCAGCTGTGGCTCAGGTTTTAAGATGAAGCTATTTATTTTGAGTAATTGTCATAAATACTCTGTCAAAGAGGTTCTGTAATGCCATCACATAGCATTTGATCTCCAAACTGCTCCAGAATAAATTATTATGCCATTTATAGTGAAATAGTCTAGATATTTACTATCAGTTTTTCTCAACTTCTTTAAATGAAAATGTTTTTATTAGCTGAATTTGGATCTCTTGCTAAGTAGTGACAAACAGGTTTAAAAATAAACTCTACAAACAGGAAAGTAATGTGCCTTGCCATGCTTTGTGTTTGCTTCAGCTATTGACAAATTATGCTTGATGGCAAAATGAAAGTACACCATATATAATCAGATATATATGTAGCCAAGAATTTATTGATAATACAATTTAAGTCTCAAGTCTAAATGGAGAATTATTAGTCTAAATCTAATTGTTACAGAAAAAGAATGCAGTTACAATTATTATATACATTTTTTTTCTACCCCTTTTCCTCATGTTTTTCCATACTAATATTTGTGCTGCTCCTCTAGTTTGTAAGGTAGGTGGTTTCATGCTGCTGTCAATGGTAGGGTCGAGTTTTCAGAACGTGGAGTATTTCTTTGGGAGCAATATGATGTCCATGTTAATGGTTTCTTCTTCCTCACTCTAGAGTCCACATGAGGTCATATTTATATGATTACTAATTTGCTTTTACACATTGTTCTTTCTTCACTGCATGCAACTCCAGGTCATGCGCTAAATTGCTGTATAAGATGGCTTTAACTTATGTTAGACATAGACATAAGACAATATCTCTGTTCTCTGCTACTCATAAAATCAATCTTCCACAAAGCTAGGTCTGTATTTTTCAGATGACCATTGCTGAGCTGTTTATAGCTGTCTGATCACTGGTGCCAAGCCTCTGTCCCATCTCTTATCATATCATGTCTGTGCTCATAGAATCATAGAATCATAGAAACACTAGGTTGGAAAGGACCTACAAGATCATCTAGTCCAACCGTCCTCCTATCACCATCCCTACCCACTAAGCTACTAAATCATATCCCTTAGCACCTCATCCAGACGCTTCTTGAACAGCGGCAGGGATGGTGACTCCACCACCTCCCTAGGCAGGCCATTCCAGTGCCTGACCACTCTTTCAGAGAAAAAGTTTTTCCTCATATCCCGTCTAAATTTACCCTGGCGCAACTTGTGGCCATTCCCTCTTGTCCTGTCATTAGTTGTCTGGGAGAAGAGGCTGACCCCCTCCTCACCACAACCTCCCTTCAGGAAGTTGTAGAGTGCAATGAGGTCTCCCCTGAGCCTCCTCTTCTCCAGACTAAACAATCCCAGCTCCCTCAGCCGCTCCTCATAAGACTTGTGCTCTAGACCCCTCACCAGTTTTGTTGCCCTTCTCTGAACATGTTCCAGGGCCTCAATGTCTTTCTTGTAGTGAGGGGCCCAAAACTGAACACAGTACTCGAGGTGCGGCCGCACCAGAGCTGAGTACAGGGGGATGATCACCTCCCTGCTCCTGCTGGTTACACTATTTCTAATACAGGCCAGGATGCCATTGGCCTTCCTGGCCACCTGGGCACACTGTCGGCTCATGTTCAGCCGAGCATCAACCAACACCCCCAGGTCCTTTTCCTCTATGCAGTCTTCAAGCCAATCTGCCCCAAGCCTATAGCATTGCATGGGGTTATTGTGGCCAAAGTGCAGGACCCGGCACTTGGCCTTATTGAAACTCATCCCATTGACCTCAGCCCAGCTGTCCAGCCTGTCCACATCCCTCTGAAGGGCCTCCCTACCCTCAGGCAGATGGACACATCCTCCCAACTTGGTGTCATCTGCAAACTCACTGAGGGTACACTCCATCCCCTCGTCTAGGTCATCAATAAAGATAGTAAACAAGATGGGCCCCAGTACCGACCCCTGGGGGACACCACTCGTTACGGGACGCCAGCTGGACTTGACTCCATTAACCACTACCCGCTGGGCACGGCCCTCTAGCCAGTTCTCTACCCAGAGAAGAGTGTACCTGTCCAGACCACGGGCTGCCAGTTTTCCCAGGAGAATACTGAGGGAGACCGTGTAAAAGGCTTTGCTGAAGTCTAGGTAGACTACATCAACAGCCTTTCCCTCATCTACCAGTCTGGTCACCCAGTCATAGAAGGAGATGAAGGATCTGTGCCACATCATGGGTCTCCGCTTCTGCTGTCATACCAGGACTTTCTCTACACTGTATCATTAAAGTTAGGATCAATAAATAAATACCTCATTCTTCACAGATCCATTGTTGGTTACAAGGTACAGAAAACAAAAACAAATAAGCGATAGACACCTAAAATTACTGTCATAGCTGAATCAAATGAAAAAAAAAACTATGGGCAGGTCAAGAAAAGTTCCTATCCAGCAAACCTAAGAAGCCCCGGTCTCAAAGTCTTCCAAATTTGTTGCAAAGTTTATAGCTTGTTACTAGCAGTTCTAATATTGCATTATGGGGCTCTGCGTTTATAATTTCCACCAGAATATTTGGGTTTGCCGACTGTAGACTATGATGTGATTCAGGGATACGGGAGTTCTGAACGAGCTACAGTTAAGCGCTAAAATTAGGCTAGCTCTGGCAGTACTCGAGTCTTGCATTGGTAGTCCAAACTGTCAGCTATTGACATACTTCTAGACTAAAGACTAAATTTTCAAAACATGCACTGATTAAGCTAGGGATTTGTATTGGCAATGGCTGTATTAAAACGCTGTTTGATATTGCAACTGGATGCTGCAGGAACAGAGGCAGAAAAATGTATGTATTTTGTACTCGGTCAAAAAAAAGTCTTTATAAATCTGGAAATTTAAATCTTTACAAAACCATACTTCCCTAGACAAAGATCAGTGGAGTTATCAGAAGTTTGGAAAATACTAGGGAGATGTTCACACCTTTTTCTTTATAAAATTTCATAGCACAATCATTCAGACACAATTTTGGTAAGATTTTGGTAACGGGCAAATACAATACTGTTTCCTCTGTAGTAGACTGCAAATTCCCATGCATGATATGGCAGACAGGTCGTGGCACAGCTTTTCACTGGCAGTTCACATGGGAGGACAATTACTAACAGACTAGAGCAGTGAGAACTAAAAGCAAATTACAAACACCTTTCCACCATCCACCTTCTTCTACCTCCTGCCAATGGTACAGAGGAACAGGAAATGGGAACCATGGTTAGTCCATAACATTTTGTCTCTGCTTCTCCTCTATGACCACTATCTGGCTCTGCTCCACATTGGTCCCTCCCATGGATGCTGTCCTTCACAAACGGATCCCATATGGGCTTTCCACATGCTGCAACTCCTCAAGCACTGCTCCACTGCAGGCTTCTCTCCACGGCTGCAGCTTGGCCCGGGGCCGCTCCTGCAGGGGCTCTCCATGGCTGCGGCCTCCTCCAGGCCTCATCCACTGCTGCAGAGTGGGCTCCTCCATGGCTGCACATGGAGATCTGCTCTGCATGGGGCCCATGGGCTTCAGGGAGACAGCCTGCTCCTCAATGTGCTTCTCCTGGGCTGCAGGGAGCTTCTTCTCTGTGCCTGGAGCATCTCCTGCCCTCCTACTACACTGACCTGCATACCTGCAGAGCTGTGTCTCTCATTTCTTACTCCTCTCTCCTAGCTGCTGTTGGGCAACAATTTTTCCCTTTCTTAAATCTGCTCTCCCAGAGCACAACCAGCGTTCCTCATGGCTGAGCTCTGGTAGCAGCAGGTCGCTGTTGGAGCAGCTGGAGCTGGCTCTGACCTGACATGGAGGAGTGCTGGGCTCTGGTCACCTCTGCAGCTCCCTCACTACCAGGACTTTGCCATGTAAGCTCAATCCATCATTGTAGAAATGCTGTCAGATTCCAGTACTTTTCAACCAGGAAGAATAAAATGACATTTTCACAAAACAATATTCTTACTGCAAAACCATGCTTTGTTGTCCTTGGTTGACAGCAGCTAGTTAGGAAGATGAGGGTACTCAAGGTAGGAACATGCTGACAGTGAAAAAGGTCAGCAAACGTGCCCATGAAAAGGTAGACTTCAGCTAGTTTGCTTTCATGATAAATATATATTTACATTACATGCACATGTGAGTTTGTCATGAAGGCTGAGCGCTGACACATATGTTTAGCTGATTGCCTGAAGAACCACCAGAGTTCCACACTTTCCTTTATTTACAGGCCATTCAGCCAAACTGTTCCTCTAATTTGATAAGATACTCTATGGTCACTTCTGCCAATCAGTCCCATTTGTGTAGACCTCATTTGCTTATTGAAATTTCTGGAATGCTGCATAAAAGTTTATGGCTGAACTATAATACTGTCATCTACATCTAACTCTGAGGAACGTAGGACTATTAACAGCAGTTATGATAATCTGATGCCGATGTCTAGAAATAAAGTAGTGGAAGAAGCTTGAAAGAGGCATTCTTACTGAACTTTAGTTAGTATTATAAATAAGGATCATTCTCATTAGAGCACTTTCGAAAGCAAAAGAGCAATTAAGAACATGAACGCAGAAGCAAGTAAAAAAAGATTAAATATGAATACCTGAAACTGCTTTTTTAAATAATGTCAAATTTCTTAATGGAAAAGATGAAAAATGACAACATGAATGCAATGCTTCCTGCAGTGCATTTTCTTCGCAAGTATTCTGTTGCTTAGGACATTTGTGTCCAATTTATGAGTTAGTTTAAGAGTCCCACTGCAGCTTAGTCATCAAGCAACTAATGACGTGCTTGACACAGGGTCTAGTCATTAATTAAAATACCTAGCACCTGTTTTTAACAGGGTTTTTTTATACCGTGTAGGCAAATATTCATATTCTAAAATCATAGCAACACAAAATTCTACTTTGTGGATCATTGAAATCCCAAGGGGTTTCACACCACCTTTTCTTTGAAAACAAATAGAAACTCTTGGTGAGATAATTATCATGAAATATATTAAATACGGTGATTATTTTAGCTGCCTGCTTCTCTAATGACTTCTCACAACCATTTCAAATGATGGGTGGCAGCTAGATTCACAGTTTCAAGGGATGTCAGGCCAACATATGGAATTATATTGTTCTTGAATTACTCTCAAAATTTCTTTCTTACTATAGCAGCACAAAAATGACTCTATTTATTCTGGAAAACGTAGTTGGAATAAGAGTTTGTTAAGACCTTAATAATAGCATATTTTGAGAAGTAATGCACAGAAGTAAGACATTTCCTTAGAACAATGCAAGAGTTCATGGTAGTGATAAGAACAAAGCAGGAGTGTAGGAGAAGAGTGAATTTTTGTCATGAGTATAGAAAAAAAACATTACCAACTTTCCTAATGAACAATCTGGAAAATAGCAAGACCACAGGACTGCTTTGTCTAGCACTCCTGAGAGCAGCAGAAGAATCCTTGTACACACACGGTACAAAACAGTGTTTCGCAATTAATAATGCCACTTGCCATATGCACAAGACTTTGTCATGCTGAAATCTGTTGCTGTGTCTGTGGTGTTATCACATCTGTCTGTGTTAACAGCTAGGCCATCACTCAAACATACACTATTGCACATTTCCCATACTTGTGAATGAGTCAGCGAGGATATCATGGATTATATATGTTCCCTTGAAAGATGAACTCCACTTGTTGGTCTCAGTTTTTGTCCTAGTTTCAGCTAGGCTAGAGTTAGTTTTCTTCCGAGTAGTTGATATGGTGTTGTGTTTTGGATTTAGGTTGAAAATAATATTGATAATACAGTGAGGATTTAGTAGTTGCTGGCCAAGACACACAGAATTGAGGACTTTTCTGCTTCTCGTGCTGCCTGCCCACAAGGAGCAGGGGGTGTACTAGAAGGCGGGAGGGGAAAGGACTAGGGCAGCTGATCCGAGGGATACTGTATGCCATATGCAGAACTGTAAAACTGAGAGGAATTGGCTGGACAGCTGCTGCTGCTTGTGGACTGGCTGGTGGTGAGAAATTCCATCGCTTTGCATATTCTTTTATCATTACTGTTATTATTTTCCTTCCTTTTTTGTCCTATTCAGCTGTCTTTATCTCAATCCATGAGTTTTAGGGTTTTTTTTTTTTTTCTAACACCTTCCTCTATCCCACTGAGGGAGAGCAGTGAAAGTAACTTTACTTGTTCTGGTCAAAATGTTACATTTGTCTTGCAAGACATTGAAACTACTATCCAATTTCCTAAGATATTTTTAGCTTCTGTCTGAGGGTATGGGCTCTTCCCCTCAGAACCCTAGATTATTCTAGGCTGATGCTT
Organism: Penelope pileata; assembly: GCA_013396635.1. Lineage (NCBI taxonomy): Eukaryota > Metazoa > Chordata > Aves > Galliformes > Cracidae > Penelope > Penelope pileata. The sequence goes on along the minus strand of WBMW01000188.1, from coordinate 39,418 downwards.
CACTGTTGAAGAGGTGATGGCTATCTTTAAGATTTCCTTTTCTAGGATATCTATGCTGCCAATTCTTGTTTCAGGTTTTGGGTGAATTTGTTGTTCGTCACAACAAACCTCTTATTTTAGCTGCTGCAACCTATGCCAGAGTTTGCTGTCTTTCCCTCTCTGTGTAGCTTGAAGCACACACACATACCCTCCACTTCTTTATTGTAGTTCTTGAACTTCTCTCAGGCATCCAGTTCTGAATTACTTTTAATTGTTATAAGTGGTTCTCTGTTAAAGACTTTAAAAAGGCTGCTTGACTGTCAAAAAGATACGCCATTCAATCCGTAATTGTATTCTTAGCACACAAATTGTTTAATAAAATTTAATACCCATATAATTCAGCTTTGATTAAATTCTGATAATACTTCCTTCTGCACTTAAACAATGTACAATACATTCCAGACATTTTGTTTGGGAGTAGTGTGATTTAAGTTCCTTGCTGAAGCATGAGATTTTTTATGCTGCCAGTTAAAGCCAGAAAAATAAACGACAAAGGGAAGAACTGCATTCAATGTAATTCTCAGGTCTTAATTTAACATAAAGGAATAATATTTCACATAGTTGTAAGTGCTTCTTATGGGGCTGACTACAATGGTGCCCAGCTGTAAATTCAGATTTGGTGCAGCCACTGTAAAACATTCCCAATATCCTCTTGCAAAATGCATCCACTTAAACATGCCTTGTCTGCTTTTGTTAAATAATTAGTAGCTTGTACAGGAAACAAAACTAAACAAAGTCAAAGAAGCTTGAATATGGAGGGATACGAACTTTCATTGGGCTGTGTCTTTGTACAGCTTGTAAAGAAGTAGTCATGTAATGGCCTAGTGGTGATTTATTTCTTGATATAGTTTACACTAATCTTTTATGCAGATTGGTGTGTGTATATGTTTTTATATTTTATAAAATTGTTTAACATCCTAATAAATGGAGTAACATATTATTCAATGACAAACTTTCTCCTTAAAAATATTGCTACCTCACATCAATCTATACATTCTGATTGAAGTTTTTCCAAATTGGTATCTAAAGTTTGGTTTGTAGTTTCACAATTTTGTGTTTACGTGTTCAAATAGTGGTTTTCCAAAGTAGTGCATCATGATTTTTCTTTCATATTCTTCCTTTGATATCACATTTATGAACAAAAATGATATTCAGCTGGCTTTTGCTTAAAAACATACCACAAAATATATTATATTAGCTACTTTCCAAGCATAACTTTATATCTTACAGTGAATAGAATTCAGAAGGGGTATTTGAGCAGTACATAGCAGTTCATATCCATAGAGATTTTGTGAGATTTTCTCTTCTGATTTTCTAACTTATTCAGTCATATTGCCAGCCTGATGAATTGGGCTTTAAACAAACAGATGGTGAGGAAATAGAGGTCAGAGCGTTAAGTACATGAGAAGAAAAATGAGAAAGCCCCCAGGAAGGATAAAACAGGTGAAAAGAAAGTCCACTTTGAGTGCCCATACAAAACTTTCTACAGCCCAGATGACAAGTAGCGGAAAGTAGAGTTCTGTGGGTTGGTATAGAGTTCTGTGACACTACTCGAGTAACAGATGTGATGGGACTGTTTATGTAGCTGCTGTCTTGTGATGGAGGAATACAGACCCTCTTGTAGAGAGAGAGAAGACATCTGTCCTTCATTTGGAGAAGTTCAGATGTATGGAGCTCCACCAGTGAGTTAGCAGCTGCCCAGATGAGAGGCTGGTAAAGGTGACAGTGCAATTATGGTGAGGAAGTGGAATAAATCTCCTGTGCTTTATATGATGAAGATTGAATCTTGTGAGAAAGTTACTGTTCATAAAATTTCATAGAAGTGTGTGGCACAAGCAGTCCGGGAATTTGAGGAGGATGTCAGGGACAGCCTCTTACCTTTGATGTAAGAAGGGCCAACTGGGCTTATGTGGTCACTGATTTGCTGCTTTGAAATGAATAAAAAATGGCCAAGGATGGGATAACTAAAGGCGTCTTTGGATACTGTGGGTATCACAAAACAGAGGAGTTTAAAATCCTGAGGAAAGTGCAGAAGAGGAGTAGGAGAGTATAGAACCTGAGACTGAGAACAGTAGAACTTTTTGATGCAAAGGAGCTGAACAGAGCTATAAGATCTTAATGGATAACCTCCTGCAAGCATGAGAAAAGCCATGCTTTTCTCTGGAATCCTGGAATTCTGGAATCCTCAAGAAAATGAGTAATATATCAGGAGACAATTTTGGCCAAGTTCAGAACTTATGAGAAAAGAGAAAAAAAGAAAAAGAAAAGCAAGAGGCAAAAGCTACAAAGGATGACCTACAAAGAAAGAATTTAGAAACTTTAACTGGGTATGTGACAATGGTGCCATGTACCCGTACCCAGAGGAGCTAAAGCTCAGCTAGAGTCAGAAGTGGCAGCAATCATCAAGGGTAGCAAGACGGGCTTCTACCTGTAACCTAGCAGTGAAAGGATAAATAAGAAAAGTGTGAGTGCACTGCTAAATAGGGAGGTGATGTAGTTACAGTGAATGCAAGTAAGGGTGAGATAAAGCATATGTTCCTTTTCTGAGTCTTCATGAAATTCTCACAGATCTCTTTGCCTAGAGGATTTTTAAGAAAGAAGAAGAAGAAAATTCCTTTCTTTTAAGAAAGGAATTACTGGAATTAGGAAGGGACTGAAAAAAAAGGATATCTTGAAAAATCTTGACCCTTACAAGATCATGAGACCAGATGAGATGTAATCATGGTGCTGAAAGCTTTTAAAAAACACCTCTGTGAGAGGTCATAGAGGCTGAAGGATGCCTCCGATCACTAGAAAAAGGAAAATACCACATACTCTTCAAGAACGTCAAGGTAAGCAATTGAAAAATTCTACAATAGTCGTCATTATTTCAGTTCCTGGGAAAATCAAGGTGCATTGAAACCTCTTTGAAGCCATTTCTAGGCACTTGAAGAAAGTTTCTGGGAATGGCAAGACGACCTTCCTATTTCACTTCAATTTTACTGTGATGAAATTACTAGATCTATGGATGTACATAGAATAATGAATGTCACTTACGTGCACTTTGGCAAGACTCTTGACATGATCTCCCACATGCCTTAAAATCATTACAGGATGGATGAAAAACTTTCCAAATTGTCAAACTCAAGAATGATAGATCATTATTCATATTTTGCTTGAAGGCTGGTTAGAAGTGGAGGTTCTCAGTCATGATGAGTTGTTGCCTGTTTAATGCAATTATCTTGGAGAAGTAGAGCACACTTTCACCAAGTTAGCAGATGATATAAAATGTGGGGGGGAGAACTAGTCATTACACGTGAGGTCAAAGCTGCTATATAGAAGCATTGGGACAGTCGGGAGGAAGAGACTGACAGGATCCCCTGTGCAACTGGGACAGGAGCACATGGCAGCCCTTCCCTTGGCATGCAGAACTCCAACAAAGATGTCATCAGGGCTGGAAGCAGCTCTGGGGAGAAGATATTAGACTCTGTCAAGCAGTGAACTGTGCATGAGCTGTGCAGGAATCCAGGGAGCAATGAGGGACTCAGTACTCAATACTCAGGGTGGAATGTGCAGAGCATGCCCCAGCAACCAAGGGAGAGGATTATTCCCAATTACTTGAGTAGACCACAGCTAGAATACTGCACTCAATCTAATAAAAGTTTTGATAAACCAGATCAGGCTCAGTGGCAGTCACCATCATGGCTGAGGGCTGGAGCACAAGCCCTGTAAAGAGAAAAGGAGATACTAGGATTTGATCCCCTGAGATGAGAGGGCTTAGGAGTGTGGCGGTGGCAATTTGTGCCAATTTGTTAGCAACATTCCTATATGTATGAGAACCAAGAGGATGGATCCAGGCTGTTTACTAGCATACATGGTGGGATCACAACAAGCATTGGTAAGAGAGAGTTGTTTCTAATGAGTAGAAGACAAAAAAAAATCAAGATGAGTTAAGCAACAGAGGAGGTTGCCCAGAATCTATCTTTGACTGCACTCGAGACCTGTCTGGAAGAAATACTGAGCTCCCAAGTCTGAATGCAATGCTGACCCTTCATTGACCAAGATGTTGCACAGCAATTATGTGGAGGTTCCTTCCAGCCTGAACAGCTCTGTGACTTCGAGACTGTGATTTCTATTTATATATTCCCCTGAAAACATTGTCGTTGATGACTTCCTTTGGATGAATATCAGATTTTAGTGGACCCTGTCATCATTCAAATTGGAAGAATTTTTCCTTAGCCAAATAGATAAGTATGGTAGCTATCTCAAAGAATACCTTCAATTTATTTGTTTGTTTATGCTATGCATATGACTGGGAATTCATAAGATACATTGGTGAGCAGATAGCTCTTTATCATATGGATACTTAATATGCTGTCTCCCTTCTATTAAAAATTATACTATAATATCACTCAAGTTTGTCTGTTTGTTCTGAAATAGCAGAAGTTGTCAGATCAAACATTGTTGACATGACAAACTATAATGGTTCCTCTAATGTACATCATATCAATGCAAAGCTATTGAGTTTTTCAGATGAAGGATCATTGCCTCAATAGCTTCTCTAGTGCAGCAAAATAAAAAAAAAATGGATATGCTTGAAAAATTATTATTAGATTAAATAATACAATAGTTCAGAGAAAAACTTAATGACCAAAATAATTAGCTTGTAATGTCAGCATTACAGATTAATCTTTCACTAAACTGCATTTCTTAGGACATCATTTCTGCAATTACTGAAGAAAAAAGTCTTAAGTACTTGATGTTTTTGCTAGAAAAATTTATTATTATTATTACTACTATTGTGCAGGTTGCTCCAAAAGTGCTACCTCCTATTTATTTCCATGGAAGATACAATGGTTACAAAGAACACAATAACAGTATTTGATAGAGAAAATTCTCAGCTACAAACACTCTTTTTCAGCATAGTCACCATCTGTGCATTTTTGCTAGCTATGAACAAGAGCTGCATGCCACACTTGTAACAATCTGCACCAGCGGAGGTGACCACTGTTGCTACCGCGGAAACCCACCACTGCCCCTCACTGTGCTCACATCCACTGTTTGGACTCCATCAACATTCTTCAAGCGTCAGTGAATGTCAATGTGTCCCTTTTTTTCCTGCATGGAGGAATTCAATTTCACACCTTTGCTTCCTCTGCACTTTCATGTCAGACGCGATTTAGTCAGACTGTCCCTCAGCTGCCATCTGTTGCACAGCAGCAAAATGGAACAGAATACTGGGGGGAAGGTTCAACCTCTGCTGCCATACCTCCAGCTGCCTCTGATGTTGTGAGCCAACATAATAAAATAGGAGGCATTACTTTCAGAGTAGCCCTTGTATTGTTACTGTACACTTGAATTAAAATTCTTTCCCATGTTCTGACAACAATAATCAGATTTCTTTTTCATATTTTTTTTTCCTGCCCTCTTTCATTCTGCTATGAAAGACTTCAGAAAGCCTATGCTTTACCATGCTGAAAGAAAGTCACCAAGGAAGCTGTAACGGAAAAAGACCCCAAACTCTTACAACTACGCCGTTCATTTCACCTGGAGCTAGGATTTCTGTTCCTTCCATGTGCTGCCACTCCTCCAACAGCTTACCAATCTTCTCTCTCTCAACCTGTTCCTCAATCCTCTCTCTCCCAAGCTACTTCCCAGTCTTCTTTCTCTCTCCCAAGCTTCTTCCTCAATCCTCTCAAGCTACTTTCTTCTCTGCCGGTCTGACCTTAATCTAAGCCTGGCGCAACCCTGCCCAAGGTTCACCCCTTCCAATCACAGGTGCAAGTGGTCTACCGGTATTCCCCAGACCAGCCACACTCCCCCACCATGTGCTCAATCATCAGTTCATGCTGTGATCAACTGTTTCCCTACAGAAGCCATTCATCTAGTTGAAATGATCTGAGCACTCGTGTTCACAAATCTCACAGCTCATGAGTTTACTGTAAGAAGCAGATTTTATGAAGGCCCTAGTTTCTCTTCATCTCATTATTCCAAATAGTTTACCAAAATACTGAAAGAAAGGGGAAAAAATCACTATCTTGTCACTATCTTGTATCTTGTTACTACAGAACTCTGTATTTCTGCAAATGTTGTGTCTCATTTTTACAAGTATTTCAGTCCTTGTTGATATCAAGAAAGACTGTGTCCACAAACGTTTAGATGTCTGAGCTGTACATATCATAAAGGAGACATCATTAGGAAAAATTGTCTTTACTCTTTTAACCATTGCTTTTCAACCAATAATAATATGGGAGATTAAAGTATTGTTCTAATGAAAATGTAATAGTGAGGCTCAGGAGTCTGATTCTACTCCAGATTACACCAGGAAAGCTTGTATGATGGCAAAAGAACAAAAAATTCAAGTAAAATTTAGATTGGAATATCAAGGATCTGATTACAAAACACTCTAACAGTGTTAAGGAATAAAATCTCTGTACTGCTAGGACGTTCCCAACACTAATTTTTCTGCTAAGTATCTATTATATCATTGTGTAACTGATGGTTCCTACAGCCTTCCATTTTTATTGTTTCACTCAACTCAACTTAAAATGATACCAATGAAAGAACAGCACCATAATTTCTGTAAAATGTTTTAATTTTATTATTTTTCAATAAATTTATTGTTAGTTTCCAGTTCTTTTTCACAATGCAGTTAAAGACACAGAATTTTTCTTGTGTCTCTCTCCGTACTTTTTCAAGTCTCATTATGATCCAGCCAAGTCAATGAAAGTTCATTTTTCTCTGAGTGTAAGTAAGATTATACTAGATTATAGCTAGGATTACAGCTAGGACCTACAGGCATTCACAGCCCATGAGGATTGCCTTCTTTTCTGCACTTTAGTCCAGAAATATAATCTAGGTGTGAAGAGAACAAATATCATTTATCAATCCTATGTCAATCAGGAAGTTAAATACTGAGTCCTTTTCTTTCTATGCTATGGACTTGCATATATGAATGATACCTATGAAATTTCTGTGAGGTGGGGCTGTCATAAGTACATTCTCTGAGGAGTATTTTTACTGCCTAGTGGAAGGACTTGCTTTGTTAAAGAAGTATTTTCCCCTGCTGAGTGGAAGCTCTAGTCAAGAGCACTGGCAACTACACAGTGATATTAAATTTCCCAACTTCAGGAGGCCCATGCTTTTTTCATGACTTTGATACTAATTTACTTTGATATTTCAGGCACATAATTATGTAAACTTTTCTAAATTAATTCAATTCTACATACTTTAATTTCCAGTTCTGTGTATTGAAATTGAAATTAGCTAGGGTCTGGTTTTCAAAAGGATCAAGAATACGTCACTTCCAAGATTAAGGCGAATTAACAAACCTAGCAAAAGCAATCATTAGCAAAAACAGAGTATTGCCTGATTTCCTAGGCAATTCACTACTACTGAGCTATTTTAATATAAAATGGTTTGTTAATTGTAGAAAGTAGTGGGTGCTGGAAACTGAAAGGGTTTAAATAAAGAGATATTCTACAGAATTAAAATATGTTTAAGACCTTCAACTCAAAAGTAAAAGAATAAACAATAAGCATGCAAAGTTTGCTGACTTGTCTGGGGGAGTAAGCATACCTACCTGTGAAGAGCTGAAGAGGAAAGTTGTTACCGAATGACTGGGTAACAAAATAGTTAATAATATTCTATACAGATCAAAATTATGTATTCACATTATTTCTGTAATTCAAAAACACAGCTTTAAATTTCTTGAGTGGTAATGGATTCAAAATTAACTATCATGAAAATATTTAGTAGCAGTTAAAGAAAATAGAATGCTAATACCATCACGTGATCATATCTCCAGTTCTACGATTAGGTCAGTTCTAGTACGGTTTTCAAAAGTGGGTAGTGGTTGTGAAAAGATGAAAAGAAAGGCAAAGAGTGATTAGTTATGTTGAACAAATTCCAAAGATGGAATGATGAAACCCTGAGCAAATTCAGGGCATTACAAACGCATCAGGAGCTATTAAATATGAAGATACTACCACTGACTCAAGATCCTTATCACAGAGTCTAGAAGTATAAGAGGATAGGATTTTCTTGCTCCTATGCTTGTGTGTAGGTACATAGTATCAGGCTACAGCCAGACAAAAAAAATACTGGACTTAGCCTAACTCAGCATTGCGATTTTTATCTTGTGATTGGAGGAAAATAGTTATTTCACGTTAGGTGTATTTTATATTCATTATTCTCTAAATCCTTTAGTTGACATAAAAATCAGAGCATAGATTTTATTCAAAGACCATAAAGACCAGTATGCTCTGAATACTTAGTCATCATTAACTTCCAAAGAGAAGAGAGAGTGATGGAAAATGAAGATCAGAAGCACAAATGCAGCAACTGGGTTCAGAGTGGACACCCTTGATTTCCTTAACTCCTTCTCAGAGGAGTCTATGTGCAACTGAATCCACTCTTAGTCCCAGATTTGGTCCACGGTTTATGTCTAAGGGAATCTATGTGCGCAAACCATCTAAGATATAAACTTAGAGAAGCTAACAACACTTAGTAAACTATTAGTCACTTACCAAAGATCTGTATCAGCAAGAGATCTCTTGACATGAAGGCATACAGGATCTTCACAGCAGGTGTAACATTAAGTGGCATTCTTAATCAAGAGGAGATCCTATTGTACAGCCCATTGTCACACAGGAGAGCTCAAAGGGCTCTTGGCTTGCTTGGTTTACTGTTTATGGGGTAAGATGGTTGACTTCTAGTCATATTGGAGGCCAACTGCAGTTTTCAGATAGATGTTAGTTCCTCCAAAATCTGGCTTAAGCCAGACAGTGTTCAGTACTGTTGTTAGGTTGGCATTGGCTCAACTCACCCTCAACTGTGAAACAACGTGTCAGTTTCTTCATCATCTGACCTGAGCTGGGAAGCAACCAGTGTTGTGGCCACCACCCAGAAGGCTGACACTGAAATGTTCAAGCTGCGGAGAGGAGGGTGAGGAGGGGGGCCCACTGTCACAACTACCTGGAAAATTTTACAAATCATGTAATGCTCTGGAGCATATATCCACCTTAATTTAACAAATTACTCTGAAATGTATTTTTAAGTGACACAGAAATGACTAAGTACCTGAGTCAGCAATGAGACCAGAGTATTGATATTTAGATTCATTATATTGCTACTAATCTTCAAATTTTTTCACTCTTCTGCCTCACTTCTACCTTGATTGCTTTTCTCTTCTGATGTCTTATCACACTAAGGCCCTTGTCATACAAAAACTTATATTGCTTACCCATGACTGTTGACAGAATCGTTTCTGTCATTTCTGTTGAAAGTCATCTCACGTACTTCCAGGCACAAAAAATCCTGAGTTAGAAGACAATCGTTTGGTGCTTCTCAGTAAGACCAAACAAAGAAGTCATCAAGTGCCTTTACTTTAGGAACAGTGAAAAAATAATGGTGTTGCATTTTTAATGAACTCATACCAGAAAACAGATGAGAAAAAAAAAAAATTTAGGAGTTTCAGCAGTTCAAATGAAACACAGCAGTGGATGTTGTCTACCTTGACTTCAGCAAGGTGTTTGACACTGTCTCCCACAACATCTTTGTAATGAAGTTAAGAAAATATGGGATAGGTGAAAGGACAGTGAGGTGGGTTGAGAACTGCCTGACTGACAGAGCTCAGAGAGTTGTGATCAGTGACACAGAGTATAGTTGGAGGCCTGCAGTTAGCGGTGTCCCCCAGGGATCTGTACTGGGTCTGGTCTTGTTCAACATCTTCATCAATGACTAGGACAAAGAGAAAGCATCCACCCTCAGAAAGTTTTCTGATGATACAAAGCTGGGGGGAGTGACTGACACACCAGAAGGCTGTGCAGCTATTCAGCGAGACCTGGACAGACTGGTGAGCTGGGCAGAGGGGGACCAGGAGGAACCAGATGAGGTTAAACAAAAGCAAGTGTAAAGTCCTGCACCTGGGGAGAAATAACCACATGCATCACTACAGGTTAGGATCTGATCTGCTGAAGAGGAGCTTGGCAGAAAAGGACCTGCGGGTCCTGGCGAACAACAGGTTGACCCTGGTGGCCAAGAAGGCCAATGTGATCCTGGGGTCCATTAAAAAGAGCGTGGCCAGCAGGTCGAGGGAGGTGATCCTCCCCCTCTACTCTGCCCTGGTCAGGCCTCAGCTGGAGTACAATGTCCAGTTCTGGTCTCCCCAGTTCAAAAAACTGGGAACTGGCACAGGGAACTTCTGGAGACAGTCCAGTGAATGAAGATGACAAAGGGCCTGGAGGATCTCCCTTACAAGGAAAGGTTGAGAGTCTTTGGTCTATTCAGCTTTAAGAATAGAAGACTGAGAGAGCATCTGATCAATATTCATAAATATCCAAAGTGTGGGAAGCCAGACTGTTTTCAGTGATGTGTAGTGATAGGACAAGGGACAGTGGCCAAAAACTGGAACACAGGAACCTCCACACAACTATGCACAAGAACTTCTTCATGGTGCAGATGACAGAGCACTGGAACAGGCTGCCCAGAGAGGTTGTGGAGTCTCCTTCTCTAGAGATATTCAAAACCTGTCTAGATGCCTACCTGTACAACCTAATGTAGGATACCTGCTTTAGCAGAGGAGTTGGACTAGTTTATCTCTAGAGGTCCCTTCTAACTCCTGCAATTCTGTGATTCTGTGAAAACATGACTTAATTTCTTGCCAAGAACACTGTTTTTAACTAGGATTACCGATCACTTATTGAAATTTTAGAAGGGCATAATAGAACCTCCATGCATAACTGCTCTGTTTTTGCCATTGAGTAAAGGTATTGTAATTAGTTCTAGCAAATAATACCAGATAGTTTGAATTTTGTCTAAAATGGAAAATAATTTTCATTTAGATCAACATTTCTATGTACATTACATTTGTGAATGGATTTGACCTTGAAGCGTCCCTGTTTGCCAAAGGATTGTGTTGCCATCTAGAGGAACCTCAACAGGCTGGAAGAATGGGCTGTCAGGATGCAGTTCAGCAATAAAAGTGCCATTCTGCCCCTGTGGAGGAACAACTGTATGTACATGCTGGAAAACAGCATGGTGGAAAACAGCTTCTCAGGAAAAGCCCTGGGTGTCCTGGTAGACACCAAGTTGAACATGAGCCAGAAATGTGTCCTTACAGTCATTGTGGTTTGATCTAGCAGATAGCTAAGTCCCACACAGTTGTTCGCTCACTCTCCCCCCCTCCCAAGTGGGATGGGGGAGAAAATTAAGGAAAAAATATGTTAGAACGTATGAGTTGAGATAAAGACTATTTACTAAGACAGCAGAGAGAATAAAAGAAATAACAGTACATATATATATATAGTAAACAATAGATGATACACAAAGCAAGGGACCAATGACCGATACCCAGCCAGCCAGTAGCCCCTCCCTCGGAGAAAGATACCCAATTTCTGTAAAAATCACAATGTGATACGATATGAAATAGCTCTTTGGTCAGTTTGGGTCAGCTGCCCTGGTCCTGTTCCCTCCCAGTTTTTGGCTCCTTATGCCTCCTAACTGCTTCACTGAGGAACAGAATATATCCTTGGCTGTGTTCATCACTGCCAGATGTTACCAGTTTTGTTTTTCTTCTGGAACCAAAACATAGCTTCATACCAGACACTGTGAGAGAAGTAACTTCTGTTAGAAACTAAGACGACAGTAAAGAAAGCCAGTGGCATCCTGGACTGCATGAAAAGTGTTGCTGCCAGGTGGAGGGAGGTGATCCTTGCCCTCCATCCAGCATCCAGACTATACTATGTCCAGGTCTGGTCTCACCTGTATATGGGAGACATGAAGCTATCAGAAAGATACGCCTATCCCATTGAAGGCCTCAAAGATGATGGAGTGACTAGAGTATCTCTGCTACGAGCTGAGATAGCTGGGACTGTTCAGCTTTGAGATGAGAAGGCTAAGGGAGAATCTTATCACTGTGCAGAAGGACAGTGTAGAGCCAGCCTGTTTCCAGTGGTACCCAGTGCTGGGACAAGAGTCAACAGGCACAAAGAAGAATACAAGATGTTCTGTCTGAATGTGGGAAAACACTATCTCACTGTGGGGGTCACTGAGCACTGATGCAGATTTCTCAGAGAGGCTGTGGAATCTCCCTCCTTAGAGATATTCAAAAACTGTCTAGACAAGTGGACAAAGTGGTTTTAGGTGTCCTTGCTTGAAGTGGAGGGTTGCTCCAGATTTCCTCCAGAGATGCCTTCCTGTGGAGGATCGATATGAGCAACCCAGGGTATGAGCCCCCTCCCCCCTCGGCTCATCCCTTGTGAGCACCTGGAGGGGGAGGTGTATCCGGACTCCGGATACACTGCCAGCGGGCAGCGACCAATCACGCTTGTCCGCGTGCTGCTTCAGTCAGGAGAAGGAGAGGGCGCGTGATCGAGACCCTGTGGCCAATGCGTGCTGCCCACGTACTTCCGCTGTATGTTGATAGCCAATCCGGGCTGCCCGCGCGGTTTTCTATTGTTGTTTACCTATATATGTTGTACACAATGTGATTAAAGGGAGCACGACCTTACTCACATTGAGACTGTATCGTGACTCCGGGGCCCAATTCCACTCCAACACCTTCCAACTCACCATTCTGTGATCCTGTGATTCAGATAAGAAATTGAGCTGAGATTAAGGTCAGATGATCAAACTACATTATTTGGAATTTATGTACTCATGGGTATATATTTGTAAGCCAAAGTCCTTTTCAAACAAAAGGTTTAGAACACTTTTTTCCCTCTTTCCTCTCAATCATTTCAAAGTCTTCAGAAATATTCTCTCTCTTGTCCAGGGCCAGAAAACTAATGAAAGAATTAGGGGACTAAGTCTAATTGAATGATCCCCACATTAAGACTTTCAAGCAATTATATTTTTTTCTTCTTTTTTGATACTTTACTCGTGCTAATTTTAAAACAAGTCTCTGTTTACATAAAGCAAATATATGAACTAAACAAATGTAATATTATACTTGTGCTATACAACTTGATTTTAATACCTCCTTCAGCTGCATCTGTATTTGATTAGTACTGATGAATATCATCTCACTTTCAGAGAACATTGTTATCATAAAGTCCATGAGGTGCACCATTGTAAAAGACAATATCTTCTATAGCAATTCCAGTGTTCTCTGCAAAGTTTTTTCTAGATGCTGATAAATAAGCTCTTCCCATGCTGAAAAACTTTCACAAGGATCACAGACTCATACAAACATAGGATTAATTAAAATCATTTTCCTTGCTAGTTAATCAATCAACTTGTTGACCTGTGTGATCCTGTAAGTCTTGTTTTATGTTGTTTTCATTATAATTTTAAGAAGTCATACTATATAATATTTTATTACAAGAGATCACACTGTTTTAGAATAATATGCAAAGATTTCCAAAGTATTTACAAAGCTGTTCGTGAAAAAGACTGTTCAAGCATGTCTTGAAAACTCCGCAGAAAGTTCACCTTCGTTTGCAAGTAATCCCTTTACCTGCTCCCACATCCATCCTTGTCATATCTTTGCAAAACTATGCAAGTGAAGTAGAGATGGAAGGAAGAATAATTTTGATAAAATGGATTTTGAGAATAATTATCTTTTCAGCTTTTCCTAATGAGAAACAGAAATAGCCAGTTTCAAAACCATCTTCTCAGCTGCTGATAAGATTAATGTACTGATTAACACCTTTTCCAAGTTGGATTGGAGGTGAAAGCAATTCCATTTGGCAAAACCTCATCCCATTTGCTGACATCTTCATTAACCTCACCGATAAGAAAGCCATTTCACAATAAAATTTTTCAAGGCTAGAGATTTTATCTTCACAGCTTCACCTAACAATGCTAATTCTCTGTGTGAAACAGCAGGTTCAATTGCCTTGATAATTTTGCTGTGCCCTATTCCTTTTTTTTGGTTAAAAGGTTGACATAAAAGAAACCAATTACTTCACACTCACTACAGAAGACTGATTTTCAAAAGGACTTTTCACCTTTTAACAAAAAGAGAGAGGAAGGATGTAGATAAAAGTGAATAAAAGGGTCATCAACTACAGAAAGTTAGTTGAAGGTACATATTGAAAGCAATAACACCATGTAATTCTATTTGAAGCTGCGCTTCAAAAGTCCATATTCAAAATTCTGCACCCATTCTGTAATCTCACTAGTTAACAAATAAAAGCAGGGACCCCAGTTTCCCCATACCATACAGTTGCATTGTTAGGACAAATACTGTGTCCTCACTCAGTCATGCTAAGTTGCTATTATGAAGTCAGCATTTGGCAACAGACTCTTTCCAGTTACTTTAAAAGGTGCATTAATTACTGAAAATAATTGCTGAGTTTTTAAGTAACAGCCTGTAAAATAAGTAGCTGGTTATACAGCTAGCTGGGATCGGAAATATTTGTTTCATCCAGGTTACACACTTGTAAAAGCCTTTTACCATTTAGACTCTAATTCAGAATGTACATATCACACATGAGTAAATGGAATGCCATGTCAGAAAAATTAGTGGTAGTTTTCTCTAAAGCTCTGATATACAGCTCACTGAACATCAGTAAAAATCTGCTTACCAGGATCCAGGCTTTTGCAATGTTTCTTATCCCTCTTCTATATCATGCATTCACTTACTATTTTAGACCCACATAGACTCTGTTCACACAAATACGAGCATGTCTATGTTCTTACTTGTTTGAGAAGTGAAATTTGATAGTCTAATCTTAACAAAATGCAAATTCAGGTACAATTTCATGCCTTTGCAGAATATACTCAAAGTATTGTGTCAGATAGATTCTTGCTCTCATGCTGTATTTGTTCTCATACAGAATTAGTTTTAGCACTTAGTCTTGTACATAAAATACAAGACAAAACAGCTGAAACTTTCCATCTGCTTTACAAAAATGTGGTTATTCTCTAACTCTGCAAAGTTGAAAACAAACATTGTTATTCCTGCTTAATTCCACAGAAGTAACTGATATTATATGACGTTTGATACTGAATTTTCTAAAATTTGTAATCCAGTACCTCTTAACACATTAATGCTAAAAGTAAAAGTCCTTAACAGCAGTTTAGCAAGTCGCCCAGCATGGGTAGTAACCAACAATTATGTTTACAGACTCTAATCTTGCAGATCTGCACAGCACAGGATGAGCTATCCCATAAGCAAGGACTGAAAACTGTAATACAAGGAAGATATGCTGTGTACATGCTATTACAAAACAGCCATAGGGTCTCTGTCAAACATGACTCAGAAGTGATTAGCTGTGAAATCTCACAGTCTGATGGAGATTTCCTCTAGTTCTGAGAACTTATTCTTCACATTTTTTGTCTTCTTTGCAGTTAACATCCAGGCTTTTATTTGTAACATTTTTGCAGATTCAAAATTCTGTCCCAGTTTTCAAAAACAGAAGAGTTATTTCTGGCACAAAATTTAACACTTCAGCTACCAGCACAATTTTAGCTCTTCTAAACAAAAATTGATCTGTTGAATAGTTACTGCCAGCTACAGCTTTCCCTGTCTTCTTACACACATTGTCCTAAGCTAGTCCAAGTCATGGTGTAGCCTAGCAAAACTTCTCTGTACAGGGTGGTATATATGCAAAACTATATCCTCAAAAACACAGGGTTGGCAAAGCCTTAGGTTCAACTAAGTGGGTGCCAATTGCTCTGAGACTTAGGAAACTGATTCATGATGCTGCCTGTCTGAAAAAAAGTGCTACTAGTACTGATGCTTATGGTGTCTTTGAACATTGGCTAATAGGAAGAACTGGAGAGATTCTAGGTGTCTGGACCTATTTAGCTCAGCGTTGTATGTGTAGACTCATTATTAAGAGGAGGTAATGTTGAAATGTTACTTCCAAATGCTTTATTTATATATTAACTCAGTCAGTGACTCTGATATGTTTGTTTGTCTAGCATAACAAGCTTCTAATTCTGTATTTGTTTTGTTTTATAGGCCTACTCTTACCTGTTTCTCATGAGCCAGGCAGATATTACACATCCTTTACCGTTACGCCAACTTGCCTTGGCAGTGCCAGGTTCTTCTTAATCACCATTGTGCCAAAAGAAGCTTAGAAATTCTAAGACAATCAGATTTATCCCCAACCTTAATTCTATCCCTCTTACTCTTTTTGGTAAGTTTCTTGTTAATTGGATGTTGATCACCTTTCCCGATTCATATGAAAGGGCATTTCACACCTTTACACAGGAGGCTGAGGCAGAGTGCAGGTTTGTCCCTGACTGGAAATAGAACTCCCTGCATGGCCCCAAGGGGCAGAAGGATGCATTTGACTTCTCTACAGTTATTATGGGATCTTTTATGTCACGTTCTCACATAGTTGGGCTGAGAAATATTTTAACAACAGGGGGGCATCATATGTCTATTCAAATGTAGAATTAAATGTATAGGCAGAAGACAAGAGGTGTTAATAAGGAAAGAGCTTCACAGTGCAATGCAGCAAAAGAGGAGAAGAGAGAGGAGGGGAGGGGAGGGGAGGGGAGGGGCTCAAACTATGGAGTGACAAAATTTGAAAATAAAACCAGTAATTAAAGGAAAGAAATGCTAAGTGATATGAGTAGAGGAAAAATGTTCCTTGACTTGAGATAATAAATGAGACCTGATAAGATTGACAGTTACAAAGAATAAAAATAAAAGCATTTCAGATTGATGTACCACTAAAAAGAAACTTTCCAGACTAAGATTTGGAAAATGAGACAAGGAAGACAGTAATTGAGGAAAGGAAAGGGAGAAGGATGTTATTCTGAAGGCAGGTTGGAAATTATGATAGCAGTGCAAAGGTTTTGCCTCTTTAGATACTCCTGCAAGCAGGTGAGCCTGCAGCAGTATGCACACACTAAAGGAAGGAAATCTGGAAACATAGAAGGCCAAAAAATGTGTTGGGATGTTAAACTGACAGGCTCAGATGTTAAATCTGAGTAGAGAAAATAGCCTGCAAAGAGCGACAGGCTGTGTCACCAATGATCTCTGACTATTTTACAGTCTTAATTTTGTTTCTAGAGAATTACAGAGATTCTCCAGTCCTCTGTGGAAGAGGGCAAATAAAGTTCTGCATTTTATTGGGTTGCCATGGAGCACCTGTAAGGAAACGCATTACTGCTTTCTGGGAGACCCATCATCTTGAGATCACAGATTACCTATCTGCAGATTTCAGTCTCTGTCTTATTTAAACTCCAGACCTAACTCCTGTCACTTTCAGAAGACATTCAAGCTTCAGAGAGCAGAAAAATATTTCCATCTCTCTCTCTATAAATATAACTCTAGCTGGGTGTGTAACTGGGTGATTTAACTTTGCATTAAGGTATAAAGCTGATGATGAAAATGTACAAGCCAAGAAGTATGGAAAAAGACTGAGGAATCAGTATGTCTTCTTTCATAAATGCATGTAGATAAAGACATCTAATATAAAAGTTCATACACATTAAATAAAGAGAACATAAGGGCTAAACAATTGGGTAAAAAAAAGCATTCTTTCACTTGTGACTAAAAGTAACACAAGATGTGCATGAAAAAGGTGCTTACTCTTCCATTTCTGATACAATAGTTTCAGAAATATTCCGTGCAGCTTTTCTTTGCTTTCATTCCTGTGATCAGTGCTGTTTGTGAGGCTTATCAAGAAGACAGTATAAACCTAAATCTCTCTTAAGCATGATTACAAACGCTATAAGAACAGAAAAACAGTTTAGTGAAGTCTTATATGACATAGAAGGAAAATTGACAAGATATCAGACCAAGTATTAGCTAATAAAATGAGCATAACTAGAAGTAATTAACTTAGTTCAGTAGATAGAAAAGGTAATATCTTTCCACTAGCATTATTAACAACATTAGAATACAATTATATAGTTTTTTCTATTGTCTTTAGAACAAGAGAAGAAAATAAACATAATCCTATTTCTGAGTCCTCCTGCTATGACAAACAGTCAATACAGGGAATTTAAAATTTTATGCATATTTCAGTTGAAATCTCTGTTCTCTTGCTGGGCTTGGCAGTCTATCTGCACCATGGTTAACATAAATTTGATGACAGTGACAAATACAGAATAATCCAGGTTCTTTCATGGATAATATGTAAAAACAGAGATTTGAGTAGAAATCTGCTGCTTGTAAAAAAGAAAAGTTTTACAGAAAGACTACTCTTTTTCCTTCTCTGGAAGGTGGAGCCATCAAAGAAAGCTGGTTGCACTTTACAGGAGAAAAAGAGATCCTCTAACTAACAGTGCCAGTTAGCTGTTCACACCCTTATTCTTTGAACCTAGATTTCCCATCTTGATCAAAGGACTTATTTTGCAGTACCTGCAGTATTTACTTCTTGGCATGTCTAGCATGTCTACCACAGCCTTTCAAACCCTATCCTCACATCAGTATTGTTGAGAAGAGGAGGTAAAAAATATTGTGATATCTGTTCAGGGTCTTTCTTCAAGGAGTTAGCTACACAAGCATGCTATGACATGACAGAAAGTCAAAGGTTGCAATTATTTAAGTTAGGAAGGGGCTGCCAAATAGGATAAAAAAAGAAAGTATGAATTTAGAATCAGAAATAAACATAATTTCTGCTTAATTTTACACTCTTCTGCACCCCTCTAAGGTTCTGTCTATGTAGCTGTGGTGATTCTGTAAACAAAGAAAGAAAATTCAACAGCACCTTCTGAGAACCAACAAATCCTTTAAAGATTTCACACTGGAAAAGCTGCTTTTCCTGAGGGGCACTTGTAAAGTTCAAACACAGGATAAAGCGGACTACAGTTAAGATCTTACCAGTCAGATGGATGTAAGAGTTTGGTAAGTGAATTATTATTTATAAAAAAAAAGTTAAATTTTCTTTCCCTAGATTATGTTTTCTATCCCCACTGATTTAGGTATATTAGGAGAATTGTGTTAGTCTGAGTGAAAATAACCTTTACGAAGAGTGGGAATAAGCAATGCCATGTTTGTCCTGGGGAAGGGAAATTTAGACCACCCTTATGAGGGAGACTACCCAACACTCAGAGAAACACTTTTGAAGTGTAACTATGGTTCCTTTTACTGTATAATTGAATTCTTTCCAGTTCATAGGAGAGATCGTAGAGGTGTTCATAGTAATGGAGATGGACAACACAGGAAAATTTTAAAAATAAAATCTTGTATTAAACCCACCCATTAAAAAATGTACAATATTTGAAAGATCGAGTTATGTCTGTGAACAATACATTATTATTCCATACAATTTAACATTTCTTCTATGAATTTATACTTACGTTTTAATCACTTTTCAAGGTAAGGACATTACAATTAGAAAACTACAGAAAAGAGAGCTTGAGAGCTACAGTGCTTAAATTCTGTATGAGGCCTTCAGTAGTGACATAAGCTTTTTGCAAAAGAATTGTTTTCAACACTTAAAATATTGCAAAGCTCAGATGGTAAAATGTTTGCAGTGATCATATCTAAAACTCAAGAAATGGAGATTAAAACGTGGCATAAAAGTGTCTTTGTTCTTTTATGCTTACCTTCCTCATTTACAGCACCATCTGTACACTCTTCGCTTCGTTTATATTTCTGTGCATCTTCTAACTACCTAGGGAACTAGTTACCATTCAAATGAATTTAAGAAACAACTGAAATTTTCTTTTCAAGGAGAGAGGAAGAACAGAATGAGCCAAAACTTGTACCAAAAGGATGTGAAGACTAGATCTGAAAAATGACCTTAAAACAATTACAAACATTCAGAGACACACTCCAAAATCTCAGCACTGGTGAAAGAAAAATGTTTTTGTCTTATCTATAACTTTATACAGATATGCCAGTATAAAATTTTAAATATGACTTATACTTGTGCTATCTGGAAGAAACTGGGGTCTGAATACAAGATGCCAGGTTAATCTTGGTCTTTATACAACATATTTGTCAGGCAATTTGGCAAATACCCTTTGTAATGCTTAAATATAAATGCTGCCTAATTTGACATCTTCTGCCTCAACCCTTAACAAAGCTGTAAATCTTTTTATGTGTTTGGAATTTGGTATGCAAATGATGTGATTGCATTTTGCAGTCACAGCTCTAAATAAGAGAATATTGTCCTGTTCTGTGTTACTACTCATTACCACTCGGACTAAGAGCATATTAAAATGAACAGTAAAACATCTAAGTATTTTGTTACCCATTCAGACCTTAGATAACTGCATCTTCATCTCTGGCAAGAAGTAATTGTCCTGTGTAAGTCAGACAGAAAATATGCAGCTTCTTCTTCACGCTGCGTTTCCCCATTAGCAGTTCAGAACAGAAAGCATTACCAAAACACTGCTTAGTTTGTGTGTGGTTGCTGCTACCACTGCTTGGATTATTCAGAGATATGAAGGAAATGGCAAACAAGCTCTATCAAGAGAGCAAAACAGTAAAATTCTGATCACAAGATTTTGTCACTGGTATGTCTTAGCTTGGGGAAGTATCTAACTTAATCTATACTTTGTGTAGATGTAGCTATACTTTTTTCTAAAGGTTGTATCTAACTTTAAAATATGAGTAATCTTATCCCTAAACTCAGTCACATTCTATCCCTAGAATCACATTAATTTTCAACAGTATTTAGATGAATGCCAGTTTCTCGGCTCATTAGAAACTGGATTTTACAGTTGTGCATATACAGTATGTATATGTTAACACATAATATTTCAGGTCAAAAAAAGCATACATGAGAAAATAATTAGCTGGGTACTAATAAATAGTGCATTTTTATGAAAATAAAATGACTGTCTTTTTGTTGCACAATCATGCGGTGATAAAAAACGAAAACAGATCATGGGCCATGCTTTCAAGTTGGCTTCTTTCTCCATTCTCCCCCTCTTTTTCTGTTAAGGGAATATTTGGATTTTATTTGTTTGTTTGTTCACTGGTTTTTATTTGTAGTAAAATTTAATTAAGATTTTCAGTGAATTCCAAGGCATTTGGAGAATAAATGAGGAAAGAAGCATACTTGGTTAAAAACAGGATATCAAAACACGGCACAAGATCCAAAGTAAAATCATGGATGCAAAAATTTACCTACTGTGATAATGATGTGATCAGCTCTTACCATCTCATGAAAGCTTTTCTATCTTTTCAATTCACTATGATCATATCTAATTTTATTTGCCACATAGTTTCTACATTTTATATGCCACTAACTTTACTGACTTTTGAAGGATTTCCACAAATTGTAGGCTCTGTGTTAAACAGGAATCTTACTTCTTTCCTTTTCTGTCTTTCCCAAATAAATCATTAGAGATAAATCTCTGCCCTTTGTATGAAATATAAAATGAAAATCTCTCTGTGCTCTCGGACAAGATAGAATCAAGTAGGTTAATAATATATTTCTGATAAAAATGTCCAAGAGTTGTCATGTTACTGAACTGTACAGGGTGAAGGGTACACACATAACTTATCTTGATGCTGAAACCAAAATAACTCTATCTTCGGTAAAGCACAGAGAGCTTCTGACTGTATGATCTTTATGAGAAAAAAAGGGAAGAGCTGCTGTTATGAGGGGAAAACTCATGTCTGAACTTGATTATGTAACAGTGCCTCACTGTTCTCACTGCTCTTATTTTGTGTCTCTTAGTAAATTTCATTCTTTTTCATCAAAAAACTTTCTCTCTGTTTTACAGGCAGACCAATACGAACATGGAGATGAATCCCCGAATCCTCAATGATGCTTTAGCCATCCAACTCCATTTGATACCTCCTGACCCCAAGCACTCGACCATGACCAACCTATGGAATAAAGTTAGCTAATGAAGATCCCCCAATAGATCAACACCAGAAGTGGGTGTAGGAGAGCAGACCACCCTTCTCTGAGTTTCAATTCCTGTTCTGTGTTCCCATAAGTAACCAAGATGGTCAAGCAACACACACAGTGAGCACTCTTCTCTTGGTGGTCTGTATGGACTGAATGCCTACCAGAGACACCACCTCATGGAACAGTCTGTCTTTTGCATCATACTTTTATAAATCAATTTGGGTGTTCTCAGTCATAAACTCACATCCTGACACTGTCCCGCAGGTCAGTGCTCTATTGTGGGCATCAGGCTGCAAATTTCTCTGTAGTTTTGCGGCAGGATGTCTTAGTTTCTAACAGAATTTACTTCTCTCACAGTGTCTGGTATGAAGTTATCACAGAATCACAGAATCACAGAATTGTAGGGGTTGGAAGGGACCTCAAGAGGTCATCGAGTCCACCCCCCCTGCCAGAGCAGGTTCCCTACAGCAGGTTGCACACGTGAGCGTCCAGGCGGGTCTTGAATATCTCCAGGGAAGGAGACTCCACAACCTCCCTGAGCAGCCTGTTCCAGTGCTCCAGTTATGTTATTGTTTCAGAAGCAAAACAAAACTGATAACACCTGGCAGTGTTGAATAGAGCCGAGGACATATTCTGTTCCTCAGTGAAGCACATAGGAGGCATAAGCAGCCGGGAACTGGGAGGGGACAGGACCAGGGCAGCTGACTTAAACTGACCAAAGAGCTATTCTATGCCATATCACATCATGTGATTTTTATGGAAAAGCAGTTAGCCGAGGGAGGGGCTGCTGGCTGGCTGGGTATCAGTTGGTGGTCCCTTGCTTTGTGTATCATCTATTTTTTTTTTATTGCATATATATATATATGTACTGTTATTTCTTTTATTTTCTCTGCTGTCTTAGTAAATAGCTTTTATCCCAACCCACAGGTTCTACTGTATTTTTTTCCTTAATTCTCTCTCCCATCCCACTTGGGAGGGGGGAGGGTGAGCAAACAACTTTGTGGGACTTAGCTATCTGCGGTGTAAGACTCCAACACAGGATTTTCACCTGGAACAGTAATTAAAATGTGTATGTAAAGTTTTAGCTGTCCTAAGTTTGAAATAGAAACATCCTCTGCAGCCACATGCTGCATGCTGACAGGGCTGAGCTCAGTAGCAGGAGGGACTTCTGGGTTTTTTTCTTTCCTTTTGACCAGTTTCATTGAAGTCAATGATAATAGTTAGACTTGGAGAAGCGAGAACACAGAGATACAAAATGAAGTAGAATAAACTAAATATTAGAACAAAACTCTTCATCCTTGTAGAAGGTAATATATATCATATGGGGAATATATTCCCTATATAGGGAAGGATGTATATATATAAGGATATGTAGATGTGTAGATAATACGTAAGGATATTGATATATGTGTATACAGTCTTCTGTTTGCTTTCCTAGGGTTTGCATTCCAAAACATTTTTTCTCTTTCATTTTTTCTCCATTCTGAAAACGTATTGAGTAGCAGTAGAGCTTGGAACTTGGAGTAAGAATTGTCACTTTGAGAACAGAACTGATTTATCAGGAGGAGAGATTTGTATTCTGCACAGAATATCTGACATGGTAATTTATTTGTTTTTTTTCTGAATAGTGCTTTACAGATTATTATTAGAAGCCATTAAATAAATAAATAAAAATTTCAAGGGCACTACAGAAGTAAAGTCATCAGCTTTTATGGAATAGCTCTTTCTGCAAATTAAAGGAAGAAAAATCTTCTCAATATTTATCTTCCTTGAAAACTTTTTAACATTTAAGCATATTATATTTGAAAATAATTCAGTTAAATAATAAAAGTAAGAACCTTGTACATTTATTTTCAAAT
This sequence comes from Penelope pileata, assembly GCA_013396635.1. Lineage (NCBI taxonomy): Eukaryota > Metazoa > Chordata > Aves > Galliformes > Cracidae > Penelope > Penelope pileata. Next base: position 15,816 of record WBMW01000188.1, on the reverse strand, counting down.
TACTGGCAAGATGGACACATACCAAATATAATAAAAGGAACATTTTGTCCTTGGTCCAGTTTATTGCTTGTAGTGTGTGAAAATCGATAACATTTTCCTTTCAGATAGTCAGATACAATCAGATCCACTGTATTCAAATCTCTTGAAAATTACTGCAAATTGATATTTTTATTTATCAAAGAGGAATCATAAGAATGTTTACACAGACAAACTGAGTGGAGTGTATATTGGACAAAGTTGAAATATGCCTAATAAATATTTTAGTTTTCCAATGTCTTGTTATACATAAAAACATACTTTTGTGACAAATATATTCTATGTTATGTCAAAAATGCTTGAAAGAGAATTCTGTTTCCATGCAGATCTCTCAGCATTAATTCACTGACTAGTAAAGTACATGTGATTTTGAAAATGAAGTTATTTTTATGTTAAAATTATTTTTAAAGTAGCATTAAACAAATTTTATTTTAATGTTTAATGCAGTTGTAGTGTCTGCAATTCTAGTTTTACATTCTCACTACAAATTATTCATGTGATTTCAACTTCAATATTGACAGCAGAAACGGTGCTGGTAAAAACAAACTGAAAAATTAGTTCCTTATTTATCCTTTATATGGTGTATTTTGTACCTTGTTTAGCACTGACACAACTGTAATGTTCAGTCCATTTTCTTCTCCATTAAATCACAGTTAATTTTCAAGGTTTTATCTTTTGTCCTTTTTGCAATGAATTAATATTGTTCCTGCACATGATCAGAGGGAAAAAAAGATTTGTGCTTGTGAACATTTCCTCCATATTGTCCTGCGAGATGCACTGCTTCAATGATTTTACTAGAGAACCATCTAATGCTAGCATTTTCTTGTTACTAAAAGGAATAGTAAATGTAGTCTGTTACGATTTACCCCTTCACACAAGACTGTGCTCATACCAAGGCGTATATTTTAATATAATGAAAGAAAAAGAGAAAGAAAAATTTGAAACAAGGATATTTTGTCATTCTGAAAAAGAAGAAAGTGAAAATCGTGGAGAAAATTGCAATCTGAGTCAAAGCATGTTTACCTTACACCTGTAAAGTTACCAATGAAATGAGCTGACACACCTCCATGAACCATGTAGACTCAATGTATGCAAGCTCATATTTGCCAATAGGGGCTGATAAATCATAGAATCATAGAATGGCCTAGGTTCGAAGGGACCCCAAGGACCATCAGGTTCCAACACCCATGCCCCAGGAAGGGCCACCAACCTCCAGATCTGGTACTGGATCAGGTTGCCCAGGTATCCATCCACCCTGACCTTGAACAGCTCCAGTGATGGGGCGTCCACAACCTCTCTGGGCAGCCTGTGCCAGCACCTCACCACTCTCTCAGTAAAGAAATTCTCCCTGACGTCCAATCTAAATCTTCCCTCCTCCAGCTTAAAACCATTCTCCCTCATCCTATCACTGTCTACCCTTGTGAAAAGTTGGTTCCCCTCCTGTTTATAATCTCCCTTTAAATAGTGGAAGGCTGCAATGAGGTCCCCCTGCAGCCTTCTCTTCTCCAGGCTGAACAAGCGCAGTGCCCTCAACTCTTCATCATAGGAGAGGTGCTCCAGCCCTCTGATCATCTTCGTGGCCCTCCTCTGAACCCTCTCCAACAGTTCCACGTCTTTTCTGTACCGGGGGCCCCAGACCTGGACCTGGACAGAGGGCAGAGAGGGACAATCACCTTCCTGTCCCTGCAGGCCACTCCTCTTCTGATGCAACCCAGGATATCATTGATCTTCTGAGCTGCAAGTACACACTGCTGGCTCATGTTCTGTTTTTCATTTACCAGGACCCCCAGGTCCTTCTCCGCATGGCTACTCTCAAGGAGTTCTTCTTCCAGTCTGTATGCATATCTGGGATTATTCTGACCCAAGTGTAAAACCTTGCACTTTGCTTTGTTGAACCTCATAATGTTCATGAGCCCACCTTTCAAGTTTATCAAGGTCCCTCTGGATGGCATCCCTTCCTTCTAATGTATCAACGCCACTCAGCTTGGCGTCATCAGCAAACTTGCTGAGGGTGCACTCGATGATTGATAAAGATGTTAAAGAGAACTGGTCCCAAGACAGACCTCAGGGGACACTGCTCGTTACTGGCCTCCACCTGGCTTCAGCCTTTCAGGCAATTCCTTATCCACTGAATAGTCCACCTCTCAAATCTGCATCTCTCTGATTTAGAGATGAGGATGTGGTGGGGGACCATGTCAAAGGCCTTGCACAAGTGCAGGTAGATGACATGGGTTGCCTTCCCTTTGTCCACCGATGCCATCACTCCATCATAGAAGGCCACCAGATTCATCAGGCATGACCTTCCCTCAGTGAAGCCGTGCTGGCTGTCGTGGACCACCTGCTCATCCCTCATGTGCTTCAACATGTCCTCTAAGAGGATCTGTTCCGTGATCTTCCCAGGCACAGAAGTGAGGCTCGCCAGCCTGTAGTTCCCCCGGTCCTCCTTCCTCACTTTCTTATAAATGGGAGTGATGTTTCCCTTTTTTCAGTTATCGAGATCTTCATCTGACAGCTACAACTTTTCAAGTATGGTGGAGAGTGGCTCAGCAACCACATCATCCAGCTCTTTCAGGACCCTGGGTGTTGCATGTCGTCTGGTTCCATTGACTTGTACACATTCAATCTCATGAGACGGTCTCGGACTTGCTCTGCCCTTACAGTGTGGGGGCTCTCTGTTCCCACTTAGAGGTTCAGGGATGTGGGAAGTATGAGAATCCTGGCTCCCAGTGAAGACTGAGGCAAAGAACTCATTAAGTACCTCAGCCTTAAGTAGCCAGGTCTCCTCTCACATTTGCAAAACGAGGTACAATCTCTTTGGCCTGTCTCTTCTGACCAATGTACCTACAGAATCCCTTCTTGTTTTTAACATACCTTGCCAAGTTCAGTTCCCTCTGTGCCTTGGCTTTCCCAAACCTGTGTCTCCAAGTCGAGACAGTATCTCTGTATTCTTCCCAAGTGACACGCCCTTGTTTCCACAGCCTGTACATGTCCTTCTTTTCCCTCAGTTTGACCAGCAGATCCTTGCCAGGCCGTGTTGGTTTCCTGCCTCCTCTGCCTGCTTTCTTATTCTGAGGGATGGAGAGCTCTTTTGCTCTCAGAAAGGCATCCTTAAATAGCAGCCAGCTTTTCTCCACTTCTTTATCTCTAAGGAGAGCTTCCCAGATTTCATCCAACAATTCCTTAAACAGCCTAAAGTCTGCTCTCCTGAAGTTCAGCATCCTGACCCTACTCTTTGCCAGGCCCACATTCCTCGAGATCACAAACTCGACGAGGGCATGGTCACAGCAGCCCAGGCTGCCTCCAGTCTTGATGCATTTAATGATCTCCTCCGCGGTGGTGAGCACCAGGTCATAAATCCTCCTTTTGGCTCTGTAGAGCCCAGATGGTTTCCATGAGAAAGTTGAGGACAATTTGGGACTGCTGGACATAAGAAATTGTAAGACTTTATTGCAGGGTAGCTTTTTATTTTGTTTTGTTTTATTTTTTTTTTGTCATTTTGGAAGAAATTCAGTGAATGTTGTTCTTTCTATTGCTGGAGGACAAGCCTGGAGCCAAGTTAGTAGCAATGATTACAAGGATCCATTTTCAGCCCCCTGGGCATTGGGATTGCTTTCTGCTTCACTTTCCTCTCTTCATCTTCTGGTTGTAAGTACTTCTGTAGACATTAGACTTGAACACAAAAGAGAAGACTTTGGCCTGCAGAACAATTTAAAAAGCTTTCATTTTCCAGGTAAAAGAAAAAAGTAGCTCCTTGAGGCTAACTATAGCATTTCATGTGCAAATTTCAGGCCAAAAAACAATAATCGAGTCCTTTAATGAGATGCTCTGCATGTTTTCAGATCTCCATGGTCAGGGCAGGCAATCTGTCGTTTCAGGAGATGTTTTGGATTTTTTTTCTTGTTTTTATGTGTGTTTTCATTTTGCTTTGTTTTTAGTTTTTCAGTCCTGGAGATTGATATGATGGAGCTGAAAAAGTGGATGATAAAATAAAATGACTTTTGGAAACCTCCCAGACATTTAATGGAAGTTATTAACATTGGTCTCTTTGATTCAAAGTCAGTCTGTTGAAAAGCCTCACTTACTTGCAGAATTATCTTGAGATTTCAGTGTGATGATATGCCATAATAGCTGCTATGGAATTCCTCAAGGGCCAGCTTGTGACTTCAGGCACAACCTCAGAAAAAGGAAGGAGCAAAAGCTGAAGGAACCCAAGAGTAACCCAGGGACACTTTGAGATAAATTTTCTCAAGATAGATAATAATTATCCTGCTCAGTTCCTTTTCTCAGTGGAATAGGTACAACTTGTATACAGAAACTACACTGCTACTGCCTCTAACTCAGTTCACTCTGAGCAGATAAGGGTAAGCATAGGGATGGTTTTGCTTATTTCCTTGCAGGACTCTTTTCTAAGGACAGAGAAAGGCTTTGTGGAACTGCATTCCTATGCTTTTGGACCATAAGTCCAGATAGTACAAGCAAGGGGCTAAGCAGTGTTAGCTTCCTTTGTACTCTCAGTGGGATGTTTATGTTGGCTTGCACTGTGGCTCATGGGAAGCAGTTTCAAGGGATGACAAGAAAAGAAAAACCAGGCAAGCAGCAGTGCTTTTGCTAATCCTAGGATCTTGCATCACATCTGAGACTGATGACGCGATGAAAACACTGTGAAATAAATGGCAGATCTCAGTCCTGTGTGACTAGGACCTATTTAATACCGTTTGGACTGTAAAGCCTCTTTCAGGCATGTGTCATGATGTGTTGAGAAAAATTGTTAGCTCTGCCTGCCCTTCTGTCTTAAATAGCAGGAAAAATTGTGCAGAAGTTAATAATCATTGTTAATTGTCGTTTTCTCTGAGGTACTGTCACAATATAGCTTTATTACTTTTATTTTAGAGAAACAAGGGGCTTATTGTTATGAATCGTTTTGACATACTGTATATGGAAGGTGAAGATTTCTTTAAAAAATTCTTGTTAGTGTGTCTGCATATTTGTGAAGAGTTGATTGCTGAAGTATGACTATTTCATAGGATTATAAACTGCAGTCTATACAAGTTTTTGTTAATAAGCTGGCAGTATATTTGTAATTATAAACATTGCAGTTACAAAAAGAAAAAAAGAAGAAATCGAAAATATCCAACAGCATTGTTTTAAAAGAAAAAGATATGATCAATATTGGGGCCACAAGGTTTGTGAAATGAGCAAGTACAGACACTACTACCTTGGGATACAGAGCAACAGATTGTATTCTGGGAAATAATATCATTAATACAGGATTCATAAAGAAATAGGACAAAGATCTACAGCTTGAAGTCTGTAGTCATTCTGATCAAGTCCAATCTAGCTATGTAGTGGGAACCCTCTTGTTACAGCCAAGCCAAATTACGTAACACCCAGAAAGACCATGGTGCTTTTGAGGTCTGAGTTGTATTTACGTGTCTCATAGGTCAGAATTTGCCTGATTCATCAAATAACATCATTATCCTTCCTTATCATGTCAATTACACAAAAAAGATCTCTTTTTACATCTGTATGTGAAAAGAAGTCAGGAATTGTATAGCACTTTGCAGCACTTTTTTCACAGAGAGAATGCATATTTTCCTTATTCTCAGTTGGTCAGGTTTTGGATAACCACTCCAAAAAATACCTATACTCATACTAAGTTCAGTCTTTTTCCTTATCCTGCCCCTGCAGCTTCTAAAATCATGCAGATATCAAGCAGATAAGCAGATGAAAAAGGTATAACATGAAAATATTTTAGCTATTTTCACTGAAGAAAAGCTATAAAGAAAAGAATTTCAAAGTCCCCTAATTGTTGAGGGGAAAAAAATTAATATAGTATCCTGAACAGTTGACTGACATCTGCTATGACAGATCTTTTCTAATGAAAATTGTTGGCCAGTTCTGGAATTTTGTAAAGAAAAAGAAAATTTAGGCAATTCTTGATATAAAAGTACATCTACACTGAAAGCTTCAAATCCCTTAGAGACAGCCAAAAATGTTATTGTCATCTGATTTTAATCAATCTGGTTTTAAAATAGAGCTATTGGAAGTATGGTACACTGTTTTGCTGATGGTTTGAACTGTATCAGTTCTGAATTTTTATTGGAAGGCTTGGAAATTTTAATTATTCATCTTATTTTTAATCAGTTTTTCTGTCCCAGAGGCAGCAAAGGCATTTGCATCTAAGGAGACTTGTTCATTTGCGTCATCTGATAGTGATGTTGCTGTGCAGCATAAGACTACAGTGAGTTGGTTTACTTCATAGTGAGATTTAAAACTTAATAGAAGTAACCTGACTAAATTACATGAAAGGCCACAATAATTGCAAAACAGTTTATAATTTCTGTCAACAAACTCAGCAGTATTTATAGCTGTTGTCCAAACAACGACAAAGGAAAAACAAATGTTACTATCTCTATGAAGGAGAATAAAAATAGTGGTGGATCTTCTTCAGGTAACTCAGCCCAGATTGTGCTCTGCACTGTGTTAAATAGCTGCAGCAGAAAGGCTGTGGTGTGCTATCTTTTTCCCTTTTTTTTTGTCCTACATAAACTGCAGAAGAGGGGCAGTGTGAGAGGGAGTGAAGGCACAGTACAGAGGCCCATGATGAGGGGAAAAAATGGCAAATCCAGCAACAGAATTGTTTGCCTGAACGCTGGTCATGTTTTGAAAGCAAAGTTGTTTTCACTTTTCAGCTCAGCTAGCTGGGAGTAGATGCAGTATTTCTCTCCCTCAGATGAGAGGGTATTCTGAAATCCAGACAAATCTATAAAAAAAATAAACTTCTTGGTTTACTTTCCCAGATGTAACTAATTTTGGGACCAGTCCTGATTTCTCACTTGCTGATCAAAAGGTTCTTTTCTCTGTGAGTAAAATGATCAAACTCTTTGCTGAAAAAAATCTTACAGTTTCAGTCATTTCCCCGGAACAAATGTGCGTGTAACTAAAATCAAAGGAAAAAACCCTTCTCATGTAGGTATGCAGCAAATATTCCAATAAGTTTGACTTTAGTTCTTGGATCCATCAGTTTTACAGAATTAGTCCTGCAATGTTACTGCACTTTTTATATTACCATTACAACATGGTATGTCACCACAATACTCATAGTTCTTGCTTGGTTTAGACCACAGCCTGGAAGTATTGACTAGAAATAATGCAGCAATCTGATGGCATTCTTTTAATATTCTGTGGAAAGAATTAACTTTCCTTTTACTGCATAAATTATTCAATACACTTTCAAAGAAACAAAAGTCCTTGATTTTTGGCAGTGTTAACTTCAACAGAAAAACATATCAAGAGCACTCATTGAAGCCAAAAACAGAAAAAAAAATAAAAAATCAGCTATAACTTCTTGACAGCAAACAAGCGGTGCCATTAAGATTATTTTCAAAGTTGTATTCAGTATCATATCATGCATCTGTACTAACAATATGAACCACAAATAAATTGATTTAAGAGAGAAATTGCATTAATGCTTGTAATGTCCAATCACTTTTGAGTTAATCTTTAAAATTTATGCCCAAAATAGTATTCTCATTAATGTTGTTTGATTTGCTGATGATCTTTAATATTGCCGTGCTGGCCTCTCACAGTCAAGTTTTTCAAAAAACAGGTGTATAAAGTTTGATTTCTAAATCTATATTTATGTCCCTGAATTGACAGCTTGATTTTACAAAAGCCTTTATCATCAGGCAATTGCCATTGATTTCATAATGGAGTTGGATGGTACAAATCAATACTCTTAGGTGCCCAAATACCATTCGGAGTTGGGAGTCTGGTGGCTCTGGTAATGCTGTATCATGGTGACCAATTACTTTCACTTGTCATGGTGCAAGGTATGTGAAGTTTTGTTTCTATTGTACATCACTGTGTGGCCTAATCCTGTAATTTTAGCTAAAGTGAACAATGTTGCAGGACTGATCCTGCTCCATGCTAATGAGTCTAAAGTGAATTAGTTAGCATTTCACAGGTCTATAAATAGCTGATGCTTTTGTAATGGTTGTAAATACTCTCCAGGAGTTCAACTGACAGCTGAACTGTGCACCTGTTAAAATGTGGAAAAAATAATCTTTGAAACAAAAATAAAATCTCATCCATATATATTTTTCTGTGCTCACAGGGGATAGGATCAGGCTGCAAAATAAGAAAAACAACAGAGCAATGAGGATTTGTGGCATGAAGGAAATAGTAGCAAAGATTTGCTAATCACTTATCAATGACAGATGTTTTAAGACACCGTAAGGCTTTGGGGAGAATTGAATATTAAAGAAAAAAAGAAATAATTATGTATAGAAAAATTTTAAAGTTCATATGTTTATATCTATGCATGTATATAAACATACATGCATGTGTACATCTGTATACATACATATATATTTTCTACCAATACCTGACTGACAGCCTCCTTGGTTCCATACTGGAATCACCCCTTCTGGGTAGGTCAAAGTTAAACCATTAGCACAAAATAACACAATAGTGATCTGTGAAACGAAAAAAACAATGCAGTATTACTGTTTGGAAGATTGCCATTAAAAAGTGAGGTCATTATTTGGTTTGGATTTTAGCTGTTTAAGAAGCCTACAATACTTAAAAACATGAGCACTGTGGCTGTACATTGTTTAAATACACTTTTGAAAATGTCAACCTTAAAATTTTCTGCTAGCACTGGGTGTGAATCTGAATTGGTTGCCATTTCTGAATAATATTTGACTGGTGTATTTCTGGGTTTGCACTTGAATTATTGTACATAAAATATCTTCTTTACTACCTCAAAGTCTATCATTTCCAAAATCCTACACAAGCAATCCTACACAGGCAGCTCTTAAAAAACTTTTACAGCTGTGGCTAATACACATATTTCCCATCAGGTAGAGACCTTTCTTTTTTTCAGGAAACTTGACAATCCTTGAGACTTTGATCTTTGTCCATCCTTTGAGGACAAAAAGTCAGGACTACTTCTTAAATAATGCAACTTGTGCAATGTCCCAGGCAAATGGCAAATTAATCAGTCTCTAAATCCTTGTTTTTTGAAGACTTGTGCATTTTTAAAGAAGATGGAGTAATTGTTTAGTGACTTGGTGCCATTGATTTTCATTATGGATGATGTTGACTGGGTCTGTGTCAGGTCACCTGGGAGAGATAGCCTTTGCATAGCTAAATAAAATGAAAGTACGACTTCTAATTCCATATTCAAGAGGAAAGCTCTAGACCTTGAAGTAAGTTTTGTGTGACCTTCCAGTTAAAGCAATTTTTCCTTCTTTAGCCATGTGAATAAATGAGAGAAATGCAATGCTGCCTAGATATCAGCCAGAGCTCTGGATTTAACAGGACAATATTCTCCTATCTGAGAAAAACTAATCAGAAGAAAAAGCTTCAGACAAAAGAGAAATAGTCTTATTTGCTAAATGTTTAGAGTACTACTTGGTTTCCCCACTAAAATCAACCAGAATGGAAATGAAGATATCAACTGAGAAGAAATGTGCTTATTTTAAGCTGTGGAGAAATTTGTAAGTTCTTATGAAGTTTTGATAGCTATAAAATCATGTAAGACAAGGGCTATTCCAAAAGTAATGCCTCCTATTTTATTAAGTTGGCCCACAATGTCAGAGGTGGATATTGGTGGTATGGCAGTAGAGGTTGAAGCTTCCCACCAATATTCCATTACATTATGTTGCCATGTAACAGATAGCAGTGGAGGGGTAGTCTGACAAAAAATGTCATCTGACATTGAAGCATGTATGAATCATAGAATAACAGAATGTTTTGCTCTAGAAGAGACCTCAGAGATTACCCAGTTCTAAACTCCTGCTGTGAGTGGGGTTGTCACCTGCTAGTTCAGGTTGTCCAGGGCCTCATCCAGCCTGGCCTTGAATGCCTCCAGGGGGTAAAATGGGATGAAATTGAATTCCTCCATGAAAAAACAAATGCACCCATTGACGTTCACTGACAGTTATTGAACATTTATGGAAACCAAACAGTGGGTGTGAGCACAATGAGATGGTGGTGGTATGTTTCAGCAGCGGCAACAGCGACAGTGGTTGCCATCGTTGTTACAGATTGTTCCAAGCGCAGCAAGCAGCTCTTGTTCATCGTTGGCAAAAAGGCACAGCTAATGGTGGTGACTATGTTGAAAAAGAGTGCTTTGTTGTGAATTTGCTCTACAAAGGACCACTGATAACCAAAACCTGTGTCTGAGAGTGGTGTCCAAATACTTCTTGAACTCTGGCAGCATGCAGCCGTGACCACTGCCCTGGGCAGCCTGTTCCATGCCCACTGCCCTCTTGTGAAGAACCTTTTCCTAAGTCCCAACATGATCTTCCCCTGATACAGCTCCATGATATTCCCTTTGGGTCCTAAGTTACACTGAACAGAAGAAATGTCAAAATATACTCACCATATTTAACCAAGATACAGATTTTATTCTGTCAACATCCATGTTTTTTGTTCTAATATATAGCCTGTTACTTTGAAAGTGTTAGAAATGGCAAATAATTATTTCTAAATTATGATAAAATGCATCTTCACTTTGCTTCAGAGTGCTGAAATTATATTAGCTCAGTCTCACTTCAGATTTTATTTTCAAATATTGTGGATTTTTTTATTTACTTTTCCCCTTTTATTTATTTATTTGTTTGTTTGTTACCTTCTTTTCTTTTTTTCTGATTTTTTTTCTCCGTTTCATTTTTTCTAATTTTAGCTAGTCCTTTCATCTATACTATTTTTTTTATATTTTCAGAGACCTCAATCTCTTGTAATCTTATTGAAATAATATAATTTTAGTGTTTTACAACAGCTATGGTACCTTAAGAAAAAAAGCACACACTTGTCATATTCTGATGACTCTAAATTTCAGCAGAGGAAAATGTGACTTATAAAGCTTCATTGACTGGCAGTGTTTTTTAGTTATCTGCTACAGTAAATTCTCTCTTTTAGTGATAACGATGTGATGATGGTCTCTGTGTCATTACACAGTTCATCAAAATGAAAGAAAGAAATGAAGTTCTTTCTAGAATAAGTTCTCTTGGAAAATAGGATACTTTATTCTGTGTGATAATTTGCTCTAAATATGGTCATTAGAAGTCATTATTTACTGAACCTGCTTCCATAGACATGTCAGTTAACATCGAAAGCACTCCTAGGTGAAGTCAAAAGAACATTGTTAAAAGACTATTAGAACATTTTGGAATATCTGACAGGTAATTTGAGAGCACAAAGATTTTTGATTCATTGACCCCGTATTCCTCCCATAGAGGCTAATCTGAAACTCTTTAGTAAATCATTAAACATCTTTTATACTTCCTGTGTTTGCTCTAATAATAGCTCAAGGATGCACAATAATGACTTTTCATCCCTTTCAGTCAGGTCAGAGGGGAAGAAAAAGAAGGACGCTAATAAGTATGTGGCCCAAGAACAAAACACTGATGCATTTGCCAGAAATAAAGTGAATGGATTGTATTAATAAGAAAAGAATATTTGTTTATGAATAGTATCCTGGTTTGATGGAACAGTCATCTACTGTGAAAAGGGACAAAAGGAGCTCTTAACTCACCCTTATGCTATTTTTTCACCTGTGCAATTCAGTAGGTATGTATAGTATTGCTCACAGTTCTGGAGTATAAATGCTAAGTTTCCTGAGTTATATCTTCAAGTGATACACTGTACTGGTGAACCACAGCTTAACACAACATCATTTCTAAATCAGAAAGGATAAGCTGGAGAGGTGTCTGAAAATTCACTGTGTCTTCCTCCAGCACACAGCCAAAAGGATCTGATATTTTCCCTTTGAAAAAGTTGACAAGTACTCTCGTGACATTTGTTAGTTGTCACTGATGTTATAACAACTCCCGTTAATTATGCCTTTACCTAGAAATCTGGATGCTGTAAATATGGGCGTAAGAATAGAAGAGCAGAAAAACTATCCGCAATTTATTTCACAAAAAAAAAAAAAAGAAAGAAAAAGAAAAAGAAACACAAGAAATACATGGAAAAAAAGTTAAGTATTTTTCATTATTTCTTTCCATCTTATGTGACACAGAGGAGAAAATATGAAATCTACCCATTTCCAGTTGTTGGACAAAGCAAGACAAAGCTGGAAATTTGGATCACGTTCCACAGTAACGAGATGCAGTTGCCACTGCTGCCGCTTCTTTGTGCACACAAACATGGTCTTTTCCACAAAGCCTGTATCTTTTCTGCAATGATGTCAGGATGACAGCCACTCCTGCAATTGACCAAAGAGCAATGCTTACAAAAATTCCTCATTAAAATTCAACTAGTAAAAAGCAGCAGTATTTTGGGGCCTAATCTCATGTAGTCAATATAAGCGTAAAATTGTGTGGGCAGAGGTAAGGACAGGATTTCACAGGTGCCACTGCATACAGAAGGAGGAGGAACCTTGAGAATTCCTTAAATAAATTGTGCTATTTCCATGAGCGAATAGAATACAAACTNGTGCTCCAGCCCTCTGATCATCTTGGTGGCCCTCCTCTGGACCCGCTCCAACAGCTCCAATCATAATGCCATATTTGTAAGTTATAACTCCTTGAAACCAGTTAAACAATTTAATGTTTTTTTTTGCACATCTGATATTTTCAATTTATACAGATAGAAAAAAAAATTCTTATGGGATTTCATTTTCCAACAGGCTGTAAACGCCCAAAAATGAAACATGAAATATCCCTATTCTAGAGAAAAAGCAACCTTTTTTTTTAATATGAGAAGAAGAAAAATCGGTATCCTCAGAAACAAAAAATAAACCCAAACCGATTTCTCTAAACTACATCTTTCCCACTGGAAGACTATTTTTGTCTCCATATTCTTGACAATAACAGTTTTTTAAAACAACCTTGGAAGTGAATCACTTCAGAGCAATAATGGCCAGATGTGATATACTTAAGTCAGCCCTTGGGATCCACAGTGATATATGAGGCATAAAGTAAACTTGGAAAAAAGGAGCTTTCAGATGTATGCTTAGATGTCCAAGGAACCTGGAGTCTGAGACACGTGAGGGGGAAGAAAGGTGGAAGGCAAAAAATGACTTGCTCTATCAAAGCACTTTTGTTGTGAACATCAAAGACAAACAGATGGAATAAATATAACTTTCACTAAAGAACTGGTAGCACTACTCAAATTATTTTCCCATTACCAAGTGAGACAACAGAATTTAAGAGAAAACATGACAAACTGGGAAAAGGTCGATAAATAAGATGTCAAACAACAGAAAAATTTTCTATTAAAATAGCAACAAAAATGGAAGTATACGTAATTAGCTTTTCCTAGCCACAGCAATATAGCTAATAAAGTATGCGTGATGACTGAAAAATCAAGCAGGAATTTCTGTAGCTACTTTAAGCAAAGAAAATAAAACATTTTTAAGTGAAGGTGATCAAGTGAAAAGTTATCTAGTGAAAATGTAATGGTGTCTTCAGACTTCATTTTTGAGCTAAGTTTAAATGATAATCCATATAGTCAACTTCTCAACTTCTCTTAAGTGTGGCCAGAATGGATCCCACTCAAGCACAGATAAATATATCAAAATGTAAAAACTGAACTAGTTTTTTATAAAACAAGATTCATGACATTTTGGATGAAAAAGATGTTTTTTCATAAATCGCTAACAGATTGACTGTTTATGCATATCTTATTTTGAGAACAGTTAGAAACAGTTTTGAAAAAGTCATCCTGACCATTTTAACCTCAAACATTATGCTTAATTGTTATCTATATTATTCTCTCATACCAGCTGACAGAACAATATTACTGAAAAAATCTTATTTCCAAGCAGGATTTTTCTTTTACATTACTTTTGTTAGAAAAGGAATATTAGTGAGTATATTTGCAATAGTCAATTATCAGTGAATAAGGCAGTTATTGGTGAAAAAATTAGTAAGCAATGCTTCAGATTCATGTAAATTTGGTAAAAATAAATGAAGGTTGATGGTGAAGCAGAAACTAAGGAAATGCAGAATTTAAACTAGGTACATTTTTGCCATTATTATTAATAATATTAATAATATATTATTAACAACATATATAACAATATATTCTTGTTTATGATATTTATTCTAATATAATTATTAGAATATTATTGTTAAAGGTCATTAAATAATGATTTATGATATAATTATTATTAATAATAGTAATATAATTAATGGTAATTTTAATGATTTTTGAAAATCTGTGATGTTTATGGAAAAACTATGATCTTACTGTTCTGAAAAATGAATAAAAAGTTTGTTCTACTCTTCCTGTTACTTTAAGATACTGATAATCAGGAAACAGAAAATACAAGCTGACTACAGTCATTTGACTGTGCCCAGGTAAATCAATACAAATCTCTATCAGAAAAACAGCTTGGGATTTTTTCAATATATGTGTTTTGTCCAGCAAAAAATGTTTGGAATCATGTCTCATACAAAATTTTGCAAATATAATGCAATGTGATTAAGAATTGCATAACTTTAGAAGCAGTTCCAATGAAAGGGGAAAAAAAAGTCCCGTTTGAATTTTGTTTCTGATACCTCTAGTTAGCTCTTCTTATGTGTGATAATTGAGATGAAAAATATCAAGAAACCGTGGAATACTCATGAATAAATGGCAGACATTTTAGGAGCTAATCCATAAACTGGCGTTTCTCTTGCAATATATATATATACTGTATATATATATATATACTGCATATATATACATATATACAGTATTGTTACTCATGCTGAAGGAAAACATGACAATTAGTAAAGAAGTGCATAAAACATGGGAAAAAAAGCACTCAAATTCTTTTCCTTTATACACACAATATTCCATTGATAAAAATGTGGATTTTGACTTTGAAAACATTAAGTAGACTTAAAGGTTTTATGTGACATTTCACTATTTCACTATGCATAAGATGAAACACAAATTGAAGCAACAGTCTCTGAAGATTGAAGTGTCCCAATGCATTATATCTATAGAAAAGCCTGTGCTCAATAAGGATGCACAATGAAGATGAAGTTGTTGTTTCATTGAGTTGTCTCCCTTAAGTCCTACTTTGATTTGAGGATCAAATAGGGATTTAATGCACACTTTAAATGATAGCTTGCTATTTATCCTACTGTCGCAGTGATTGTAAAGAATTTACTTGGTGAGACTCAAAACATTAGCATTAGCACAAGTTCCACCTTGAGAGATTGTCATTCCTTTTGAAATTTTTTTCCACAATTCTGATTAACTATTATCAGAAATGTAATTTAATTAAATCCTAATGTAAGGGGACAATGCTGCAAATGTTTAGTACTTCTCAATAATATAATTCTTCTCAGTAATACAATCCTTAAAATTAACTCGTTCAATTTTCATTAAGTCTATCGAGACTGAGATTTGTCAAATAAATTTTCATTCTATGAATTATATATAATTTTCTGATGACAATTCTGTGCTTGCTACATTTCAACAATTATTTAGTACCATTTAGTTCATACACACGATACTTTCTTGCTTTGATTTAACTTATTGTTTGTCTTTCTAAAAGTTAGAAAAATATCTCAGAAACCTATAATTCAGAAATGCTAGAGGAGGCAAAAAATAAAAAAGAAGAAGAGACATAGTAGGGGAATTCAGAAAAGAAACAGATTTGCATAATATTTTTTCGTTCAAGCCTAGCTAGACCTTTCCTTAGGCTGAAGAATTACAAATATGTAGATAATTACTTTTTCTTCTCACATTCTCACACTAGCAGTGTGCAAACATGGTATATGTAGACTATACATATATATGTAGACTCTTCAACTTCATAGAATCATAGAA
>WBMW01000187.1:1883-61214 GCA_013396635.1 Penelope pileata | reverse complement strand
TCTGCAAAGCAGTAGTGAGTAACAGAATTATGGGGCCTTCTTGGAGGGGATCCTCTAGCTCACTGCTGATGCAGGGCTGCAGAGGCCTGTGAACCCCCATCTCTACGGCCTTGGTGGATACAGATTTTCTTTGGAAACACAGCAGGAGATTGTGCTGGAAACATCCCTTTTCTCTACATCCATCAGAGTGAAAGAGTATGATTGTAATTTCCACCTGGGTGCAGATTTTTCAAAGGCCAAGTGTGAACCCAGCCTGACTTTGAGGGGGACAGAGTTTAATAGCTCTTCTGCTGATGCCAACTCTAAATGGACTATAGCAGAAGGGGACAGCAGGTAGAATGTCAGCATGACAATAAGCCCTTTCCTGCTTCTATTTCAGGCTGTGTGTCCTCGGCTCAGCCCAATCCTCCCATCACTGCAGCTCCTAACACTGGAAGTGGAAGTGGGAGTGGGAGCTCAGGCAGCAGTACTGGTGGCTCAGGTGGGAGTGGATTCTGTGCTGGCAAGGCCAATGGTATCTATGCAGATCCGACCAACAAGAGCAAATTCTACAACTGCAATAATGGCAAAACCTTCACGCAGTCCTGCCAGGCTGGTCTTGTCTTTGATTCCAGCTGCTCCTGCTGCAACTGGGCATGAAGACACCGATTCTATTACAGCAAACACACCCCTCAGATCTAATTCCATGAAAGAATAATAATAAATAAAGTGTTCTTCAAAAGTAACAATCCACGCTGTTTTGACTCATCTTGCTCTTACTATTTTTGACGCTCTCTGTTTCTCTATTTTTACACTTGTGCTAAGGGAAGGCCTGAATCCACAAGCTGGACTTAATTCTAGTATGGCTTTTTCTAGGAGTTTCTTGCCATCTCACTATGACAGCCAGACACAGGGAAGAAGACAGGGAGCATATAACACGGCAGATCAGGCTGTGCCACAAGAGAACACACAGAGAAGGGTCCTGAAAGCACAATCTATAGACCACTTTCCCAGAGACCTCTCCCTCACTAACTTTCACTGCGTAAATGGCAGCTGCTGGGAGCAGGAGCAATCCACAGGGCTTTTATCAAAGCTCTTCTTTTTCTTTTTCCTGCACCCTTCAGGAGCTGCCATTGCCAGTACTCCCCAGAGAACCCTTCCCCGTATCTATAGCAACTGCAGTACACAGACTTCCTTATGTGCCTCATATGGCAGCATGTCTGCGGAGCGGGAGCCCAGAGGTGAGTCCTGTGAGATGCACCCACCAGGGTGCAAGCATGGGGGCTCTGCATCTCTAGCAGCATCAGGCTTCTCCAGCAATCTTCCCCACAACCAGGCTGCCTGGCACCTCCTTGCTCAGGCTGGGGAAAAAGAACTCTGTGGCAGCAGGAAACAGTCACCCAAAGGGCTGGCCCCTCGCAGATATGCAGGGGTAGGGGAACTCCTAGCTGAGAGATAAGGGGATGGCTGGCCTCATGGAGAAGTGCACACCTGAGAATTAAGAAGAGCGTCCAGTGGTCATCTCCATGGGGGTGAATCATGCCAGCCGCATTTCCCTCTTCTGATCTCACAGATGTGACGAAGCGAATCTCATTTGGGTCATGTCAAGAGCGGAAAATGTTCCCTCTCCATCACGCCCCAGACAGGCTGGGGATCCAGCTAGCAGTAAACAGGGGAAACCCTTTCCTTGGGCCAGGCTGTTTCCAGAGTCAGGAGGTAAGTCTGGTTTTTATTCTTAGAGCTTTTCCTTTACAGAAGGCAGACATTATAGGAGTAATAGTAAGGAGTAAGTAATAAGTAACGGGTAGTAAGTCCATTGCCCTGCAAAGTCATTGTAGAAGGTCTGCACATACACCTAGAAAAATAAATTCCTCTCCTGGGAAATTTACTTTCCAAATGTACCAGTCCTCAAATCTCCAGCTGCCCTAACGCTCTTAAATAGTGAAAACTTAAAGGAATGATGTCTGCTGCTCAGGTACTTTTCCCATTTCCTTGATGCAAAGAGTGTCTTAAAAATGTCAGTAAGATGCTCCTGCTTTTGAACCATAGGAAAGCAGCCTCGGATATTCCTTTGGAAAAAAAACACTGAGCAAGAAAGGCTATGTGATCGGAGCAAGAACAGCCCAGCGATTCATACCAGAGCCACAGGTGAGAAAAGCATGCTTCAAAGAGGCAGAGCCACAGCCACATCACAGACTGTGAGCTGTGCTCACATGCTGGGGCTGCCTCCAGCTTGAAGAATGGTAGTCACACATCTCCCTACACAAAGCTTTGTCACAAGCGTTGAGCCTAGAAGTCGATCACCAATCACTGGAGCTCTAGAAACACTGACGTATGCATTTGTATATACACATTCCTTTGTATCTCTCTTACACATACACATATAGGCTGGCAAAATGAGAAAGGGAGCTCAGCTGTACCACCAGAACAAACCTAGTTTCCTGGCCCAGCTTCTGAAGAATAACACTGTATGGGGAGAGACGTCACAGGATACACTGGATAAGTAGCAGAAAGTGCAGATTTGATTTGTTCTGCTCTCTTCATGCTATCACAGTAGCCAAGGCACGCATTGAACAGCAGGTCTGTAATGCACAACTAGCTGGCATTAAATGCTCTGATCAAGAGCATTCAGGAATGGCTTGCAGAACAAAATCTTCTGTATTGAATGTTGTTCTCTTGCAGACTGTGACTCCCGCACCAGGAACATACCAGTCATTCTGGACTAAAGAGAGAAAATGCCAGCCTGCCTCTGCTCCATTTTCCACTAAGACACCACGATTTCCAGATAAGCCTCCAAATAAAGAACTTTTCCCTGGGTAATATAACTCTTTTTCTTACATTTTAATAACAAACAGGAGTACTAGAGGAGAGAAATACTACAACACAAATGGGATATGCAATCAAGTTCCCAATAATGCTTTTTTATCTTCAGAAAGCTCCCTTGCTTTAGTCTTTAACCTAACATGATGACTAGATGACCAGAAAAAGCATTTTTCTGATAGGTCAAAGCAGGGCTGGTTAATTCCCATATTACAAACATCATACACCAGGTCTAGAAATGAGATATTTTGTCCCTGTTTTCTTTAGACCTGGAACTTACAATGCAGACAAACAACTACACAGAAAGATCTCTTGGCCAATGAAGTTTGGGTCTCCAGACTGGTCTTTAGTGCCAATGCCAGCAAAGAGGACGCTGAAAATGGAGGTACAGAAGGTATGGACAGGGATGACGGGATGTTATTCCTAGCTCGATGCTTCTGACAAAGGAAATCGGATGATTACTTAAACACATTTGCACTATTTTGGTCATCCTTTCCTCTCTGCCCTGCTGGATATGCAGCTGTACTAGCTTGTGGAATGAGACACAAGTGATCCACAGTCAGAAAACGCCAGTTTGCAAAAAAAGCTACTGTCCTTCAAAAATACTTTGACTAAGGAGTTTGCTCTAGAATTAAGTTTCTATCCACAAAGTGAAAGAACCAGAGTAGACTTCTCTGTGCAGCTCTGCTGAAAAGAAAACACTTCCAGTTTGAAACACTGGCTAAGGGTCAGGAAAGCTGCCTGGTAAGCCAGCTTGTAGTTCTCAACACCACCTCATGTCTTCCTGTGCTTTCCTGTGGCAATTGTCTTCGCTAATGTCTAACAGACACTCTTTCCTTTCAGCTGATCATGGACAGAGAATTCAGGAAGCATCGGAACTGTGTGGCCTACCTGAGTTTATACGAGAGCTGAGGCAAGGGGCGGCTGCAGCACGTCATCCCTGTCTGGGCCTGAGCTCCCAGCCTGCTCATGGAGACATCCACTCGCACTATCCTGCCTCCCCACATAAAACCCGTTCAGAAAGAGGCATTTCTTGTTGCTAATTTTGGTTACCTGGTCTGGCTCCTGGTCTCTCCTGGCTCTCCAGGTGTTCAGTACTGCTGGGGCCTGTGCTCCGCACTGCTTCCCTCAGCCCTTGGCCCAGGCACGGTGGTGGCCATCTTCTGCCGGTTGCCATGTAGACACCTCATGGCGCTGCCCTCCCCAACATGGCTTCCCCTGCCCCAGGGGGTCTTTTACCCCCCCAAATCCAGCTCTTGATGGCACCAGAAAGGAACAAAATTAACTCCTCTTGGCTGCTACCTGCCTTCCTCAACCTCCTTACCACCATCTCACCACCATTTGGGGGTTGGAACTGGATGATCTTT
Source organism: Penelope pileata (assembly GCA_013396635.1). Lineage (NCBI taxonomy): Eukaryota > Metazoa > Chordata > Aves > Galliformes > Cracidae > Penelope > Penelope pileata. The sequence goes on along the minus strand of WBMW01000187.1, from coordinate 57,048 downwards.
GAGGTCCCTTCCAACCTAAGCCATTCTATGCCTCTACGATCCGCTTTCCAGACTGGGCCCTGGGTTTTCTCTTCCACTGATTCCCCTCCAGCAGAAGAATGCACCACAGTCTAAGGAGAGCTGAGAACCATGGTGTAGCCACTGGTACTGCTGCACTGGGAAGAAGTATGATGGCTTTGTGCACAGTCAGCTGTCTTAAACGAGCAGACTGTAAACATCCTGGGCACTCTGGGAATGCCGGACCAGACGGCCTACCTGAGTGGGACTAGCATCGTCCCTAGGGACATAAAAAGTTATTCTTGATCAAGGAGCAACCAACACGCTTCTAGTTAAGAATCTGGCCACAAAAATAAATCTAGTGTGAAACAGAAAGGTTCTGGTGTTTGCCATCAGGTGTTTCTGTAATGTACAACTCAGATCTCAGGGATTTCTATAAATAGTTACAGCTTGCCTGCACACACACACTGCTCAGACTCCGCTCAATCTCAGGGGAAAAGTAAGAACTCACAATATTTGTCCTTGAAATAACTACCAATCACAATTCAGGCTTTCAACATTTCTGGGTCTGCTTAGCTGTGTCTATAGCAATTTCACCTGCAGCTCAATTTTGACTATAAAAACAAAGTATATTCTTCCAATTTCCCACTTTCAGTCTTCGAGTGCTCTTGCATATGCAGTACAACAGCTGCTCAGAGCCTTTATTCTCAATACATATTGGCCCCTTCCCTCACAACAAGAGGCTGCTTTGTAGTTGCAGCTGTCAGAATGGGATGTTGTTACTGATTCTCAATTGCCTCTTTTGATGCATTTTCAAGGAGGGGGCGTGATTTACGGGAAGATTTACTGGCCTAAGACCTGTATTTAATGTCTCTGTTTCCAGCTCTACCATTGCATTCACGGCAGACGCTGTATACTTCATCTCTATCTACCTTGATTTTCTTATAGTGAGAAAAACACGTCAGAGAAAGATGTAAAAGCAACTAAGAAGTACCTATGATTCTGCACGTTGATTTCAACCACATGTTCCACTTGTGACTGAGGAAAACCTTCTCATAAAGCTTTTGCAAAACTGACAGTATTTCGAAAGGTAATTCGTCCTCACTGAACATACTTTGTTGGAAAATTCCCAACCGTCTCAGCGATCAAGTGTTATTGCAAAGAAAGGAAGAGTAAGACCTCCTACCAATGGGTGAGAACTTCCCTAGAGCCCGCTGAACACACACGCAGGCTCCATTCAGGTGTTTTTTCCACTCTTTCTGAAATTTTAAGGACTCGGTCAGTTTTATTTGTAGAAGATAAAACTTCTTTTATTATGAACATAGAAGTTATTAATTTCATTCCAGATTTTCCCCTACTCAGTGAGGGAAATTTTCATTATGAAAAACACCTAATCCAAGTAAAAAAAAAGATATAAACTTTTGTATATACATATATATATATACACACACAATGTCTCCGTGCATTTGTTATTCTGTACAACCAAGGCACCAGCAAAAGGGGAAATGGCACGTGCAGGACTTTTTTGCTAGAGATGTCATTGCAAATTCTTTGGCTGGAACACTTCCATTCTCACTGAAAGAATTCCGCCTTTTCTTCCTCCTCTGTGGGCGACAGGGGAAGAGGGATGCCCTCACTGAATGGAAGTGAACAGTACACACAGAGCTCTGGTGTTCCCATTGACTGCAGCTGACTGCCTGCACTCAGACACTACTCTGGGAAGCAATAATCTGAAGCAGGCAGTCTTGCTGCCTCTCCAGCACCAAATTTTCATCCAGAGTCTTGACCACTGCTTAAAAGCAATTTTCCCTTCAGAATTGACTTGCATAAATGAGAAAAAGCCAATGGATAGTAGGAACTATAGAATCCACATCATTTAATCACTCCTGGGAGACTGGACCAAACAACAGGAGTCTTTTGCTACAGGAATTCAACCCATATTTTCCCTAAATAAAGGGAAATTAAAGGAAAAGACTGCAAAACTGGATAAGAATTACAGCAATCCCACCAGCAGTCATTTTCACAGCTGAAATAAATGTTCCTTTCTAGAGAAAAGAAGGAACCAAAATAAAAAAAAAGGAAAAGAAAGAGCAATGTAAAGCTCATATCTGAGAAATGACAAGATTAAAAGTGTGATCAATAGCGTGGCCTTGCAGTCTGTAATCAATACAGCTTTATTCTATTTTCCAAGTTTTTCAGCAAGCATCTTTCAAAACAGCTGGTGAAGGCACGAACTCTCAAAGGACTTGTGCTGTGTTGAAACTAACAACAGAACTGAAAAACAGCTTGAAGCAGCTGTTAAATCTTGCCATTTGTACTGCTAGAAAATAACCTCAAAGCAGAGCAGGGTCAACACCACACTTAGCGCTTTTAAGTTGGAAGTGCAGCTGCAGTCAGAACAGTGAGAATAAAATCCCATCTTAGCTCTATATTTACACTTCACTCTTTGATAAGAGTGTTCGCTTTTACCTGCCAACAACCCAAGGAAAGAAACCTCTCTGGAATTTTTCTGTCTTTTAATACATGCTCCATAGATTACAAAGCCAGATAGGTTTCATTGCAGAAGTTTCTTTTCTAGACACAGCCACAAACAAATTAAGCCTTTGTGCTCTGTAGAGCACAAGAACCTTTGTGTCCCATACCTCTTTAGAGAGTAAATCTCCCCAACAGTGAGAAGAAACCAAAGTAAATGAGACAATTCCCATCTGTAACCTGGTGGCCTTCACCACTTTTAAGGCAATTGACCACTGACCATTCTAAGTCAGGAGGAGAGTGGAGGAGAAAGAGGGAGCACTGCAAACCATGATGACAGTGTAGTTTGCTAGGCAGGCAAAAATCATTCCTCTGCTTCTGCCATTCAGTCGGACTGCATCTCCTGTCTTGCTCCATACCTCTTACCCGCAGCAGCAGAGGTGGCCCTTCAGAATAGCCAGAGAAAAGGGCTCCTCTTTCTGTTAGCAGCCAGCTGCCTACACTTCACTTCTTTCTGCGGATCTTGGGCTTTTTCACTGGCCGGAGGTAAGGATTGTCTATCACATTCTCCTCCCCATTCCGGCTGCCAGAAAGAGAGGTGTTCTGCTGTAACACTGAAGTGTTCTCTTTTTCAGGTCCTGAATCATCCTGGCATATTAAAAAAAAAAAAAAAAGCATAAGTAACCAAAGTGAGGCTAAACAAGGCTTAGAAGTTCAAACCACAAAAAATACGGGCAAAACACAATCACCAGCCAAGGTAAACAGCAGCACACAAGAAGCTGCACTAAAGGTGAGGACTCCTGATTTTTAATATAAGTAGATCCCCTCTGAGAACAGCATGAGATTGTGGGACAATCCTCTCTCCTCTAACATGGAAATAAAGGTTGCATTGAAAGCTCATGATCCAACATTAAATAACTTCATTATATGCCTCTTGCAGAAAGTTGAAGAACCATGACAATGTTAGTCATTTACATCCGGTAAATGCAACTTGCTTTGCCATTTTCCACCCACTCCGCTCAGCTGCAAGGAAGACAGACTAAGAACCAGGTTTCACACGTTTAAGAAAGTCAGGCCCAAGAGACCTTTATCTCTGAGGGCGGGCATACCGTGCTCATATGCAAGGGCAGGTTCTCTGTGTCTGTCTGGTCGTCCTGCTCAGATGAATCTGTTTCTTCCATTTGCTGCATTTCCAGCTCAGAGGGGAGAAGAGCTGTCAGGTAGGGTACAGTAAAAGGCCTGGCAGCAATCACTAGGGTCGAGGAAAAGGACACAGTCAGCAAGGTGGGAGATGGCTCATAACTCAGATCATGAAGCACAAAGCTAAACAGTTACTTGGAAACCAAACACTTTCATTGGTTCTGGTTTTCAACAGAATAGGCACACTCTTCTTTCACTCCCAGGGATCAGCCATGAAATATGCTGCCCCTAAAAGATGGCAGTCTCTAATTTCCTATTTTCTGAGGCCCCTTTATGTTTACACCAAGGACACAGCATTATACAAACACAAAAAATACCTTCCTGACCTCCATACAAGTTCAGTTGTCTCACAGGCTAAAGCATCACTTAGTTCCTCTGTAAGATCACGCTGGCATCTGTGCTCTCAGCCAAGCATGTGAAGGTGGGAATTCTCATCACTGCTTTGCAGGCAGAGAAACACAACAATCCCCACTGCCTTGCACAGAAATGTGTGAGTGAAGAAATGAATTGTGCCGAAGTTGCAGAAGGTCAGACAGGACTGGGATGAGCGCATGAGAGGATCTATCAGCCAAGGCCTTCTCCACCGTCACAAGAAAGGGAGCCTTGGCTTAGACTGGAAGCCTGTCATTTGGCACAGCCAGGTTTGAATACGAACCCATGGTTTTTATGCCAGGAGTTCAATTTCGGCCAAAATAGAAAAGTTCCTCATTTCCCTCCATTCCCATGCCTCCGAAGGCTAAACACAACGTGATCCTTCAGTGCTCACCTCCTGCAGTAACAAGAACTCTAACAGTATGTATATTCTGTTAGATAACTGCCATTTACAGCACAAGGTGTCCTAGATGACTCACATGGGAATGTGCTAACATCATCTTTGAAGAGACTCTGTGTTTCGCCCGTTTTAGCCATGAAGCGTGTGAGAGCTCTTTCCACGTCGCGCCTCTGAGACGCAGCCTTTTCCCGTAGCACCTGGTAATCAGACACTGGCTCTCGGTATGTCTGGAGTGCAGAGAGGAGAAAAGAAGTACACAGTTACTAGATTCAGTGCAGACAGATTAAGTTCAAAACCAGGATGCAGGTGCTGCAGGCAAGCACTGACCCTCAACACGCACAGATTTTCAAAGAGCTACAGATATCAGTCAGCTAGACACCTACAGCAAGGACAACGTGCGAACAACAAGCGCTGTATCACGGTAGGAGAATCAATGTTCTGGACCAGTACTACAATAAAACTACACATACACCTTTCCTAGTGTCACTGACTTCAGATACCCCCCCAAATGGCACAAAGGTCTCTTTTCACTCACTGGTGTCTTGATGTAGGTGTGAGGATCGGGAAACTCAGGAAAATGGCCAGGGATGTGGGAGGGATGTGGCTTGTTCTGTCCAGCTGTTAGGGCTTTGGGAGTCACAGGCTGGTTTGTCACGGGAGCTATGGTTAAAAAAACACACACACTGAATTAGCCAGCATCCTTCTGCCAAGCGCTAGGCATCAAAAAGTGCTAGCCTATACCAAGCTGTGACCCATGTCTCCAGGTCCTGTGGCAGGCACAGAGCACATTCCACTAGCAACAGTTTCAGGTTGTGTTTGGCATCCCAAGTGAGGACAAGGATTGCTTGACCCCTCTCTCCAACACAAAGAGAACAAAATCATCTTGAGGATTCTCAATGAGGATTCTAAGTAAAGGTAACTGATTTGGCAGAGGACAAACACAAAAAATGCCCTCCTTCACCTCTTACACCATAATTACAGGAATCCTTAACATCACCTGCATGCCCAGGAGCACTGGACTGCACCATCCATGAGAAAAGCAGAAGTTCTCTGGATGCCAGCAGAGAGAAATGACAAACTATTTCCTACATAAGAAAAGAAAGGACTTCTCACATACGGGCAGTGATGACCATTCTCTGGGAGCGTTTTGCATACGCAGGAAGCGTTTCGACATTGAACCCTGAAACGCAAAAGAAGAGGAAACAGAAATCACACCAAGAGTTGATCCTGACAAAAATCCCACCTCTTAGGCTTCAGAGTTTTGCCACAGGCTCCAAAGTACACAAGAAGGAAAATCGTGCACTCTGTGCATACACATTGCACCAACAACAGTGATACCTGAGCACCCGTGTGAGACTCAGAACAGTGGGCACCACACTGCACCAGAGACATCGGGAACAGATTTTCCCACCAACACAAAGCACCCAAATCTTCTGCCACATATGCATCTGGAATCAGTGGGATGAGTCAGCTACTCACCCATTTCCACTAAAGTAACCACTATATCAGAGAGTGTAGGCTGTGTTCTGGCTGTGTGTTCACAGTAGGACTTCGCACTCCTTCCAATTTCAGAAATATCTGGGAAAAAAACCAAACGCCACAGATTGATTTCAGGCAGTGACCACACATTTATGTCAGCACAGCACCTGAAGTTTTAGCAAATCTAGCAAGGAATGAAAAATAGCTCCCAACACCCAGTATCCTACAGCCTGCATATTTAAAATTAAAGGACAGCCAAAGTATGGAAACACTGACGATCAGTCAGATGCTTTTCACAAATAAAAAAGGGAAATCTGCAGCACAAGCATGAAAAGCTACAACACTAAATCACTTGGAGATTTCATAGAATCATAGAATCATAGAAACACAAGGTTGGAAAGGACCTACAAGATCATCTAGTCCAACCATCCTCCTATCACCATCCCTACCCACTCAGCTCCTAAATCCTGTCCCTTAGCTCCTCATCCAGACGCTTCTTGAACAGCGCCAGGGACACCTCCCTAGGCAGCCATTCCAGTGCCTGACCACTCTTTCAGAGAAAACATTTTTCCTTATATCTTATCTAAATTTACCCTGGCGCAACTTGTGGCCATTCCCTCTCATCCTGTCAGTAGTTATCTGGGAGCAGAGGCCGACCCCCTCCTCACCACAGCCTCCCTGCAGGGAGCTGTAGAGTGCGATGAGGTCTCCCCTGAGCCTCCTCTGCTCCAGCCTGAACANTCATCCCATTGGCCTCAGCCCAGCTATCCAGCCTGTCCAGATCCCTCTGAAGGGCCTCCCTGCCCTCAGGCAGATCAACACATCCTCCCAGCTTGGTGTCATCTGCAAACTGACTGAGGGTACACTCAATTTCACAGAACTACATAACCTGCGATCCTTGGCACATCACCCAGAAAATTAAGAGCAGAGCTGCCAAACACTACCACTTCCACAGCCTTCACTACCAAACATCTGGAACTTTGTTACTTCTGGTTATTCTGGCAGCATCTCAATATGTAGAGCTTATTAGGACATGAGAGGGAATGGCCTCAAGTTGTGCCAGGGGAGGGTCAGGTTGGATATTAGGAAAAATCTCTTCTCTGAAAGAGTGCTCAGGCACTGGCACAGCTGCCCAGGGAGCGGTGGGGTCACCGTCCCTGGGGGTGCTCCCGACCCATGGAGATGGGGCACTGAGGGACGTGGGTCAGCGGGCAGTACTGGTGGGAGGTGGGCGGGTGGACTGATGGTCTCAGAGGTCTTTTCCAACCTTAATGATTCTATGATTCTGTGATTCTATGATTCTGTGATTCTATGATTCTGTGATTCTATACCCAATGCTCACTAAGATAAGTCCTTCAGAGTACAGACAAAGTGCTCATGGTCAGAGAAGCCTGTGACTCCAAGGCTGTGCTCTCACCACCTGTCACACCTTCTGCTTGTGCCAACATCACTATTATCAGATAATATAAATGGAAACAAAAAAAAAGAACTGAAAAAGCAAAAGCGAATTTGCTCCAATTTCAAGGTGATTTTGCCCTAAATCCACCAGCACTCACAGCTCTGTAACATCTCCGTCAGCGTCTCCACCGCAGCCTTCTCCGCGCTCTCAAAGCCGGCTTCAGTGAGCAAGGAGCTGACCACCACCTGCAGAGTCCTCCTGCGGGCCAGGTAGTAGTTGTCTGCTGGCGTGGTCGCGTGCTTGCTGCCCGAGCGCTGCGGACACAGAGCCCAGAGTGAGGTGACTGCGCCCTGCGCTCCTGGAGGGGCCTGAAGGACTCAGAGGTCCCACACGTCCCACACGTCCCATATGTCCCACATGTCACACATGTCCCACATGTCCCACATGTCACACATGTCCCACATGTCCCACATGTCACACCTGTACGTAGGCATGCACACGTCTACAGACATACATACACACCTACACATACAAATACACACTACACGTGTACATATGCATACATATATAGACATATGCATACACCTACACATGTATATACGCACACACATGCATACACATCTTCATAGATACATAAACACGCACGGCACATGTACACACACAGACGCACATACAGACGTACATACACGTACACAGATCAGTACATACACATCTACATGCTAATACACACACGTAAGTACACATAATCACACTCAGACCGGCCGACAGACAGACAGACAGGTATCTATGGCGTATATATACTGCCCCCTGCAACACGCGTCGCGCACCGGGGCACGGCCTCTTTAAAAAAAAAAGCCGCCCTGCGGCCGACCCCGCCTCGCTGCCCCTCTCCGGCCAATCCGAGCAGCAGAACCAGGGCCAATCGAAACCCGCCGCCAAGCCCCGCCTCCCTACACATTCTGCCAATCAGCGCATCCCTTTCTTCAGCCTCCTCCTAAAAGCCGCCCACGGGCAGGCTGCATCTGTTTTGGCACTACGGCCGGAGAAGGCCGCTACTATTCCACCCGGCCCCCGGAGTAATGCCCTCTATAACGACCCCGCGGCCTAACAAGGAGCTGCCGTTACCGTGCCGGAACCGCCGGGCGCTGTGTCGGCCATCTTGGAGCCATAGAGCGCTATGCGCGTGCGCGAAGCGCCGGAGACGCGCTGCGAAGTGCGCGCGGGGCATTCTGGGAGTTGTAGTCGGCGCGCGGGGGTCTGTGGCCCTCAGCGGGTATGGGCTGCACCCCCGCCCCCGGGTGCTGGGAGGCGGCAGGCGGGGGCCTGAGGCCCGGAGCGGTCCATAGGTTCCCACGCAGTGCCACCCCGGTTCTGCAGTTCCCCACTTCTCGCCTGCCCCCCTCCCCGGGGCAGAGCCCTCCTGAGGCCGCTCGGGGTGATCGGGGGGCGAAGGCCGCTCGAAGCCGAGAGACCCCGGGACGCGGGGGCCGGGGGAGCGCGCGGGGCCTTCCTGCCGCGAGCTCCCATCTTTCCATCAAAGCTTCAGTGTCAGCGAAGTGTCTCGGAGCGCCCGAACAGGAAACCCCCGTGCTCCTTCCCTCCCCCCCACTTCCTGCGAGCGTGGGAGCGAGCGGGGCCGCCGCCGCCCCTCAGGTGGGTGAATGTCAACACCGCCGCGGGCGGGGCCGGGGCTCGCGGGGAGCGCTGATGGCGGCGGCGGCAGTGCCGGGAGCAGGGGAGGATGGATCGCTCGGAGCAGAATTCCTGCAGGAGCGGATTGATGTCTCCAAAGGTAGGACGCTGAAAATGCGAGGCAGAGGGCAGTCGTGTGTCATGGGGTGTAGGAGGTGGTGCCCGTCCATGCCCCGCAGCCCCTGCGCTCAGGCTGCTGCCGGCGATGGGCTCCTGTGACCGCGGCGGAGGGCACAGCGCGAGAGCTCAGTGCTGGTGGCTGTGGCTGCTCGTTGACTGCTGTCAGTGTCTGTCCCACGCTGTGTGGATAGGAAGGGGTGTGAACCCTCGTGGCTCTGGACTGAACGCTGCAGCAGTGCTTTTGACAAGACAGGCTCAGGCTCCTGTAGAAGCATTAGGGGAGCTTTGGACTGGTCCGTACCGTGGTACCCAGGGAGAGTTATGCTGCTGGGTCTCAGCTTGCCATCAATCAGTTCCATTTTTTGTAGCAAATCCTGGGGATGTGTAAACACAGAAACAGGTGTGGGCAGGTGCTTTTCCTTGTTGAATGCTGTGTGCATCAGAGTACTGAGCAAGGCAGTGTTTTCTCCTTGGAATATAATATGCCAGCCATCATGCTCAGCAGGAGGAAAAAGAAAAACACACCAACATCAGTGGTGTGGTGATGAACCTTGAAATATTTCAGGCAGAAGAGAGCTCAGATGGAAGCCCATCACAGGATGAGGGGGTGGAATGTGGGTTTGAGACACATGCAGGTAGAACTTGGGCTGCTGTTCCCATCTGCTAGCTCTCCCAGGTCTCCTTTCTCCCCTGCCTGTGCACTCAGGAGGATGAGGGTATTGTTGAGCTGAGTTATCTCACTGAGGTTGTGAAAGGTGCATTAGAAATGCAGCACGTGATTGATCTGCAACTCCTGATTGTTTTATTGTATGAGGACAGTTTCTTCTTGATCTCTTGTCTCCAGTACTCTGTACAGTCACTTCTTCATGTATTTACAGTGTTTGCCTAGAAAGAAATAATTCCAGGTTTAATTCCTTGCCTCCAAGTGTTCATGTATTTAAGTGCTTCGTGTAAAAAAACAGAAACAATCCTGAAGAATATGGACTAAGATCCAACACCCTCTCCCGCTCTGGAGACCAAATTGCTGATCTGTAGAGCCATACAGCTTCTACCTGTGCCAGCTGACTCGTATTCTTTTTTGTGCAATGCCCGTCCATGTGGATGGAGGGCATCCACTGTCTTCCCAAGCGGCCAGGGGGCATTTTTCTGGGAGGCAGGAAGTAGAGAGGCTGAGCAGTGACAGAGATGGGCACCATCTTTCTTCCTTCAGTGTTTGTAGTGAAGTGGGAGCCCTGCGGAGGCTTTCAGACCCTGCATCTGTCTGCGGCTCCCAGTCTGTTATTTCAAGTCTTTCTGAAATGCCCACCTCCCACCTGAGCATGGCTAAGCTAGCCTGGATTCCCATCGAGGGTCAGATGCCTCCATAGGACAATTCAGGCTAGAAGAGACCTCGGGAGGTCTCTGGTCCTCTCCTGCTTGAAGCAGGCATGGCTGTGGGGTCAGATGAGATTAACAAGTGTAAACTTTCCTGTGCGTGTGTGCTTCATGCATCCACACCAGTCGAGAGCAGGGGGATGTTGATCAGTGTGGCTAGGCTCTGCACCTGTTCACCCAGCTCTGGGAGCCTTCAAGGACTTTTCCCCATACACATGCTCCTTCCTCAGCCTGAGGAATCAGCCTACAGGACCCAGGTAAGGTGCCACCACTCCTCGTGTCGGTGTTGCTGTCCTCCCAGAGGTGCCCACTTGTTTGGCTGAGCAGCCACAAGTCTTCAGTGCTCCCCTTGTGAGCTCTCTTACCAAAGACAGGTTGCTGCAGACAAAACTGCTGAAATTCCAGCACAAGCATGTATTTCCTTTTCTGCCTGAGCTGTTTGGCCTGGCTTGTGCATTCTGCTCTGTAGTAGATGCGTTTTGATGACTCTTTCCATGTACATGCTGCATTACTTAGTTTATTCACGTGTGGGAGCTATTGTATAAATAAGAGTACTTCACAGCCCTGTGCTGCTTACTTTTTTACCCTTGGGAATCTTTTCTTTTCCTACCCAAAGCATCAGAGGCAAACTTCAGAAAACTGTCTCTAGCTCCTTGTACTTTTCAAGGGTTTTTGGTCTGGGGAGGGAGTTGCAGGGGAAATCCTGCAGTGAGTGGTGCTAGGGGAGGCTGGGTGCTGTGGTTACTGGGGCAATGCACTGTGTTATTCTGGGCTCTAGCCCTGGCTCTGCAGCCAGCCTGCTGAGTAACCATACGCAAGTCCCTTTGCTCCTCCGCATTTCATTCTCCCATCTGTACATGTTGACATGCCTTGTGAGATGCTTTCAGAGCTGATAAAAAGCACCATCTGACATTAAAATACTCTTGTGGATGGTACAAGCTGGAGCCCTTGGAAGGCTCTTCCCAAAGCCATGCAGTCCCTGCTGGACTAAGTTACAAGCAGAACATCCAGCGCCTGGCAGAAGTCCCCTTATCTAAATATTTGGAAAAGGTCCTAAAATTATGGGTACAGCATCCCATTTTATGGTATGGTACATCATTCTTTCATTGTGCATAGCTTCCCTCTGTTGAGTGGAGTGGGAGTGGAAAAATCTTCCCTGAAGGTCTGGTTACTCAGTGATATCAAGGTTTCTTGCACATCTCTGAAGTCCCAGCTGCTCAAAAGTAGCTACTCGCCCCCTCTCCTCCAGGCTGGACAGTCTCCACTAGTGGCTGCAAAGTGAAAAAAGGAATGCTTCAGTGCCACCCTAAAAGTTGTTGTCAGGGATCCAATGTGGAAGGGAAGGAATCTGGAAGTAAGCAGAACCATGCTGGCCGTTCATGGCCATGGGAGGAGGGTGACATCCTTATTTTGGAGCCCATGTGGAGTGGGAGCTGACATTGCTGGAAAGGGTTGCCAGTTTATGGTGCCAGTTTCCTCTGGAGGGCTGTGAAATCTGTCGTCTGGCAGTGAAACAAAAATGCAGGATGTCTGAGCATGTTGTGTTTTCCCAGAGATTGAGACGCTTCCTTTTGCAACAAAAAGCACTTTGAGATTGGTTTCAAACTGAGAAAGGAGAAGTTCACATGTTTTTACTGAGTTTCATGCAGATTATTTCAAAGAGGTAGGAGTTAGAGTTCCCAAATCCTAAACTATTGTATGACCCCAGACAAACATTAACCTCATTGAGCTACAACTGAATAGTTATTTGAGTACGCTCTCAGGGGAGAAGCTGTAAAGCCTGTTGAAACTTTGAAAAGAATAACAGGAATTGATGACTGTCCACTCTTCAGGTTGGGAAAGCCCAAGGCTGTGTAATTTCTGAGCTGGGAGATGCTCAATGCAACAGAAGCGCCTGCAGAAGACTGGCTGTGGGATCTTGGTATTTTCAAGCCACAGCTGAGATGGGTAGGTGGAAATCACTGATCTTGATGTAGGGGTGAAATTCCTAGAAGGAAAGCCAGGCCAAGTGATCTAACATCCCTTTGTGCTCTTAAATTTTGTCATCTCTGACTTGCTACAGAAGAGTTGCAGACCAGAGAGATGATGCAGCTTGCTTCTGTTGCAGCCCCAGGCCCTGAAAGGAGGTGGCTTTGTTCCCTTGGTCTTTTGGGGCCCTGCTGGTGTGCAGAGATGTCAGAGGTCTCCCAAACTGTCCCCTTGCCTTCCTGTGTAGCACACAGCACCTGCACGTGCTTCTGGCCCCCAGCTCTGCCCCAGGCCCCCAGCACCACTGCCACCAGAGGGCACAATGTCACCATGTGCTCGTATTTCTTACTGGCTTATTTCAGAAACCAAAATTGCTAAGCAGTGAATTCATTTTGACTTTTACAGCCACTAGCTGTCAGGATGTCACCAAAATCTTCCCTGTGCCCATTTGCTTCTGAAAAGCTCCTCTGACCCCCTCCAAGTCCCTTGACTGACGCTGTCTGAGGGTGGTGGTTGTGTAGTACGACAGCGGCACGCATTTGACATGCAGAAGCTGCTACTGAGAAAGGAGGGAATAAACTGCTCGTCTGAGAACGTTTTTCCAAAGGACATTGGCTTATGTTTGCAGAGATAATGACCTAAATGCAGACAGCCTGTAGCCACTTTGCTGCTATTGCTTCTTATTTTATTATTTACTCTTTGACAAATATTATCCTTCCCTCTAAGACAACAGTGGTGTTAGTGCTGGCAATATACTTGTGTGTTAATTAAAGCATCTTGAAGTATAATACTTGCAGACTTCTTGCTAGCTTAATTACTTGGTTTGTTACAAGGCTGATGCTGTGGCAGAGAGGACTGCCCTGCCCAGGTTTGTAGCGAGGCATTGGGTTGAATGCTGCTCAGTGCTGAGGGGTCGCATCTGGAATTTACATGTATGTCTCAAAAAGATGTTCTATGCGTAGAACGTGGAGTTTCCAGAATGCAAGATGCATCTTGGTGTGTGAGGCACATGTTCCAGCCACAGAGTTTTGAGTAAAGCTTGCAGCCATTTTGTCAGACCTATAAATAGCCAGGAGGGTAGTGGGTGTCTGGTGGTGGAGGGCCCTTTGATCTTGCAGAGTCGTAACATCGTCCACGTGCTGGAAGTGCAGGTCAGTGGAGTTAAAGCAGGAAATAAGATGGACCTTTATACAAGGGAATGTAATTAGGCTTCTCTAGGGTGCAGTGCGCTCCCAGACTTGTCAAGGTTCTAACTCCATCTAGAACAGGCATGTCCAACCTGCAGGCTGCATGCAGCCCCCGCTGCTGCCCGCTGTCATGGCGGCTTGGACCCGCACCCATCGCTCTGCAACAACCTTGGCCTGGCTGTCTTGAAGGCAGGACAAGGGGAGGGCACAGTGCAGTGCTAACTCAACTGATGACAAATAATTATATGCATTTTGATACATTGACTAAACAGTTTTGTGAAAAGCAGAAAATATACAGCCTTGCTTTCCATTTTGATAAAGGAAATCGAGAATAGGTTTCAAGATTGCCAAAAAATCATCAATTTTTTTTTTTTGGTACAATCCCACCAACTCACAGCTGTATTTGAGTCAGTGCCATGTCTAATCCACCAAGCATGTAAACTCACACCTCCAGGCAGCCCACAGTCTCTGCTGCCAAGAGCTGCTTGAGATCTCCGGTCAGCTTTTCCTGCCTCATCAGTGACCCAGTGGATGTTCTCCATTTTGTTCTTTCTGTTTACCTGAACCTTTGGGTTCCAAAGGCGATGAGGAGACGGGCTGAAGTGGTTACTGAGGATCCACAGATGCCAGGATTTGGTGAGAGGACAAGCAGAGGAACAGTGTCAGGTGTGGTGATGTTCTCCAGTCCAGATTCTTACAAGACGATACAACTGGCCCCGTTCTGAAGAGGGTAAATTCTCTGCCCAGTCCTGTCCACAGTTCTGCTTCACTATCCTTGCTCTAAGCAAACTGTCTGCAGCCGCCTTGGACATGCCAGATGCAGGATGAAGCAAGCACTGATGCAGTCCCTTACTCTGGAGGATGGTGTAGATCAGTATTTCTTCAGCAGTGGCAGGGAGAGCCAATGGCACATTCAGCAGAGAGTCAATATTGCCTTAGGGCTGGAGCCTGCTTCTCACCTCAAGCATCTGCCTGACCTGCAGATGTCTTCAGGCTGCCAGAGGAAGTGCTACACAGCACAGTGGGCTCCATCGCTGGTAAAGAAGATGTCAGTGTTAAAGCAAGGCCAGGATGGTGTCTCTCCTGCCTGCTTTTTGCACACTTTGCTCTATGGCTAACAGCCTGCCAGAGGAAGCCAGGTCTGCTCTGAAACAGAGCTGTGTCACACGTGCCTTTGATATCTTAACAAAGAGCAAGGTGTTGCTGCCAGCCCCACAGGGTGACAGCCTTACCTTGGAGCATGAGCGCCAGCAGCATGCTCAGCTCAGCAGAGGTTACTTACCACATTTGGGTTTCTTGGTGCTGTCTTTGACAAATATCTGTTGTTTCAGGAAACCACACAGTGGGTGTTGCCCTTCCAGGGTAGGGGTGGGGGACGAATCCTTCTCCTCCAGGCACAGGTCCAGTTAGGGTGCTGGCATCCTGCTGCTCTCTGGATCGAGCTGGGGCTGTCTCCTCCAGCTGAGCAGGGTGAAGCCATCTGTGTTCCTCCCAGGCAGGGAGCATGCAGGGCCAGCAGAAGCAATTCTGGCAGCAGATCATGGGCTGTGCTGCAAGTGGGTAGAACATAAATTTGGAAAATTTTGAGCTGCAGGCACATTTGCATATCCCAGCTGGGCTTGGGATCCTTCTTTTGAACTCTTCTCATTTCTGCAGGACAGGGAAACTGTTTGGATGGGTTCTGAAGAGCCCATGTGCCTCAACTGGGTCTCATACACGGACACTACTTGCTAAAACCTTCCTGGGTTAGACCGAGATGTTTTACTGGCTTTTGGAGATGCTTCCCACAGTGGTGGGTGGCTCGGTGCAGACTCTTCTGTGTGCTGCTGGGTTGCATTGACTACAGCACTGGGTTTAGAAGAGTCTGTTTCTGGTTATGCTGTAGGTCATTGTATATAGCAGGGTACTTCCCTTTCTATGCTGCTTTGGAAAGGAGGAAAATAGCTTAAGAACCATCAGTGATTTGATTGGAAGTGTTGCGAAGCTAGACACTGCTCAATGTTAATCATAGAATGGTTCAGGTTGGAAGGCACCTTAGAGATCATCTTGTTCCAGCCCCCCTGCTATGGGCAAGGACACCTCCCACCAGACCAGGTTGCCCAAGGCCCCATCCAGCCTGGCCTTGAACACTTCCAGGGAGGGGGCATCAACGACTTCTCTGGGCAACCTGTTCCAGTGTCTCACCACCCTCACAGGGAAGAATTTCTTCCTTATATCCAGTCTAAATCTACCGTCTTTCCATTTATATCCATTACCCCTCATCCTATCATTACCTCTCCTCGTAAAAAGCCCCTCCCCACCTTTCCTGTAGGCCCCTTCAGGTCCTGGAAGGCTGCTATGCTGCAAGGTCCCCCCACAGCCTTCTCTTCTCCAGGCTGAACCGTCCCAACTCTCTCAGCCTGTCCTTGTAGGGGAGGTGCTCCAGCCCTCTGAGCATCTTCGTGGCCTCCTCTGGACCCGCTCCAACAGCTCCACATCCTTCTTGTGTTGGGGGCCCCAGAACTGGACACAAGACTCGAGGTGAGGTCTCAGGAGAGCAGAGTAGAGGGGCAGAATCACCTCCCTGTCCCTGCTGGCCACGCTTCTCTTGATGCAGCCCAGGATCCCGTTGGCCTTCTGGGCTGCAAGCACACCTTGCCAGCTCATGTTGAGTTTCTTATCAACAGACACCCCCAAATCCTTCTCCTCAGGACTACTGTCAAGCCATTCTCCACCCACCCTGTATTTGTGCTTGGGATTGCCCTGACCCAGGTGCAGGACCTTGCATTTGGCTTTGTTGAACTTAATGAGGTTGGCATGGGCCCACCTCTCAAGCCTGTCCAGGTCCTGTTACAAGAGTGAGTGAGTTTAATGGGGTTGAGAGATTACCATCACCTTTAAATACCTGTTAAATCTGTTTTAAGAATGCTGGCATTCCTTAGCCAAGCACTTTAAGGAAATGCCTACACCTGTAAATTGGAGCTTGGAGTCTGATGGAAGTTGCTTTTTCTTCGTAGTGGGATCCTGGAAATACAGAAGCAGTAGCAATGGATGAAATGTAGGACCACCAGCTGCTCCATAAAAGGTGCTGGGTGCTGAAAAACCTCCCTACCCTCTCCCACCTGTTCTCACCTCCTTGAGACACAAAGTCTCCAGATCATATGATGGAATAAGCCTAAGCTGGGAAAACTTTCTTTTTTGGCTCTTCCTGCAGAAGTCTGATGCAAAGGCTGGTAGTCTCCAGAAGTCTTGAATCAATCAGACCTAATGGGAATCCAGAACTGAATCCCACCAGACTTGGGGTGCAGCATCGCTCCTCAGTTAGCCAGGCAGAGCCATTTGCTTCTCTGGGGGCTCCAGAGGCAGCGGGGACAAGGGGTGAGGCAGAGATAGAGGGTGGTAGCAGCTGTTCAGGATGTATTGCTGATTCTGTGACATCTCCCACCCTTCTGGAAATTGAGAGTGTGGAGCAAAACAGAAAGAAGGAAGAAACAGCCACCGATAAAGCCTCACAGAGATGACAGCCCTATTGTCAATGGCCTGTGACCCTCAGCTTGTCTCTGAGAGCCCACACCAGCTGGGAGGCAGCGATAGGCTTCACTGCCTGCTCTGGCTGTTCAACCTCCCTGCTCTGGGCATGGAGACGAGTATCATCTCCTTCCTCCTCCCTTCCTTCCTCCCACATGTCTCTGTCTCTTTGTCTCTGAGTCTGAAGCTCTCTCTGTAAGCCCTGTTTGCTGGGCCCTGGCTGTGTTGCTGGCTCTGCTCTGCTCACTGACCCTCTGCTATGCGAATCCCAAAGGACCCTCAGCTCTGGGCTTAAGGGTCCTGGCTAGTGATGGTGCTTTGGGGAATCCTAGAGCCCTCTGTCCTAGGAAATGAACACTTGAAGAGGTAAAAAATAGTGAAGAAAATGTTTATGGTTAGAAACTGTTGACCCTGGACCACGTTTCCTGGACAAAGTTTTTCTCGTAGCATGGCTGTGTGTCATCTGGGTTTGTCTGTGAGGTTTGTCTGTCCATCAGGATCAGAGGATGTTGGTGTCACCCCAAGAGCTAATATTCCTGGGATTGGTGGCAGTGAGACACCTCCTGAAGTGTAACGGAGAGTGTTCGCTGGAGCTCAGGGTGATGAGGAGTGAGGGAGGCTGTCCAGGGATAGATGTGGAACGAGTTTTCTGTGGCTGTGAAACTGTCTAGTTTGGCTGGAGGGACAGGCATCTATTAGGGTGAGGGCAGCAAGAGCTGGAGTGGTCCATGGACCGGAGCAAGACTGGGTCTGTGCTGGAAAGGACTCCTTGGACAAGAAAACCTGAGATCTGTGCTGGTGCAGAGGGCATGCTATGCATGGGAGGGCATACAGCATCTCCCAGAGCGTGCGTTTCCTCAGCTTTGCCTCCAGCAGGGTCTGTTTTGACTGGGTCTTTGAGGGTCTGATAAAATGAGTTCCCACGCCTCAGGCAAGAATCTGGTGGCTTCAGAGTGTATGAAAGGCTGCAGGCAGCGTTTCATGTGCAGACAACTGTTACCACATGCAATTTTTTTCATTTCTTTCTTTTTCTATAACAAATGAATGGAGTCCCCACATCTGGCTGTGGCGGTTAAACAGGCTCAGCTTAATCACAGACCGATATAGGATGCAGAGAGAAAGGAGGGGAGAGGGATGAGAAGCACAGAGCACCTGCTTCCCCTGGGCAGTGTGCCCCGTTCTGGGTCATGTGTGCACGGCAGTGAGCATTGCAGGGGAAGGCAAATCGCCTAGATCCTGCCTGGTGGAAAGCCCAGTGCTTGGGACCTTCTGCAGAGGTTTTCTGCAAGTTCCACCAGGGGTAGGGTGGAAGCACGACGGGTGCTACAAAGGGGCTGTTGCTGGCTGGAATGGCTTGGATGAATTTACTGCACAGCAACAGGCTTCCAGCAGATTTTTTGCAGCACAATGCATGTGTTGAGAGGTAGAGATAAATCTGATGACTTCCAGAAAGCAGGAAATCTCTATTCCGTGAGAGCAGGTTGTTCCCTAACTATGTATTAGGGATTGCCTTTCACTTGCTGCTCAGGCCAGGTGGAAAACTTGTAAGGTTCAGTCAAGGTAAAAATCAGCTCTTCCATGAGAAGTCCCTGGAATCAGGATTGTGGAGCTGGAACCCAGAATTGGGAAAGCTGAGGAGTGATGAGTTCTGCCATCCAACCTGGCACTTTTTTTTTTTTTCTTTTGCTCTCCCCTCTGCTCATCTGTTGCAGTGGATTTGCACATTGACTTGAGACAGCAGTTTTTCCTAACCCCTCTTTCCTCCTTCCCCAACCTGGTTACTGATGAAAGCAGATTAGACATGTGATAGATGCCAAGATAAAAGCAATGTTACAAGAGAATATAAGCAACAGCTCAGGAGAAGAGAAAGTCCCTAAAGAGTTGTCAGGGCGCAACCAGGGTGTTTGGTGTCAGTCCCAGGTGCAGCTGGGAAGAGGGCTGCCTTCTGGCAAGGGTTAATCCCAGGGCTGCTGGTGGACCCTGGAGGCCTTTTGAGAGAGGTTTTGAAATCTGATTTTCTTTCTGCAACCAAGTGAGATTTTTATCAACTTCCTATCTGAGAGAAGAAGTCAGCTGGTGCAGGAAGGCTGGTGTGGGAGTGCTGGCTCATGTCCTCCTGCCCCATTCCCATGCATTTAGTGGGGGTAGCAAGGGTGCTGGCAATGCAGAAACTACAGTTTAGGCAAATGGGAGATGATAGGGAGGGATCAGCCCTGCAGGTCAGTGAGATAGTGTCCTGTTTGTTTCCTCCAACAGAGCACAAGTCAGCCATGCTGCATGTGGAACCCGCTCTTGCTTAATTGCTGCAGTGTCTAGTCTCATCTCACCTTCATGGCTGATGGCCTGCATCAAACTCCCTGCACAAAGCAGCAGAACAGCCACTTGCACTAGTGCCTGCAATGGAGGTAAGTCCAAGTGCTGAGACCTCGCTGTTGCCTGAACTCCAAAATGAGAGAAGGCCCAAAACAGCCTTGTTGCGGGCTTGTAGCCTACCACCCCATATATCACTCCTGAGAGTGAGGTGCAGTGCATTTCTGTGCAGAGACAGTTCCATCATGCGCTCCTATTTGTAGCCACAGCACGGTTGTCTGAGAGACATTTTGCCAGCACGAGGAAGGCAGAGTGTGGAGCAGGTCCTTGCCCCATGCAGATGCACACAAATCCAGTTGCTCTGACCTGGGAGTTATTTGCACAAACCTGCTTCTTGTTGTTCCTTTGCATATGCAGCTGGGACTTTCTCTTGCAAAGGCTTTCCACTTGAAAGTGATCTGTCTGAAACTCAAGTATTTGAGGATTTGCTGTCTTCAGGACAGATCAGGTTTCTGTATGCATATGTCTTATGGAGGAGCTGGGCCTGGGCAAGCGCAGATGGACTTCAGGCTTATGGAAAGTACCTTTCAAGCCAGTCCTGCTTATGTGTCTAGATTGAGCCAGAAAATGAATAAAGGTGGGAGATGGGCTCTTTATTGTCTGATGTATTCAATTTCATTAACAATCAGAGCCTGGGTCAGCCTCTTCATTGGAAATACCCCAGAAAGTCTCAGATTTTGTGGAGATTTCCCCAAATTCTTCAGCTGGGGGCATGACACTTCTCACTGTTAGCCAAAAACTATCTCAGCATTTTTGTCATTTTGCATGGAACCAGCTGTGGCTGCCCAGTCCAACTCCCCAGTCCTGGTCTGACAGGGTATTGACACGGAGATCAGTTGCTCTGCATTGCATGGCTTGACTGATGCAGGGAAGGATGCAATCCTAATACTGTTTATGATACCCCAAATCACGAGCACCATCACAGTGAGTATGGAACTCAGCAGAGGGGAGTCTCAGTTCTGCGCAGTGTCTTGGCGCTGCCAGCATGTGTCAAGGTGTATGGGAGCAGCAGAGACAGCAGTGGAGCAGGAGAGGTCTTACATGCTCATGGTTGTGACAGTGCATGCTGGGAAATAACCACTGAGATGCTTTCTGTGCTACTGTCTTCAAAGGTCTTGTGCTACATTTGTTTTCTGCCTCACTCACATCTGTTTTTTTGTTTCTTTCTTTCTGATGCAACTGTTAAAGCTCTTTGAAATTGTCAGCTTGCAAAACTGAAGGGTTAAACACAGGATGTAGAGTGGGCCTAAACAGCAAAAAATTTTGGCCGAGGACTGCCAGTATAATGTCTGCTGCCAGAATGCTATTTCAGCTCAGCACACCCAAAGCAGCGGTTTGCAGGGTGAACTCCACTTGTGCAGCCAGACAATGTTCCTTACCCACCTAGTTGGGCCTGCAAGGTGCAAGAAGTGGCAGGAGATAAAGAGGAAACTAGTCTGTCTGTAAGGCACCACTGTAGTTTTCAGCTGTGCATCCAACCATCAATCTCCGCAGGTGAGCAGAGATCGTTGCTGAGCATCTATTTTCTCCCTTTTAACTCCTACTGTGCAGGAAGTAAATAAACACACATTTGTAACATATTTGTCAGCTAAATGGTAGTAGAAAATAAGTTTGCATATCATGGGGCTGAATGGGCTCATGTTTGCTTCGTGTTGCACATGGGAGCCCATTGAAATTAGTGGGGTCTCAAAGGTAAAACTGATGGCAAACATCAGCCCTGTCTCTAAGCCTTTCGTGTCTTGCTGTCTTAGCTGCTGGCATGCAGGAACAGTGCCCTGTGGCTCTGCTACCATTAGGGTGACCTTTCTACTCTTCAGCATGCAGCACTCAGACTGAGCACTCGCATCAGTGAAGGAAGCATCCAGGGTTTGGGTGGTTAGAACTGCAAAGTCTGGTCTTTGTTTTGCAGCATCTCCTAACTGCGGACCCTTACCAGGTTCAGAGTACAATTGCACAGCTTAGTTTATTAGCTGATTAGGATCAACTGTAACCTCATGCAGTGTATGCCTGGAAATGAAAGATCTACAGCTTTCCATGGACTTCAAATTGGTATACGGAGCTGAGTAAATCTGCTGACCGAAGCAGGAGTTTCCAGGGCATGTAGTTACTGTTCTAGTGTCTGTGGCGGATTGTTCACAGTAGTAGCTGACACTTAGATGAATGTGACTCCCCTCTTTCAGACGCATCATAATCTCTGTCCTGATACAACTCATGCAGTCACTTGGCATCGCTGCATAACAGCCTAGCAGGGAGGGATGGTGATGCATAGGATCCTCTGTGTAGGATGTTTTCCATCGGTGTTTATGCTTGCTGATTTCCTCCTCTGCATTGTATATTATTTTGGATAATCAAAATTTTTAACCTGGTCACCACCTTAAGTAAAACATAATGCCTACGTTTGCTATTTACTTGACACCTTTACTTCAACAAATTTAGTGCAGAAGCAGCATGTCCAGCTCGTGTTGCTGAGGAAGTTGTGGCAAAGGCAAAAAGAGGTGGTTGTCTGACAGCTCCCAGCCATACCATACACGAGATTTTTGGATAGGAATTGAAAAGCTGCTTTTCCCATGGGAACTGCAGGGGGAGGCAAACTGAACTGAATGGAGGGCTCATAAATCAATGACATAGGCCTTTGACTTTCTGTGCTGTAGCCCTGAGCAGCTGGTATTTATATGCTTAGTCAATAATTAAGAAAAAGCAAAGGAACAATAAAATGCACCAAATAGAAAAGTGCTGAGTTCTAGGAAAATATCCTTCCATCAACCTCAAACTATAGTAGGGGAAACTGAGGCAGTGTGCATGGCATCCATTGGCTGAGGGCCATGCAGCACCTCAGCCCTGCAGGGAGGGTGTGTGTTCTGTGGAGGAGTGATGAACGTGCACTGATACAGCTGTTCTCCTAGGCATTCATGTTCCTCATCTCCACTCCTAGTGAGAGAAGAAGGGGTCAGGCAGATCGGCTGGCAGGGACACCTATGTTTTGTTCTAGTTACCAGCTAAATGTGTGTTCCATGTGTTTTCTTCATCCATAAGCAGCAGTATTTGCAGTGTCTGCACAAATCTGCATTGTCAGAGCACTACAGGTATTAACCAATTCATCATCGTTAAACTGCGATGATGGCATTTTCCAGAGCTGTCATTATTGGCCTAAGCTGGAGCAGCTGTGGTGGAAATAATGTTAAGCACATCTAAAATACAAGAGCCTAGGGAGATGTAATTCAGTATGTATGATCTTCTCCATTAACTGTCATCTCAAAGTACCTTCTAGTTTATCACTGATTAAAAGCAAGCTATTTTCACCCAGTTCAGTAATCAGTTCACAGTGCTGTGTCCCCCATAACTGCCCCACCTAAGCTCGGGACTAATAATGAGAAGTAGTTTTTGCTCTGTGCCTTTAGCTTGGAGGCTAACAGAGTGCTTGGAGTCCTGTCCTGGGGAGAGCTTGTCCCTTTCATGCATCACGAGCCCCAGAGTGGGGGTGCACTAATTCTCAGCACCAGCATGACTCTTACCCTTTCTACATGCTCTTGTAGTTCATAGACTTCCTGCCAGCCTGCAGCAGTTTAAGTGCAGTAGTGCAATGCATCTCTACTTGTTAAGGGCCATGAGTGGATTTGCGTGTGCCTGCACGTGTATTCATTCCTGTGCAAGCTGATCACCTGCTTGGCCTGCAGTGTTGATTGCGGAGCTACCTTTGAAAGTGCAGCCAGCTCTTCTGCCACCTGGCTGCCCTTTGCCTTCCCTGTGGACAGGAACACGGGCCTGCCAAAACCTTAGGCAACCTCAGCATTGGAAGTCAGAGTGCCAGGGGCCTACGCGCAGTTCTTTGTTTTCATTCTTCTCTTGAGGGCAGCTAGATTCTAAGAAACCCGTGCAGGGAGATGGAGCACAAAAGGACCTTTCTGTTATCTCTGACCTTTCTGGCAGACCTTTCTTGTAGGGTGGCCTCCTGGGCCCAGATAATGCGAGCGCTGGGATGCACGATTAGGCATGGAGGCACCGAGACGCCATCTGCAGAGGTCTGGTAAAAAGCTGTGAGGTGGCAGCAAAGGGAGAAAACCAATCAAGGAAGTCTCTTGTGCCCAGCGGTGGTGAAAGGCTGGAGGAGAGGGGTGTGTGACGTGGGGGGGCCGTGTTGCAGCACGGGGAGCAGCAGAAGCTTTGTGCAATGGTCACGGGTGCAACTGCGGCCTCTGCAAGCTTCCTGCTGAGGAGGGCTGCAATGAGCTGGGTGCTGGAACACAGCTGCCCACAGCTAATGCCCTGCTGTGCGCAAACCCAGCACACCCTGGCTTGCACTCCCCAGTGCAAACATTTCTCATTAAGAAAATGTTTTTTCTTTACCAGTATGGAAGTAGATGAGGGCTGGAGAATGGGTGACCCAGCTCCACTGGCTGTAGGCATCCACGCTGGGTAGAGGCTGAGAACTGCGGCCTGAGGAAGCAAGTCTTGGTCTTGACCTTTGTCCTCTCATGTCCCAGGTCATTCCATGGTGCGTGAGGGCTTTCCAGACACTGCTGCCATGAGCAGCAAAGGCAGGCAGTGCTTGCTGCCAGCAGAACTGCACCTCCTGCGTCTGCTCAGAGGTGCTTTCCAGCAGAACAGAAGCTTTAGCAGGTTTCTGCAAAGAAGAAATGGTCCTTAGCAGACTTGTGTTTTGGTTCTTGTTTCTCCCGAGCTGCCTGCTTGTATGAAACTTGTAGGAATGTGACATCATTGGTACTGAGTCAGTGGGACTTGACCGAGATTGGCGAAAGGATTAAGAATTTATGGGAAAGGAAGGACTAACGCACTCAGCAGGATTGCATATGGCCTGTTTCTTCAGAAAACAAGACCAGAAGCTCTGAACAATCTTGGGTTCACCCTGCTGCAGAACAGGAAGATTTTTGTGGGATGGGAAAAGTATTTCCTGCCCAACTCCAGCCCGCGCTGCACTGCAGGGAGACCCATGCGGTCAGCCTGGGCTCCAGCGCTGGGGCCTGGATGGGCAGATGGACAACAGGGCCTGATTGTGTCCAGCAGCCTCCGTAAAAATCCCCTTTGTGGCGTCGCAGCGAAATCCTGCCTCTTCCACCCTGCGAAGGACAGGCAGCACTGCATGACCTCGAGGTGAGCAGGAAGAGAGGGATTACGGGGCAGAATATAGAATGTGTAGATATTTATTGTCAGGTAGAAAATCATACACTTTCCCAGCCTCGCTGGAGAAAAACATCCTCTGAATGCTCTTGTTTTGCTGAGGCCTCTCCCTCGCGCTCCCAGCTGTGGGGCCACGGCCCTGACAGATGCTGGCAGCCCCACCCTGGGCGCTGCGCTGTCAGCAGCGTGTGCCACGGCAGCGGGGGGCACCTGTGATGCTTATCTTCCTGGGGCCTTGGCACTTATTTTTCCCCAACTTGCTGGTTTTTTTCCCCACCCCACCCCCCCTTCTATGTTTAGGCTGTAGTGACCCAGCTCCGATTTCCTTTTTTAATTAATTGCAGTACTCTTGGTTTCTGTGTTTCACATAGTAACGAGCATTTCCTCTGCTACTCTATCACTGACACAGCGAATCTGCCTGCTCCCAGCGCTGCAAAGTGAAGGTCTCATCCATGCTTCACCAGTGTGTAGTGTTCCTGAGCTGCAGGAGGTTCATTTGCAGCATCGTTAGAGCAGCAGAAGCCCTAATGCACTGTATTACTGACATGAGATGCTCTACAGTGACAGTTTATTTTGCATAGATACTAATTTAGATAGAGTTAAATGGTTTTGCCACCACAAGATCCTTTGCGTGGTGGAATGAGTCAAGCTTTCCTCCATTTAGAGGAAAGGAGGAAGCCTACCTGACTTCCAGTCCATGCTGCCCAAAGGCTGTCCCTGCACAGCTCTCCTGCCTGTTCCCGTACAGTGATGCTGACACGAGGGCTGTCCCTGTGTGGCTCTCCTGCCTGTTCCCATACAGCAATGCCCATGTGAAGGCCGAATCTCAGCCCTGGTCTGGCGGAAGTCAGCCCGGCAGCAGGCACAAAGGCTGTGCTGGAGGACTGGCGTCAGGGAGAGCGGCTCCTTTGGCAGCAGCCTGGACTTCAGCAACTTCACCCAGGAAACCAGAGCCCAAATTGTCCTTGTTCTCCCTTGGCAGTTGCTCATGCAACACTTTTGTCTGCCTTATCTAGCTGGATTGGCACCTCTTTAGTCTCTCCTTGAGTGCATCACAGCACTGGGCTCAGAAGGCTCAGATCTAGGGGTGAGGGGCTTTTATACCATTTTAAGGCAAATAATAGCTGCTGGTTCCCAAACCCTGGGGCTTGCAGCACTTCAAGGAGGCAGGCCGCTTCACGGTGCTTTCTGGGAGTTGTCACTACAAAAGCTAGCACTCTGCTATTAAAGTCTCTAAATCCTGACTGAAGCTGATTAATTTATGCCAAGTTAATTACTAGGTCCCTTTCCAAGAGTCCGATCCAAGTCATCCCATTGCTCAATGTCATTTTCAGGGAGAATTAAATCTTCTGCTTAAGTGTTTATTACAGAGCTGTTTTGAAGCCATAATCATGTAGCAGCTTTATCCTGGGAATTTTCTGCCATCTTGAAAGGCCATTAGCACCATTAGTGAATGAACATCATTAATGATTAATGACCTAAATATGAAGGGAGTAGGCTTAGTACTAGATAAATGCAGAATAAACGCGTATACCTGCTCACTTGCACATGTGTACTTTGGAGCATCTGGCAGCAATTCCACTGAACTCAATGGAGAGTTATGTTCCTCCATTATCTCATTTGGCTGGAGGGAAACTGAGGCATGTGGTGACAGTGATCTGTCCAGGCTAACAAGCAGGGTGGGCAACAGCTAGGAAAATAATCTCAAAGCCCTGACACTTCCTGGCTCTCTCTAGTATGTACTTTCTGCTTTTACTAGGAACATTTATTGCATATTTTTATTGTATCTCATATTATCTGGATGAGGGGGATATGTTGCCCATTCCCTCTGGGAAAATTGCAAAGACACTAGAAAATAGAAATTGTTGTGCTGCTGAGACCTGACTTGGAGGAAGGCAGAAGAACTGCGTCTAAGTAGATCAGGAATAATTTGCAAGAATTGATGTTGAATCCAAAGCATGTGATTTAGCATCTTTTATTATGCTCTTTATAATACACGATAGTCTTGATATCCAGAGAATATCCAAGCCCTTTCTGGCTTGTAATCTTGCTTAGGAATCACAAGAAGTTGGCATTGTAGGCTCAAAAGGAAGTGGCAGGAGCCAGGACTGGTTGTTAGCTGTCAAACCCCAAAAGGTCATGCTTAGGTTGGTGTACTGAGAGGAACGAGGTAGGAGTGCTGTTGCAAATGGAAAACATTTCCATGCACTGCAGTGTTGTCTCTAGGAAACCTTTCAAGCACTCCCAGACCCAGCAGTTTGCTAAGAAGACCCAGATCTCATTCCTTTCACTACTGACGCCAGTAAAAAGTGTTTTTTTTTTTTTTCAAGTAGAATCTGCTCTTGGCTCCACTGGAGCTGGTCACAGTTTTTGTTCCAAAATTAAGCCTTTCCATATTCAGCTGTGCTTTATGCAGTAATACATTGCCTGATCCTTGCGTGGGTATAAGGGAGCTGCCTCCTAACCCTGTGTGCATGGGAGGGGATTGACTGAGTCCCGTGAGTGACCGAACAGCTGCATCTTGAACCAAGGACCAACTGGTAACTGCAAATGTGCATGCGACTCTTCTGCCCCGGAGCGTGGCCGCAGGAAAGGGGCTCTGTCCAAAACAGCAAGTGATGCAGTGATGCCCTTCAGCAGTGCCAGGAGAGCCAACAAATGTCGGGGGGACCCTCAGGCAGTGGCAGGGCTGAGGGAGGCTCCCAGGGGCTCATTTCTGCTGGTGCATCTGCAGGGCACAGGCAGCGCTGAGGAAACGTCCTTCCCAAGCAGGTGCTGGAGGAGTGCTTTGCCTTCTCTTCTGCCTCAGCATGCAACACCAACATCTCCTAAGAGGCTGCTCCCAACACCAGGCAGGGGGTGAATTTTTTTTTTAAGCTATTTTTCTGAAAGGACCTGGCGTCACTCCAGCTTTCCATGGCCAAGGCCCTTGAATTATAGGATATACCAGAGATTTAAGTAGCAGTGAGGTCTCTTAACTGTCATCTTATACCACTTCCAAACTGTTTCTTTTTTCCTCCAGGGCCTCCTGTTCTTTCCTCCTCTGTATCAATTAAGAGTTCATCTGGTTCCCAGCTGACCTGGAGTCATTTGTTAACTCTGGGAGGCAAACTGTGCTCCTGGCCTTGCTGGGTCAAGGCAGAAGCTGAACGCATCGAGTCATCATCTCCCAGAGATCAGCTGCTGTGCTGTGTGCCTGACTTTCTCCTGAGTTTTTCAGGTCATTCTTGCCTTTACCCCTGTGTTCTGCACTACAAAGGCTGTTGGCTGCCAAAGAGGGTAAGAGCACTGCAGCATGTAGCTGAGGCTGGCTCCTGCAGGAGGATGGCTAGGTCATCTCAGAGCACCGTGGGCCTGGCACACGTTCCCAGGTAGCAGCTTTAGGGGAGGCAGTGACTCTCTCGAGGCCTCTGTTCAGACACCAGAGCTGTGTGCTACAGCAGTGACCACAGGATTACACCTTTAAATCAAACAACGCTCACCTCTCTGAAATCTTCATCTCAGATGTGGAATGGGAGGGGGCAGTTTTCTAAAAAAGCTCAGCTGTCTCTGAGAATAATCCAGAACCTGTTCTCCCACCACTGCCTTGAGAACAAAAAGATTTGCTAGCTGCTGAGTGCCTTAGAAAATTCAGCCCATTATCTAGTTGTTTTTTTTTTTTTTCCCCTCTCCTTGCCCTCCCTTCTCTTTCCCTTTCTGGCTCTCCAAGCATGCACGCATCTTCCCAGTTTCTGTCTCTGCCTGGACTGAGAAGTCAAAATCGCTGCCAATTTGACATTTGCCTTTTCTGAATGCAGAAACCTCTGGAGCTCAGGTGGGAGGAGAAACAAGTCACTCGACTTTCTATCACACGTGCCACTCAGCCTGGGAAGCAAAAGTTCCTTGGCTGAATCTGCCGGGCCATTTCCTCCTGTCACCTTGCCACCTCACACATTTGTCACAGGACAAGCAGAGCAGTGCATTTCATCCTCCTTGCTTTGCCCAGTCCTCTGTGTGCTTCTTCCACTTGCTGCTTGCAGCTCTCCACCCGCTCAGTTCTCTCCTCCTTGCCCTGCTGTGCTGGGCGGTAGTGGTCTCTCCCCTTTACTTCTCTCTAGGGTCACCTTAACAAGTTCAGATTGGTCAGAGGACTGGATTGGTCCAAAACACAGGAGAAGCCAAAGGAGACTCCAGAGATCCCTGTTCCAAAGTCACACTTGCAGAACAAAGGCAGAGGCATTCCAGGTCAAGGAACAGCAAAGCTAACACCGCTGCGGCTGCTGGGCCGTGACAACCTGTGTGTCCATGTCCCCACGCTCCTTGCATGTTCGTCTAGGCCACATGTTCCTCTGCCTCTCTTGAAGGTTCTCAGCAGGCAGAACATTGCTTCTTGCAGAGGTGACATCCATTGGCACTGCTCCATCATCCCTGCAGTGCCCAGGACAGCCATTTACTGGTGGTGTCACACCTCGGGTCCAAACCAGCATCTCCAGTTTGAGCACCTAAAGCTGCTGGGCCGGCATCTTTCTGCTACTTGCAGGGGGCTTTGGATCAAATATATGAGGAAGAAGGAGATGTTTTTATGGCAATGACAGTTCCTAGTGGGCCTGGCAAGCCTCATACTCCTTGCTGCCTGCTGCAAGCTGTTGCAGATAATCAGCAGCTGTGACACGGGGCTGGTCAGCAGTTCTGCACTTATCATTGCTCTGAGCCTGCTCTGGCGGGTTCTGGTGGCCCGGAGCAGGGAGTCACCCCACCAAAGAGGTGACGAGGAGTCAATACCAGTTGCAAGGTCCCCTTGTGTGCTGGGCTATGGGAAGTCACCCAGAGAGGAGTTTACAGCCCTACATCACAGAGCAGTGGAAAATACGTGCGAGTGCCATACAGATCAACGCCTGGGGGAAGAGAGCTGTGTCACCAGCACCAAGCACACAAGAATGTCTGAGCAAAGCTCAGTGCTTATGTTGTGCCTATTTGATCGCTATGGGGTCAGCTCTGAGCCCTGACTTGGGCAGGGAGAGCTGGGAATTGTAGGCTCCCTGTCTAGGTCTGGCATGTGTCTGCTAGGGAGTGCTGAGCAAAGTGCTCCGTTCCCCAGTTTCCTCATCTGGAGGTGGGGATGCTCCTGCATTCCTCTGAAGGTTTAAGCACTGCTATCTCATCGTCTCTCCTTCCCCAGCTGCTGATGTGGTGCAGTTTCAAAATACTGGCAGCAGTCATGGATTCTTCAGTGTGGCCCAGGTACCTTGGGCTGGTCCCCATGTGGAAGCATGCTTTCAGGTCCTCTGCTCCTGTAGGAGCTCTGTCCCAGCACCCGCAGCAGGTTGTGCACTGTCCAGATAGTAATGCTTGTTTTGAGGGCATGGTCTGCCAGCTCGCTGTATAAAGAGTGCTGAAGGGCTACAAAAATAAACTCAGAAGCACTCATGCCTGATTGCAGGAACCTATTTGTTTGTCAGTTCACAGTGGGAAGGAAGTTCATATTTGAATTGCTACAGACAGTATCCTAGTAGGAGCCTGATGCTGGGGCTGCGTGGCAGATCTGATTCCCATCTCCCAGTGTTTCTGCTCACACAGACCAGGAGGATGTGACTGCAGGCTGCTGGCTGACTTTAGGTGACACCTCTAGCTGAGTGGCTGCTGTAAGAATAGTTGAATAGGATGCAGTACCAATTTTTCTAGCTCAGCACAGCCACATGAACCACTGCTGATTTCAGCTTATGATGACTCAGGAGGCAAAAGTATCTTCTTCACTGCTGTGGTGCTAGGAGAAGGCAGGGTGGAGAGACAAGAGCTGTGGCTACTATGCTGTGAGGCTCAGAGCGAGCACAAAGCAGCAGGTCAGCGTTGGAAGAAATGGTTAATATGTCAGGCTGCTGCTGGAACTGCTCCACCAGAGAGCTGCCTAAATACAGTGGGAATGCTGCTTGCTCAGTGATGTGTATGCACTCACAGAGTGTATCTCATTAGCGTATTGTTAATGTCAGTAATTATTGATGATATGAATCCAAAAGCATATGTAGATAATATACAGCTAGCAGAAGTGCTGGGAGAAATGCATCCATATGTTATTATGAATATTAGCATCTCACTGAATTTGATCTTTTTGTATCTGTTGAGATGTGCAGAGGTACCTGGATGTGGCGGTCACAAGAAACGCAGTGATATTTGTGCCTCTGGGGAAGGGTGTTCGGGGAGCACACTGTGATACTCAGCAAAAGAGACTTCTGAAAAATGGCTTGTGCTGCTGTGTGGATTGTATTTTATTTCCATTTATTAACACAGGGGTGTGACATTTTGCCTTCACCCATACTTAATCAGTGTGGTTTGTAGGCGCTCAACATTTTCCTTCTCTGACTCTGCCGTTAGAACAGCTGAGTGCATTCCTTCACTGCTCAGGTGGAGAGGACACACAAATTCTCTCTTACATGTGTTGACCTAATGTGTGCTAAGGCTGGTTGGCTGCAAAGACAGAGGGCTGTGGGGCTGTCCCTGGGGCTCAGAGCTGAGGGTCTGCCGTGCACAGATGCAGCTGTGTGGGACCGGAGCTCAGCTCATTGCCCACTGCCTGCGCAGGCACCTTCTGGGCGATGCAGCGTCAGTGCAAGATGTTTCCTTTCAGTTACACCAGGGTGAAGTGAGGGTAGCCAGCAGGCTCATGGTGAAGGCTTGTCTGCAAGATCTGCCTCTAGTTCAAAGCTCGTGTAGGGTACGCTCAGCCTGCACTGGAAGGGAACAGCAAGCCAGGTGCACCACGAGTGGGGAAGTCAGAGGGTATCAGTCGCTTTCTTTCTTTCCCCTGAACACTCCTAGGCACACACACGCAGCATCATCTTGTCCTGCCTCCCTCCGAGGACACAGACCTGGCACAGGCTCAGCTCTCTGCCGGCATTCCTGCCCTCCCACTGTCGGCACCACAGAATCTCCGCAGCGGGGGAACTCGGCCCCTCTGAGCCCCCCTCCATCCCTCACTGGAGCAGCAGCATGATGCTGCTGTTGTCCTCTCTGCTTCTCTAAAGGGGAGTGGGATCCAGCCTCTCAATCCAGACTTGTGCCAGAGACCTGCCAAGTTAAGGTTAAAATCCAGCCCTCCTCGTGCCAGCCCAGTGCTTGGTCTATTGGACCGCATTGCTTCAGGGTGCTGACTGCCTTCAGCCTTGCTGCCTGCTTTGCCATTCTGGGGTCCTGGAAATTGTGGCTGGGTGCTGCCACACAAGGAACAGCCAGGATGCATGCTCAAGGCACTGCAAACAGGCTTGTCCCACAGCTCTCCCAGCTCCTTGCGGCAGCAGCCCTGAGCCCAGCTTTTGAGGATTTTCCCTTTTCCCTGCTCCTATTCTAGCTGGACAAGTCCCCTTCCTCATCACTTTGCTGGGCAGGGCTGACCCTTCTCCAGCGCAGCCCACTCTCAGCCATGGCAAATTCCCTTTCTGCCTGCGTTGCTGAGAGCCCTTGTGCTGGCTCCAACTGGCAGTTTGCATTGGCAAACGGGTGCTAGGCACCGGCGTTGCCACGTCAAATGAAAAATATCATGCATCCAAACATTCTTAGAAAAACCCAAACGCATGTAGTCTTCTGAATAGGGGTGCGCAAGACATAGACAACAAGATCAGGGCAGGGCAGGGCAGGAAAAGGCAAGAAGGATGGACAAGGGAAGGGTGTTTTAATAAATATTTTATATGTAAAATTTCAGGGTAGTGTTTTTTAACAATTTGCATAATTGGCTACCACAGATATTCCCCTGAAATGAACTAAATATATTACAACTGGGGGCTTTCCAAGCCCAGTTTGCTTTCTGAAATTGATTGGTTTCAGCTCTGCATTTTTTTTTTTTACAGTCTTTCTTTGTACCTTTACCAGCTGAATTCAGCTGGTTTCTGAAATGTCTGATTTAGGAGCAAAACTAAACGTTCACCTGGGGCTGGCTCACTATGGTGTGAGTTTGAGTCCATGAAAATGTGACTCAATTTTAGAATTTGTTAGGAAAAGAGAACTAGAGCAGAAAACAGCTGCTAAAAAGACCAACTTGGTTTAATGCTTTTTGTAAAGACGCAGGTGAAACTGCATTTAAAGCTTTGCTGGCCTGAACAGTTCAGGCAAACATCTATAGTTGCACTCGCTCCTCTTTCCCATCACTT
This sequence comes from Penelope pileata, assembly GCA_013396635.1. NCBI lineage: Eukaryota > Metazoa > Chordata > Aves > Galliformes > Cracidae > Penelope > Penelope pileata. The sequence goes on along the minus strand of WBMW01000187.1, from coordinate 24,258 downwards.
TTTTTTGTTCTGTTCTAGAAGCCACTGAAGCAAAGGGATTCCAAGACCCAACCATTCTCACCTTTAATAATCTTGGTTAAGAAACTAATGCTACTAAGCGGATACATCTCCCAGGAACGCACACGCTCAGGTGTAGAAGTGATGGATGGAGCATAAACTCAAACAGTATCAACAATCACACTTTTATTTCCATTTAAATAATCAGTCCAAATTGTAGCAAAAGCTGCTCTAATAACGGGGGTTACGTTGACAGAGAGGCTGTGTTTTGACTTCAGAAACATGGAGCTTTCTTCAGAAGTCTCGTGTACTCCAGAACTGGACTTATGTAAGCACTGCTGAGACTCAGGATTCAGATGATATCACTCTGAACTAATTAGTTGTACTCAAAAGTCTGACCAACTCAAAGGAAAGGGAACGCAGCGGTTGCCAGTAATTGGAAAGATATTAGGCAACACATCCCCTGGGTCAAATCCTGCAACGTTAAACTTGTTCTCAACTGCCCTTCAATTCAGTGAAAGCATTTTTTCAAATTTGAGAATGAATAAGATATGAGAAAAGAGAGAGAGACAGCTACAGGGAGAAACAGTTGTGTTTAAGCGTGGGACCGGAGACCAGGAAATCCTCAGCTCCGCTGCCCACAGAGCCAGGGAACAACTGAGTGAGCTGGGCAGATGCCTCAGCCCCTGTGGGCTCTGCTCTGTGCGTACGAGCAGAGCTGCGCTGTGCCTGTCACCAGGGGAAGCTGTCCCGTGGCCGGCACCAGCCCACCCTTATCAGCAGCTTTAGGGAAAGCTGGATGTGAAATATAACAGGTTAGGGTGCTGAGAAATCTTCAGAAAAGGTGAAATACCGCCTTCACTCTTCCTCTCACATGCACAAAATGGTACCTGTTTTTCATTTTATTTGGGGGATTTCCTATCGCAAATTATACAGTTATTTGCTCATTGTATTTGGTTTTCAGGTCCTTCATGTATGTTGAGCAGTTTCATGTTGATGTCACTGGTGACACTGTAGTTGCAGTATGACCAAGGACAAGGATGGCTTAGCTCTTAGTAGACCAAAACTAGATGGGAGGCAGCTCTAAAATGCAAGACATCAGAAAGCAGTGTAGACAAGATGCAAGTTCATTGATAGGCTCTGGAGCTGGATCCACTGCTGATGGAAAGTGACGTAGCTGGAAACTTTCTGCAGAAAGAGCCTTCAGAAATGCCCCTTCTAAACAGCCATCCCAGTGCATGGCTTTAGCCTTGGTCTAAGGCCACATGTGGCACCAGCTGCCCGTCAGAATCAGACCTGCATCTGCATTGCTCCTTTAAAAGCCTCAGCTGCTGGTCAGTCTTCTTAATTCATCATCAACATACCAAAAAAATGAGCCCGCTTCATGAGTCAGCAAAGAATAACATTGCTGGTTTGAGATCCTGGAAGTCTGGAGGCTATCAGTTTTTTAATTTTTACTCTGAAGGAATTTCCTTTTTTAATATTGCTGCGCTCTCTGTTGCCAAAGCCAGGAAGCTGACTATCTATGGATAACAGTGACCAAAATTTGGTTTTCCTGGAATTTTCTCTTTTCCCTCTGCACACCCACACAATAGGCTTTTTAGGACGCCTGCAGCCTGTAATTTGTCTTTCTTGCCTGATAATGTGGCTTGCAGAGTCATTGGTTTTGCCAAGTCATCATCTGGAAAGAACACTTTCTTATGCAACAGGCTTCAGGCTCTGTGCCCAATGGCCCACGGTTGCCACCAAGCCCAGCTCTAGCCTAAGGGACTGTGTCAGAACTGCTCCACAGACACTGGGGGATGGGAGCACGTCCATGAAGTCTGGGAAAGGGCCTGAAACTTTCAATTTCAAAAGGCACAGCCCAGAAACCAGAAGGACCAAGAACCCAGTGCTGTGGTTTCCCTTTGCCTGACTAAAGAAAATAGCTGCTATTTTTACTAAAAATGTGGGATGTGGGGCCCTTCTCTTTCTCTGCACAAATGGGGGATGCTGTTCACAATGAAAGAGCAGGGAAGTGGAGCAGGGGGGTCGTCCCATATTAAAACCAGCTGACTGGTGCACAGAAATCTCTCCCATAGATTCTTCAAATATTTCTTGCCCACACCATGAGAAGATTTATTTGTAAGGTAAAATAAAGTTGGGAGGGGGATTTGTGAATCTCATCTCACCTGCAAAAATTCCTCTTCTTCATTTTAAGGAAGGGATGGGATTGATCTAATTCTCTGCTGTCACCCTTTCTTCAGTTCTGTGTCACCATGCTGTGTGGTATTCTCAGGTCATTCGTTGCAACAAATCAATACTGATGACATCATTAAGAGTTTGCAATGTATCATGTACCTTGCAGAAAATGAAAGCCATCTGTGTGAGTGCAGAAATGGGATTCTGACCTGTGAAACGTATTGAGTATGTTACGTACATGACCTTTGTGTTCACTGTCATGAGTAGTACTGTGAACCTCTATACTGATCAAAAAGATGTTTTTCATTTTCAATGTGGAAAAAAAAACCCTGAGCAGAGAGAACAAAGACTTCAGTCTTGTTTTGCTTATGCTTATTAAATTTGTAGGTTTGTTCTTCATTAAAAGACTCTTTTTAGATGACTGAAAAGACAAAAAAAAAGTACTAAATGTGTCAAAATGGCACCCATAGAAATGACTCTTTGGGCTGTGATGGCAAATCACTCCACTGCTAGCTCCTTTGGTTCTTTGTTCCTTATCCTAAAAGTACATACAAGCATATATACTAAAGTGTAACTCCAGGAGGCCTGGGCAGAGATGTTCCAGGTGAGCCCTCTTCAGATGACACTGCATCCCAGAACTCCTCAATTTCTGCAAACCCCATTGTTCCTTTCCCTGCTGAGCATGAGCAGTTATCTTCCTAGGACTGCAGATAGAGATTACTGCTGTGACTTGAATTTGGGCTTATCTCCATCCAATTCCATGTATCTTCAATACAGCCAGAATGCTATATTTAATGCAATATCATTGAATATATGCCCTGTGCAGAGATGTGTCCCAGGAGTGCATACTGCTGAGGTGCTTTATTTCAGAGGCGAAGGCAGTCAGAAATGGCAGGGAGTAATGCAACCTAGCAGAGTGAGAGACATGGGCGATGTGGATTTTATTTTCCACCTCTAACAGTTGTGATTGTAATGCACTGCTGCAGCAAATGCCACATTGCAGCACCATCCCAGCAGCAAAAAGGGCTATCTAGGCAGGTCATCCCCTTCAGGCAGATTCCTTTCACAACTAGTATTGGGAACTTTCATAAAAATGGACCTCCAGAGCTTGAATTCTTTCAATTTTCAAGCTCACAGGCTGTCCATTCCTTTGATATTCCAACTAGAGTCTGCTGTACGTTTTATAGGCTGTTTAGTTGTTTTTCCTGTTGGCACTAGCAAAGTTTTTGTAGACACTGAGAAACGTCAGGGAGCAATGTGGGCAGAAGCGCATCCCATACCCTTCAACTTCCTATGCCTCAAAGCAATTGTGGCTGGGTCAGCTGCAAGCAGAGGTACCAGTCCAGAGCAAATCCTGTGCTGCAGAAGGCACACTGCAAACTTATTTGAGAAAGACTTCAGCTTCCCTGAAAATTCCTGAAGTAGTTGCTCAGGGTACAATTTGCAAAGGTATTTCCAAACTATTGTTAATTGTTCTGAAAAAAACAGCCAAGCCTGACAAGCCCTTATCTCTGCAGTCACTAAGGTTGCTATCTGCTGCTGAGCTGCATCAGTCATAGTGCGAGGGCAACTTTTGGAAGACAGCAGGCTAAGTACAGACTGGCTGAGAGTTATATACACAGCTGATTATTTTCCTAGCCTTGAGAGGCTCTGGCCACAAAAAGTGGGGGAAGGGATTGTACTAAATGCTGAAAATTTACTGTTAGAAATTGTACACGTGGGGTTGACATGCATTGCTTGTGAACTCAGGACTCTTTCTTTGGAGCCTGGCTGGCCATCCCCTGCTCTGCCCTGCACCTCGGCCCCGTTCGGGCACCAGGAGAGTCCCTTGTACACCAAACGGGTCCGACAGGAGACGCGCGGCGGCGGGACGGGCCGAGATAGGCCGGGGTGGGGGGGGGACACTCCCCGCCTCCCCCCAATATGGCAGCAGCTCCGGCAGTCGACCCACGTGCTGTCAGCCCGCCGGCGCGCCGCTAGCCCCGCCCCCCAGACGGCATGGCCTCCACCGGCTTTCGGCGCGCTGCAGCGGTGCCGTCCTCCGATTGGCTGCGAGCTCGGCGGCACCGCCTCCGCTGAGCGAAGGCTCCACCTCCCTGCGCGCCGCCCGCTCCCGGCGTCCTGCGGCTACAGCAGCGGAGCTGGCGCTGCCCGCCCGCGCTCATGGAGCTGCTGTGCGTGGAAGCCGCGACTCGAGTACCCCGCGCTGGGCGCGACCCGCATTTGCTGGGAGACCGGCGGGTGCTGCAGAACCTACTGAGCCAGGAGGAGCGCTACAGCCCCCGCGTCTCCTACTTCCAGTGCGTGCAGCGCGAGATCAAGCCCTACATGCGGAAAATGCTGGCGTTCTGGATGTTGGAGGTACGGCCCCCGTCGGTGCCTCGTCTGCTCCTCCGCGCACAGCTCCCGGCTCGAGCACCGCTGCTTTCTTTCCTTCACCCGCCGTCCCTCCCCGCAAGCTCCCGCGGAGGCGGAGAGGAGCTGGCGGCGGCCAGAGGCGTGGAGGAGGGCAGCTCCCGGGCCCCGTGCAGCTGGTCCCGTCCCTCCTGCAGCGTGCGGGGCCAGCCCCGGGGCAGGGGATACCCCGGGTCCGTACGAGCCGTAGCTCCGGTGCGCGGGGTGGGGGGAGCTGCGCACTGCGGTGGGGCAGTGCCTGCGGTTGTGTCGGAAGCGATCACTCCAAGCAGGAGGAACGGAGCCCCCGAGCCGCAGGCTGTGTCGCGCCCCCCTCCCCCTCCTCCCCCTTCCCGATAGTGTTCTGCCACGCTGTGGGAGCTTTGTCCATAACCCGCTCCCAAAAGAGCTCCTGGCCAGGGAGCTGAGCTGTGCAGCCTGCGGTCTCGAGGCATGCATATCCTGTGTGGGGCTGAGGATGCCTTGTTCAAGGGAGGAAGTAATATCACTAGCATTTATTTCCCTAAATGAAAAATGAATGTGGCTCTCTGCGGGATACAGTTCAATGGGGGAAGCCTCACAGGCCTCCTCATGACATGGTCAGAGTGAGCAGTCAGCAGAGAAAGAAATAATGTTCTGCAAAAGACAGATGATGTTTGGATTGAGGCTGCCTGCTCGCTACCATGGCTGCTGTTGCAAGCAGCTGCCTACTTCTGACAGAAAGCAAGGGCAGAACCTCGCTTTCAACAGGCATTTTTCCTTTTTCCTGTTAGCATTGTTTTGTTTCTGCAATTCCTTCTCTGAGGTTAGTCAGAGAAATGCTGCTTTGCAGCCTGTTGCTGGGGAGCTCTGAAGGCTGTCAGAAAGTGGGTGACACTCTGCAACTGTCCTGGCTCTGTCCGTGGCAGCCTGTGCAGGGGGAGGATGAGGGAGCTTGCTGCTGCTTGAGGAGGAACTTCACTACTTTTATGGCTGTGTTGCAAGAAAGAAGTGAATGTGACCAGTGTCTTGGTATTGGTTGAGAGATTAGAGCAGGGGACTGAAATTCAGAGCCCTGGGATTCAGCTGCTGGTGGTGGTGTAAGTGTGGCTGAGGAGGAGGAAGGGAAGAAGACTTGGGGACTCAGCCAGAACTGCCATTGCTTCTTCTGTCTCTGGACCACTCGAGGTGGAATTGCCACGCATGGCTATGGATCCTGCACTAGTGGGTCTCCAGCTGGAGGTGCTGGAAATGTGAGTTTTCCCTAGAGGTGCTGAGTCTCAGAGTGGAAAATGGCCAGCGTTGCTCAGCTGGCTGTGAGCATCCCCAGGAGGAGTTAAATAGGGGAGGGGGTTGTAAAGGGGAGGGGCTGCAGATAAATCAACTGGAGTCTTCTCCATGCTCTCTTTCTAACTACATAACTACATACAAGTTCTGCTTTCCACAGGAAGATGAATGAAGCCATAGAGCTTTGGTTGAACCTGTTGCTAGTGTAATTCCACTGAAGCTATAGACTTAACGCGTGTAGCTAATTTGCTCCTTAGCCCCACAGATAGGTGTGAAACACCATTGTGACCAGAAGCTTTGAAGATGTGGTGCAGGCAGAATGTGGGGAGTCTGGTGCTGATTAAAACTTTCTTTTTCTTTCTTTTTTTGTAATTTTTTTTTCTCAGGTGTGTGAGGAGCAAAAATGCGAAGAGGAGGTCTTCCCCTTGGCCATGAATTACGTGGATCGCTACCTGTCTTCTGTCCCCATGCGGAAAAATCACTTGCAGCTTCTGGGGGCAGTCTGCATGCTGCTGGCTTCCAAGCTGCGAGAAACCATGCCCCTTACAGTGGAGAAACTCTGCATCTACACAGACAACTCCATCACGCCTCAGCAGCTCCTGGTAACCACCGCTATCTCTAAGAGCTTTCCAGCCCCTCCCCAGCTCTCTTATCTCCTGTGTGCTGCTGCTTGGCAGCATACCTGCCCCTGTGTCTTCTTGTGCTTTTTTCTTTCTGTTTCTCCACCTTCCTCTGTGTTCCCCAGCCAACCTTCTTACCTCCTTGCCATAGTGGGTTTGATGTCTGCTGATGGAGACCTTTCCCTCCTGGCAGAGCCTCGCTCCCTGCTGTGGGAAACAGGACTGTCACCTCCATGTTAGAGAGAAAACTTCCTGTGCCTTAAGTGCTGGCTGCCAGCATGAAGCTTGCTCCTGGGTGCTCCCAAGTGAGCTCTGGGAGCAAAGGCCCCTGTCTGCACCGCAGCAGAGCAGGAGGCAGGCACTGGAGCATGCACCTCTGCTTTGCTCCAGTTGCATAGGACCCTGCTCCTGGGCATGATATGGGAGCTATGTTTCCACCCTGGTGGGAAAATGAAGCCTTAATTGGAGAGTTACCCAGCAAAATGGGTAGAGCTCTTGCGACCTGGGATCTGGCTTGCTGGGTTGTACCATTGAGGCTGACAGTTTTGCCAAGGTGATGGTAGTGCTGGGAGCTTACTGCTGCCCAGGTCCTGCTTTGAGGCCTTGAGCTAAAGCAGGGCTGCTTTGCCAGTCCCATCAGGTGCTTGGGCAGCAGCTGTGTAGGCTTTGTATGGCAGAGTTTTCTCATCTGATAAAAGCTGTTCAAAGATCCAAACCTCTAAGTTCGGCTTTGTCAATGGGGGAGGAAACTGGAGAACCCCTTTTCTGGGGGCCTCCCATGCTGTTGGTTCAGAACTCTCAGGAGGAAATGGCCACCTCAGTTCGTGTAACAAACATCCCTGGAGGTTTGTCTATGAGAATTTCTCAGGGTTAGTCATCGCTGTGTTAGATACCTATTTTTCTGGGCTGGAGGTGGATGAGGTGATCTGAATATGATTTGTCCCCAGGGTGGGGACAGAACTTTCAGGTGTGAATCAGAAGGCAGCTCTTCTATGAACTCTACTATGAATGTGGGTTTTCCAAGTGCTAGTGAAGGTTGGGGAAAATCCCCTCAACTCCATATCTCTCTCCCTGTAGTTATTTTTGGGTGGTTGTTGCCTTATGTAGCACTCATGGAAAAAAGTATATGGATTGTTACCCTGAATAATGGCAAGGCATGGAAATGCACAGGGAATGCCAGTGCTCATTGCTGCTTTGGATGTTGAGCTGTGGTCATGCTGTAGCACTCTGCTTCTGGGGCTATCACAAAAGCTGTGTGAAGGTTTTGTCCAGCTGTCAGTAAAACCTCATTCTGGAGAGCAGCTTTCCACCTGTCAATGGATTCTCCACGTGCATTTTCCCAGGACTGCGATCCATCACACGAAGGGCTCCTCTTGGCCCTGTGATAATGACTTATTCCCATGCTTCATCTCTGTCTCTTTCCTACTGTCATCATCATCCCTGCAGATCAGGGGAGATCGTCACAGCAGATTCTAATGATTTCTGCAACAGGGACCCAGGGCCACAAGGACTTGGGCTTGGCAGGTACCTGGTGCATGTCTTCTGTGGATCCCACTTGATTCTCATTTATTTGTTGATTCATTTTTGGTAAAGATTTACTTTTTTTCAGTCAAATCTCAAGCTTTGTTTTAACAAGCTCCTTCCAGAGGAAAACAGCTGAGAGATATGCAGGTGGCTAATGGGCAAAGGATGTGTTTGCACACAGAAGCACCATCCCAGAGGCTTTCCTTTGCTCTCCACTGAAATGCTGAAGCCTCTTCTCTTGAAGCCTACCCCCTCCACCTCAGCGGTTTGTCAGCAGGAAGCCGTGGCTAAGCAGTGCTGTAATATTCACCTTCCCTTCTCCCTCCTCCTGTTCATGTTGGAGTGGAGATGGAGGAGTGAATGAAGCGCTGTCTGCCAGCTGTTGCTCACTTCTCATTGTGCAGGTCTCTGTGCTGGAGTTCAGCTTTTTCCGTGTGTTTTTCACACCAGGATCCTGGGGCACTCCTTGCAGCTTGGGGCAGCTAACAGCTAGCGTGGATTGTTCATCATCATGCTCCAGTGTCAGTGTGCAGTTGAGATGGACGGGAGCAGCTTCCCACAGCTTGCTTTTGGTAGATGCTTAACCTTGCTTGGAGCAGATCCTGCTCCAGTTCTCCTTTGTTCCCTAATCTGAGGAGGGGGTGGAGGTGACATCTGAAAGTACTTGCCAGGTCTCAAAGCAAAGACTAGCGTTCAAGAGTTAATGCCCTGATTACAAAACCAGGGTGAGCTGCTGTTTTCCTCTGCTGTGCTAATCGTGGTAATGTTGCTTGTCTTTCACAATCTTACACTGGAAGAGGGTGGGGAGGGGAAGGGGAGCTTCTTCATCAACGTTTGGACAATGGTGCATCCTGGCCACCTCTTGTGGACTGGTGTCGTTTCAGCTTCCATCGGTTCCTCCCAGGCCTTTTGGAGGAAGCTGAATTGCTTTCCCACTAGGTTTGTTTCCTTCTCTTGGGGGGGTGCTTGGCACCAGCTCAGCAGTTTAGAAAGGACACATTTGAAACAAAATCTTGATGAAGTTATTCTAGGGAGAAGGAAATGATGCAACACAAGGGACTTGTCCATTTGGAGGAAGTTGGATTTCCGTCAAGGGCGTTATCTAACCTACTCTTTTTTTTTCTTTTTTAAATAAAGGCTTTTCTGGCTTGTGCAAGTGGATGTTGAGCTTCTTGAGGGCTGGGGAGAGCAGTTGTAGATGACCTTCCTCTTTGGCTTGCAGGCATCTGCCTGATTTGCCCCTGATCTGTTGACTCGCCTCTCAGGTCTTTGACCTAAGGTAAATTTTCTTTAACTCCAGGTATTTCCTAGCCGAGACTCAGCAGGGCCAGGCCACTGGGCAGATAACGAAGGGAGCAGCTGTGACAACAGGCAAAGAGGAGTGAAAATGAGAGAAGAGGGGAATGGCTGAGTAGAAGTGAATGTTCACTTGCAATAAGCATTGACATCCAGAATACATGCTTGTGGTTTGCCTTCTGCTTGTTGCATGGGTGGAATAGGTGCGACTGTTTCTGCATCTGAAGTTGGCACCTTTACCCTTGACATCCAGTCTTGAACTGGCTCGTCAGGGGATGGAAACGAACATTTGCCCCAGATTTCCTATTTGCAAATGGACTTTCATGGCTTCTCATTTTTGTAACTGTGTCTCAGCTGCTGGGGAGGGTGGGTGGCCAACAGCCACATCAGCAGCTCTTCCACCCTCCTTTTGAGTCAGCTTGCGAGCACAGCAGTGCAGCCTGCTCCCTCTTTGCTGGTGTCTTGTTGGGGCTGTGATGGTGTAAAATAGTACCTTATCAACTCAAGTGACAAAATCAAGCGCGACTTCCTTTCTCTTGCAGGCAGGGCTGCTGCAGAGCAGCTGGGCTCTGCTCCCTGTGCAGACTTGCCAGCTATGTTTACACAGACTCCTTGTAGGCATGGCACGTGTGGGTGTTGCTGTGGGTAGAGCTCGATTTACAGGGCGACTGTCCCTTGATGAGGAGAGAAGCTGGTGTGACTGTCGCATCCCAATTGGAGTTTGCAGGGCGTCAAACAGAGTAAAACCATCTCTGCTTGTGACTCTGATCCCCTTTGAGGGGCTCGAGGCTGTTTCACTGCATGCAATAGGTCTGTGCTGAGATATCCCTGTCAGAGCAGGAGAGATGATGGGCAATGGTGGCTGCTTTCCTTCCTTTTTTTCCTTTTGTAGGATGGAGCCAGGAGAGATGAAAGGTGCAAGCCTTAGCCCAGCTGCTGTGCATTTTCCAGCCCTAGAGGTGCTGCCCAAGCATGGGGAGCTCTTGCAGGGAGGGGACTGGGTGCTTTCCCAGCGATGGGATGCTTTGTGGACAGTGCTGGCAGCTTGCAGCCCTTCCCCAAGGAGCTTGGACTCTGCAGGCAGGAGAAACAAAGGAACATTTTCCACTTTCTTCCTCTCTTTCATTAGGCAGGCAGAGACTGATTCAATTAGGTGCAAAACAAAATGCCAGGATAAGGATGTTTGCTATACTGAGAGGTGCTGCAAACCTGCCTGCCTATCTCTTGCAGCTTTTGTTCTGCTTCTTCCGCAGATAAAGTGATTCAGAGATTCTGCGATGCTGATCTGAGAGTGGGAAGTCCCAGGAGTTAGCAGGAGAGAGGCGAGGAGCAGGGTGGTGTGGCTGGAGAGCAGCTCTCCTGGGCTGTGAGTTGATGGTAGTCCTTAGCATCTGTTGTCTTCAGCAGCATCTGGAGTGCCAGCTAAGGCTCAGGATCAGGCCTCTTGTAACAGTGAGGTTTTCATGGAGCTGAACCTTTTTGTTAGCTGGAAAAGAGCTGCTTTTGTGCATTGCAGATGGACTGGCTGTTGTGCTGGACCAGTCCCATTGTGGCAGGAGCCAGCGTGCCCCAGGTGAGATCTCACGGCCAATCTGCACCCTGGATCCTCTCCTTAAGGCAAGATGTGTCCCAGCAGGGAGGGCTTTGTGCTACACCAGTGTGAACACCATGTGCCTCTGCCAAGAGCTGGCTTGCAGCTCTAGGAAGGCACACAAGGAGCAGGGGCCTGGAAGATGCTGGGCTGGTATCTCCTCTGTGCTCAGGAGCTTCCTTCTCAGTGTAGTGATACGTTTTGGGCTTGCTTCATGAGCAGTGATTTCCAGTTCCTTGTGACCCTGTCCCTGGGTCCACAAAAGGGCTGTGCTCCTGACTGCTGTGGGGAGATCAGGTGGGAGCTGCTCAGCTCTTGCCCTTCTGGCAGCACCCACCAGAGCTGCCAGCAGCATTCTGCCTCCCCAGGGAGCTGGGCTAATGCTCAGGCAAGCTGTCAGCTCTCCTAGCAGGGCTGCTGCTGCTCTTGGGTTCCATCTGAGTGGTGGGCAGGGATGGTGCACAGCACTTCCCTCCCGTGACTCTTTCCTTCTGTCACCTTGCTGTGTTGCTTCAGTTTAAGCAGTGCCCAGCACCATTTTTCTTCTTCCATCCAAGTCTGATTTTCCCCAGTTGAACCAGGCACCATGAATGCCCTGTGCTGTGCTTCTGAGGCCTTGGGTCTCATTGCTATGTTTCTTCTTGCCTTTACTATGTGGATTTTGCTTAAAAATCCAGAGAGCCTGGCAGGCTGGCTGTCCGTATGGGAGACCAGCACGTGTTCTAGCAGAGCACTACTTCTGGTTGGAAAAGCACAAGCTGTGAAGCAGCAAGCAGCACGTTTGGCCTAGCAGGGAGCTTGGAGCAGGTTGGGCAATGCTCTTCATTTAAGCAACTCAAAACTGGTTTTGTTGTGTAAGGGGGAATAAGTGGGTTTAAAAAAAAAATCTGCCCTTTGAAAAAATCTCACTTCTTCAAATCCATCTGTTCTGGCAGCCCTTTGGCACAGCATTGACTCCTGTAATCCTAGACTATTTGGAAGAAGAACAGACAGTGCGCTGAGCAGGACTAGGCCCTGAAATGGAGATAACTGACAAATCCCAGCTCAGCTCTGTCCTTCCAAACCCAACACTGAGGCATGCTCAGGTCCTGCATTGTTTTTCTTCCCCTGCACGTTTGTGGGGCCGCTGACTCCCCTTGCTAGCAGGGAGGAGGAACATGGGAGCATCTTCTGTGCCCTTTCTGTTAGACCTAGACCCTGTTTGCAGAACCAGGCCATCTGCTGGTCCAGGAGGTGAGGCTGGAGAGGAGTCAGGGGCAATGCATGTGGGACCCAAAGGCTTTCATTGCTGTCTGGACAGAGATGTGCTGGGGAAGCTCTGCCAGTGTGGGCTGTCCTCTGGAGGGCTGCATGCCCACTGCTTGCTGGAGGACCCCAGCACCTAGGCACAGTCTCTGAGCTCCTTCGCGACTCAGGATCTCATCACTGGTGACATAAAGGAGCTTGGACTGTATGGATGCAGGCCTGAAAGCTGTTTCCCAACCACCTTCACTTATTTCAAGCTGTGTGCAAAGGGACTGGCTGCAGAGCTGCAGTTGCCTCCTACATGTCACCAGCCAGGAGGGGATCAGAGCAGTGACACGTTGAGGGCACACATGAAGGTGAGCTGCTGCATTCCCCTTGCTCTAACAGCAAGGGCAATGTCTGTTAGCCCCGAGCTGGGTTGCTCCTGGGAGCATTGGCGTCTGCTCTCTTTTTAGGAGTGGGGAAGGAATATGGGAGTGGTGTACGTGCTGCTCCTTGCTCAGTTTTTCTTATGGGCTGTTGCCAGCAGCCTTGCAAAGTAAAGGAACGTCCAGAGGAATGTCTGCAAAGCAGAAGATTAATCTGCCTACACCTTGAGAAGAAGAAACCAGGTTTGCTTCCTCTTGTCATCCTTGCTCCAGGCTTTGCAACAGCTAAAGGCTGGATTTTTGCCTACGGCACAGGGACGTTCCCTCTCATCTCCCCTGTCTAAAGGACTGTGCTGTTTTACTGTCCCTTCCCCAGACTCTGAGCTTACCTGCCTTTGGATCAGGTGCATGTTTCTGCCTGGCTTACCCTCACTGAGTAATGTCTGTCTGTGATTGTGCAGGATTGGGAGATTCTTGTCCTGGAGAAGCTAAAGTGGGACCTGGTCTCAGTGATAGCAAACGATTTCTTGGCTCACATCCTCCATCACCTCCCACTTCCTAAGGACAAGATGGAGCTGGTGAAGAAGCATGCACAGACCTTTATTGCCCTGTGTGCCACAGGTGGGTGCCTGTTCCTGCTGGAAGCAGCTGCCAGGTGCTGGGCAGAGTGGCCTGGTGGCTGCAGAGCAGCAGCCTGGGCTGGTGGCAGGGACACCAGCTGACTGGGGCCAGGCTCTGGCACCCTGGGGAGCTGAGTGCCCGTCTTCATTCAAGTGGGAGCAGTTTGCTACTCAGCAGCTCTTCTGTCCCTGACAAATTAGGAAAAGTGTCCTGGGTGCTCTTAGTGGGTGCCTGGGAGGTGCTGAGAGAGAGCAGAGCAGCTGTGCCTCTCCTCTGGCTCTGCCTGCGGGAGGCTGGGTTGGAGTGTCCAGAGGAAAGGCAGGCAGCAGCCTTGCCCTGTCAGTCGGGCAAGGTCATCTTCACCTTTTTTGGTGAGATTGGCCCAGAGAAATAGCTTAGTGAAGCTTGCTGCTGTGATGCTCAACCTGTTTCCCATTGCTTCGCTCCCGTTTCTTCCCGCTAAGTTGGAGACACCCGTCTGCCTGGCCCTCACTAGTTTTCCAAGAAAATCACAATCCTGAGGACTTAGAGTTCTCATGCATCCTTGCTAACAGCTTCTTTTTGCCCCTTGTGTTCTGGTTCTAGACTATACTTTTGCCATGTACCCACCCTCCATGATCGCGACAGGCAGCATTGGTGCGGCCATGCACGGCCTGACCATCTCCGTGAATGGCTTCAGCGGGGAGGCGATCACCGAGCTGCTGGCCAGCATCACTGGCACGGAGGTGGTGAGTGTTGGCCGGGAGCAGCAAGGAGCTTCGGCTGTGGGATCCCTTCCTCTTTCTGTAGCCTGCTTTTGGAGGAAGCAGGGAAATAGGCGGTCTGTAATGATTCTGGCCATGGTTTGAAGACTGCCTAAAAACCTGTGAGCATCTCTAGCCCCTGGTCAGCTGCGTGGCTGTGGTCGGTCCTGGCCCCCCACGCACCATCTGTGCAGAGAAGGGTGAGCTCGGGAGCCTTTGAAAAGTAGCACAAAGGGGAGCATCTGTTCCCTGTGTGGACAGGTGTTGGCAGGATCGGGTTGACGAGGTGGGCTGGGGTGCAGGGAGAAGCTGGGCTCAGCATCTGCTCCCCTCTGTGGTGTCTGATTGCAGGTGCTCTGACTGTGGTGGGGAGGGGGCTGGGGCATGGGGTGTTTTGGGATGCTAGCATTGGGATGGTGAGGGGTATCCACCTCCCCTCCACTGCCCAGTGAATGGGGTCTCGTCAGCTCCCTGTGTGCAGACACTCTGGCTGCCTTGAAGCCATTGGGAGCTTTTATTCTGCCCGGGCCCCTTTCGATCTTTTCTTCTGCCTAAGCGCCAGCAGCCTGCATGGGATTAGTTTCAGTCCCCTGACAGCAGTGCTGGAACTGGGGCCTGCAGCGGGTGGGAGGCTGTGACCTGGCTTTGTCCAGGCAGAGAGGGACAGGGCAGGAGGATGTCTTGCTTTACTCCTGCAGCTTCTTTAATTGCTTTGTTTGCAGGAGTCTTTTTAAAGAGTCAGTCAGTGCAGCCAGCTGCTTTCAAGCTGCTTTGGTGAATGGGACGGTCTGAAACCTGCTCTGGGTTGGGGCTGGTAGAGGGAACAGGTGGGAAGCAGGGAGGATGCTGCAGAGGAAGGGGAGCCCAAGTGCCTGGCGACGCACTGCTGCCCTCCAGCCTGCTCAAGTGCTGCATAAACAGACCCTGCCCGGCTCCTGCCCCAGAAGGAAGCCTGGGGGATGTGCCTGCAGCACTGCAGGGCTCCGTGGGGAAGCCCCCAGCCTCCCCATCACTTCAGGGCTGATGTTTCTTCCTGAGCCTGGCCTCGTGGTGTCCCTGGGCTGTGACTCAGTTTCCCCATTTGCTCAGCAGAGCTTTGGCTGTGATCTGGAGCTCCACTGCCCTCACAGAACAGGCTCGGGCTGGAGAGCCCTCGAAGCTCAGCTGCCCGATGAAGTCAGGACACAGCCCCCAGCCTCTGCAGGTGACAGAGCCTGGCTGCATGCAGCTGAGCTGGCTTCCAGCAGCTCTGCCAAAATTCCCTATGGAGAGCCCAGTTGTGGCTCAAGATGCTCCTCCACTTCCATCCATCCTTGTCTGCAGAGAGGCTGGAGGTGCTGGCAGGTCCCGTTAAACCAGGTGGGAGCCCCGTGCTGTCCCCTCTGCCCGGCACAGTGGGAGCAGTGCTGGCCCTGTGGCGTGCTGGAGGCTGAGCTTACTGGAAGCGGCACGGGGCAGGGGAGGTGGGCGTTGCTATTTCTGCTTGCCACATCCTCTGTCAGTTTCTAAGAACCAGCGGTAGATTCCTGGTAAGAGATTTCGATGTGTGACAATATCCCGTGAGCGCACACGGCCCTGCAGCAGCCGGCGTGACTCCAGCCCCAAGGTGGAAAATGCCACCGTGTGCTGCTCGGGGACAGCTGAGCACGTGGGAGCGGGGCTGGGCTGTGCCCCGTCGAGATGCACTCAGTGGTCACAGTGCTCTTGTGAGGTGGAGGAGTTCCCTCCTCTGGTTGCAGCTTCTGGGGAAGAAGGAGGGGGGTTACCCTTATTTCTTAGTGATGCGTTGTGGTGCAGTCCCCTGCACCTTCCTGTCTGTGGGACTCGTGTGTCCCCCCAACGCTGGGCTCCCTGGGGGGCTCAGGTGAGCTGCAGGCTGCCCCAGGGAGGAGTACGAGGGTGAGAGGCTGCAGGGCCGCAGCATGGCTCCCACAGCGACGTAGCATTGGGGGCACGCGGCACTGCTGAGCCTGGCGGCACGAGGATGGCAGTTCTGGCTTCCAGACCCCCAGTGGTGCTGGGGTGTCTCCAGGCTCCCAGCAGGGGTTGACCTCGTCCTGGCGGTCTGTGGGCAGGACTGGCAGCAGCGGTGAGCACGGAGATGCACGACGTGGTGCAGAGCTCCCAGAGGGAGCGTGGGGCCTGGGGGAGGCGGTTGGGTCTCCGTGCGTGCACCCCTGTGCGTCTGTGTGGGAATTCTCTCCTCAGGGTTGATTCTGGCTGGCCTGGGGATGCTCTGCTCTGCCCCTCCATCATCAGTGGCAGCTGACTGCCGCTGTGTGAGCTCACATGCTGCATCCAGCGTGCAGCTGTGGCTCTGGGCAGCTCTGCGGGGCCGTCAGAGCAGGGTTGTGTGGGGAGAAGATGAGAGCGTGGGGCTCCTCCTGGGGGGGGGCCTAAATGACAAACAGGGTGGAGATGTCCTTACAGGAAAAGGGCTGCTTTGTCTCCTGTGTGCTTAGATGCTCCAGGGGCCAGAGATTGGATCCAGCAGCTGCTCGGAGCTATTTTGAGGCTCTCACCTCTGAACAGCAGAGAACTGAGGCCTCTTGTCCCATTTTCTCTCCCCAGGACTGCCTGAAGGCTTGTCAGGAGCAGATCGAGGCAGCCTTAGCCGAGAGCCTGAAGCAGGCATCCCAAAGCCAGCAGGAGTACAGCACCGCCAAGACTGCTGCGTACCCGGCCAGCCAGCCCACCAGCACGCCCACAGACGTCACGGACATCAACCTGTGACCGGCCTCCGCCTCCTGAGAGCCGCTCAGCCCCGTGACAACAGGACCTGGCCCCGGGCACCCAGAGCTCGCTGCACCCCACCTGTGAGCCCGTCCGTCTGAAGCCTGCTGGCTGCACAGAGAGAGCTCCGTGCCCGTCCCTCTCCCCTCCTTGAATGCCAGAGGGGGGAGGAGGAAGGTGTCTGGGGGCTCTCGTGACCGCCGGCGTGGCGCAGGGCTCACTGCTGCTCAGACTCTGCCCGCTGGTTGCTGCGGGTGGCGGGGGTGAGGTAACCCTGCTGGTTTTGGTGGGGCTCAATGGCTGGGGAGGGGAGCGGGATACAAAGTGAGGTTGGAAAATGTTTGTTTGCGTTCCTCGTAGCCTGGGTGGCAGATGGCTGCTGTCTCTTCGGGTGTGTTTACTGCAATGACTTCCAGCTCCGCGTGGGCCAGCGATCACGCACAGCCAGCCCCTTCCCTGGCTTACGTGACCAAAACGTCCATAACCCCCCCTTGGGTGCACCGGTCTGAGGAGGAGAGGGTGGGTGCTTGTGGATCCCTGGGTCCTGGTTGTCTCGTGATGCTCTGTGGCTCCTGGGGGTGGCATGGCTGCTTCTGCTTGGAGGGGTGTGTGTGGCTTGTTTCTTGTTGCCATTAGATTTGGGATTTGCGGGTTCTTGGCTTGCTTTGGGGAAGTGCTCCCTTTTTGCAGGACGGCAGAAGTCCTCATCCTGGGGAGCAGCCTCTGGGCTGGAGTTTGGGCGCAACGTGCGGAGCGGGGATGGTGTTGCTGGAACACAAACCCTTGCAAATTGCCTTGGCTTTCTGCTGCCCCACCAAGGCTGCTTAATTTATTGTTAAGTGCTATGAAAGGGGGAGGGAGGAAGAGCGCTGTTCCGTGGTGTGGGGCCTGGGTGCTGCTCTCCCCTCCTCCCTAAAGTGCCTTCACCCTTTGTCCCCTTCCTTAGCTCCCTGGGCAATGGGAGACTCTCACTTGAAAGCTCGTTGGTTCATAGGTAGCTCAGACATCAGGCTAGATTTTAAGAAATACATTGAATGTGCTGCTATAGTCTGAAATGCATCTTCACTCCTCCACGCCAGGGCTTTCGGATGGCGCTGGGGGCTGTTCCCATGGATGTCCGTATGGATCTGAGCTGTGTCCTCACAGGGTAGAAAACTTGCGCACTTGAGTTGAGGAGTGATTGCATTTTTTGTTGTTGTTGATCCTGTCTGTTAGTTTTACAAAGAGTGTTTAAAAACAAAAAAATAATAATGCTGCTTTCCTCAGAGAGAATCATTAAATTGTAGGCTCATATTAACCAGAATAGCCAGAGAGACTCTGCAGGGCCGGGGGCGGACTGCTGCTGCTTGGTGACCTCTGGACACATGGATCTGTGGCTGCTGCTCCCCCAGGGGGGCTGTGGGAAAGGAGGTGGAAATCTTCTGCTTGGAGTGCCACTAGAAACAAAAGCTGTATCAGGTGGGGAAAGGTGGGGCTGCTGCCCTCCCACGCCTGAGCTGTTGAGAGGAGCCATGGGCCGCTGCCCCCGCTAGCAGGGCGGGCGGGGGCTCGCAGAGCCTGTCTGTAGAAAAAGAAATTTTTTATATATAAGTGAGTTTTAATTTAAGAGTAATCTGTTCTGGTGTTCACATGCGAGAGTCCCGCTGCTGGGAGAATCAGAGTACCCTATGATGTTGCAATAAAGTATTTTAAACAAATCTGGTGGTGTGAAGGGTTTCACTTTGCAGTTTGCTCTGTGCTCTCGGCTTCCCGTTCCCATGCAGAGCTCTGCCTCTGCCCTGCCTTGCTCAGGTCGGAGCCCACAGCTGAAGGCCCCCAGCCCTGCGTGCCCTGAGCGCTGTCAGCATCAGCCCTGCCCAGAGGTGATGGGCAAAGCCAGGGAGCAGGTGTGGTGCCTGCATTCCCATCTGCACGGCTGGGGGACACGGAGCAGCCTGCAGCAGGATGAGCGTGGATGAGGTGCAGCCCTGCGTGAGCCTTCCTGCAGGCAGGGGCTGTGTGCTGAGCACCTGTGGAGGAGGCAGTGGCTTCGCCCCCGGCACCTTTGCAGGCTCTCTGCTGCAGATCAGTGCTGCAGCACCTCAGGCTGCGCTGCGTGTGGTGTGAGCCCAGGGTACCTCTTGCTTAGAGAAAGGAGATACAAATCAGGGGAAAGTGTGCTGTGGTGTGGTGTGCACCCAGCCTGGGTGTTGCATGCCGCTCTTCTTTGCGTGGCTTCTGGGGAAGGCACCAGCGCTCAGAAGCAGCGAGGATGGGCAGAGGCTGTACTCAGTGCAGGCGCTGTGCTGCTGCACGAAGCTGTGGAGCCTTTTCCCCATGGGCCAGCAGTTTCGGGAGCGAGGCTGGACAGGCGCAAGCCTCACGCATGCGTCACCCAAGTAAGCGCAGAACCCTGTGGGACACGGGAGGAAAAGACCCCCTGGGATTTCCAGCAGAGGTGGCCCATGCGTGGGCAGGGTGCCATGCGCAGGGTGGGCACATGGGTCTCGCTGGCTGCAGGCAGCAGCACTGTGCTGTTGGGGCTGCTCCAATCTTGCTGAGTGAAGGCAAGTCATGGGGCAGCCAGGAAGCATTTGGGAACTGTCAGTGCAGAAGGGGGCTGGTGGGCACAGGGAAGGTGCTGTAATGGTACCAGGAAGGAGGCCCCCAGGCTATGGGGCACCCACGAAGGTGTGGTGTGGCGATCAAAGGCTGCCAGCCCTGCCAGGACAGGGGCTCCTACTGGGGGCTTCCAATGCTGCTGAGTGGCCTTTGCCCTCATCTCTGCCCAGGGCCATGCACAGGGTCCCAGGGGTGGCCCAGGTCAGGTGCTGACACCAAACTCAGAAGCACCACCAGGAGCATTTATTTCCCCTCAGAGCAGTTCTGGGCTCTGGGAACAGTCTGGGAACACCCCTAGCCCCCCACTCTCGTTGCTGCAGGAGGGAGATGTTTGCCCCCCACTTTTAGCCAACAGTGCAGGGAATGCTCAGGGCACAGCACAGGAGGGGAATGTGCCTGCTCCCAGCCATGGCACGTGGAGGGATGGGGGTAGTGCACAGCTGCCCCTGCTCCCCCTTCACAGTTGGGACAGTGCAACGCAGGCATAGAGTTGCAGCTTTGCGAGGAGCCCAGGGCTGGTGGCTTTGCTCTGCCACCTGCTGGGGACAGGACAAGGGGAGGGGATGGGGTGCAACAATGCATGGATGATGCCACAGAAAGATGCAACTGTGGGCAGAACTGCCCCCACGCTGAAGGACCAGGCCTGGGCTTTATTTTCCAGCACAGGAACAGGACATGCCCTACTGCCTTCCTGGGTGCTGGTGGCATGGGGCTGCCCTGGCCGGTGACACACGGTGTAGGGAGCACAGCCCGGCTCCCAGCAGGATCCCAGGGATGGATGCTCCCAAGCACTTCCTGGAGGCTTCACTCACACCGGGCTCCAGTTGTGTTCAGCAGGTCCCTGGAGATCAGGCTGCAGCTTCTCCCTGCCTCTCCCCCCTCACTCCATGGCCGCAGGCTCCTGGCCCTCCACATCCCGCGTGGTAGAGTTCACCAGCTCCCTCCGGATCTCTGGTGAGATCTGCGGGTGGCTGTGGAACTTGAGCAGCTCGAGCAAAGCCTCCTTCTGCTCCGACGAGAGGTCCTCCTTGTAGCGCTGAGCGAGAGCCAGGAAGCTCTGGTGCCACAGCACGGGCAGGACGCGCTGGTCCGTGCGGAAGGCCAGGAAGTGGAAAACAAGGGCATCCACCACGCGGAAGGGCAGCGCGTACTTCTTGTCAATGAGCAGCCGGAGGAAGATGCTGTTGGCACCGCTGTACGGCATCTCCGCGATCTTCAGCATGGCCGCGCTGCGGGACAGAGGGTGCACCCAGGTGAGGGCAGCGCAGGAGCCACGGGGCACCCGGCCACAAAATCGACAGACCCAGCACTGCGCACAGCCTTGAACCTCAACCCTGGGCCAACGTTTAGCAGAACTCCCCAACTCTGAGATGCTGACAGATCGTGGCACTGCGTAACCGTCCGCAAAGGAGACCTGTGCTCCCCGTGGTGACTTTGCCCCATGGCATTACCTGGAGTGCAGGACGGGGATGGAGCACTTGGTCAGGATGCTGCCGATGATGATGGCTTCCCGCAGCGTGCAGGTCCCTGACTCACACAGGGGGATGAGGATGCCTGCAGAGGGAGAAAGAGTTGGGCAGCACCGGTCTTAACCGGGCACATGCACGGCGCTCAGTCCCTTCTCTCACAGGGCACATCTGACCCCAGGAATTAACGGCTTCTCCGCATCTTTGACACTTTTTCCACACTCTTCCTCCCCACTGAGCCCCCAGGGCCACAACAGCAGTGATCCACAAAAGCAGCAGCGTGCAACACGTGGCCCTGCAGAGCTCCCCAGCTGCTACGGGCTGCAGAAGGCTCCTACACAGGAACCTCTGCTCTGCAGGGAGCCCCTACCTTTGAACCAGGCTCCCGGCTTGAACAGAGCCTTCTTCAGAGCCATGTAGAGGTGGAAGTTGAGGCGCTTATACTCGGCAATGTCATCCCTGACCCGCGGCAACAGCACCAGGTTGTAGAACCTCTGGGCCATCCTCTCCTTCAGGTTGGATGAAAATATTCTGGGAAAAGCGAAGCATAACGTGAGGTGTGATCAGCATCTCCGGATCCAGGTCCTGAGAGTGAGTGACTGCAGGAAACTTCTGACCAGACGCAAGGCATCGGGCTCCCCTGCTGCAGCCTGTGCCCCACAAGCAAAGGGAGGCAGGAGCAGGACGGAGGCTGGGATTTTGTGCATCTAATTTGTTACAGAAAGATAAAGCGAAAAAAAAAAAACCCAACAGATCAGCAGTTCCCAGAGATCATAGAATCATAAAGGCTGGAGAAGACCTCTGAGATCACCAGCTCCAATCATCAGCCCATCTCCCCTGAGCCATGTCCTCGCTGCCACATCTCCATGCTTCTTGAACACCTCCAGGGACGGTGACCCCACTGTGTCCCTGGGCAGCCTGTGCCAGTGCCTGACTGCTCTTTTGGAGGATAAGTTTTTCCTGACATCCAGCCTGAAATGACGGTCCCACCTGGTGGCTTGGTACATGGCCGCTGCTGTCCACGTCTCTGGCTCTGTAATGTAGAGGATCTGCTCCCAGTTAGACAAGGCAGGGATGATCTTAAACGCCTTGGGGAGCTTCCCACTTCTGTATTTGGACAGCACCTTAAAGAAAAACACAAAAAGAATGGATGCAGCTGTGGTCATTGACATCTGGACGTTGACAGCAGCGCTGCAGCACTGGTGGGATTTGTGTCAGGACTCTAAGCAAGCTGCTCCCTCCCGTAGCATCCCCGCTGGGGACTGTGCTGGGCCCCTGCTCCGTGCGCAGGGGACGGGCATTCAGAAACTCCCTGTGCCCTTCAGGGACTGATGCTGTGCCAACTGCATTCAGTTCCTTTGGTAAGGAGAGAAAGGACACCGGGCAGTGCTGTCTGTGCCCTGTGAATCCCCCCCGTGCCCCTCCTGCCGCCCCCGGGGGGGCTCCCAGACGGGCTGGCTGACGTCCCCTGCCCTGCGCTCGGCCATCCCCATCGCTGTGTGGGCCGAGTGCAGCCGTGGCAGGGAGCGGCGGGGGCTGGAGCTGTGCCCTCACCTCTCTGACGCCGCGGTACACCTCCAGCACGCGGGGGTCGAGCTGGGGCACAGGACAGCCCGACAGCTCTGACAGCGCCGTGTCCACCTCCGTCTGCTTCTCCGTCAGCTTCTCCATGATGATGTCCGCCAGCGTGCGCCTGCGGGGGGGGGAGGGTCTGCACCCACCCCAGCCC
>WBMW01000186.1:0-10915 GCA_013396635.1 Penelope pileata | reverse complement strand
ACCCCATTTCCGTCACGATCAGGACACAATGAGGAGCTGAAAAACTTGAATGCTCTTGGCTCGGTGCAGCACTGTTTAGCAACAACTAAAACATCGGTGTGCTATCAACACTGTTTTTTGTCTAAAGACAAAAAATAGCGTCATACCAGAGACTCTGAAGAAAATCAAGTCTGTTGCAGGACACATTCTTGGCCATAAACCTGTTTTTACTACACTAATGTCACAGTGAATTGTGTGTGCCAAAGTCCATCTTCATGTGGAAAACTGTAGGACAACCTTCAATCACAAACATACGGAATGCATCCAGTAAGAAATGGACTCTTGAACCTGATAGAAATACATGAAAATAAGAATGTAAGTAATGTTCTTGGGGTCAGAGCAGCGATCCACCTAGTCCAACTTCCAATAATGATAGTGGGAAATGACATTTCAGAGCCACATACAAGCCTGACTACTGCAATCCATTCCCCTTGTAAACTCTGTTAGCCATAGTTATTATATTAGGGAGGATATAAGATGCATTCACATGCATTCACTTTATTGTAGAACATATTGGTACAGTTTACACTTCTATGGCAATAAATTCCAGAATTTGATTACTTAGTCTTTTAGGTGCATTTTTATCTTGTACTACTTTCAGTAAGTAGTGTGGCTGTGTTATGGTCCCCACAAGTGAAAAAAAAAAAAAATGTGGACAGACAGGAGAAGGTCTAAAGTAAAGGAGGGCCATGACAATGACTGAAGGGCTAGTAAACTTGCCATGTGAGGAAAAAAATGAAGGAATTAGGTCTTTTCACCTTGGAATAGAGAAGGCACAGGGGGACCCTCATCACAGTATTTGAGAACTTAAACAATAGCTACAGAGAGCATGGACACTCTCTCTTCACAACGAACCATAAGGAAAAGACAAGAGACAATGGGTATAAGAGGCACTGAGAGAGGTTTTGCCTTTATATTAGAAAAAATCTTCACAGTGAGCAGGGATGTGGTAGAATTCTGATCAATAAAATTTTTTCAAGTTATCACTTGACAAGGTGCTAGGTTATCACCTCTAGGCTTCCATTTCCATGAAAATTTGGACCTGATCATCTTTCAAGGTCCTTTCCAGCTTGGGTTGTTCTTTATTTCTAATGAGATCTACCTATGCTCAATATTGTGGGATCTTGGAAATAAGAATTCTTCATTCATCTTATCACCTGTCTTTCTGTTTTTTTCTAAATATTACTAATATGCCTTCTTAGCCTTCTCCTTTTCAAATTAGAGGTTCAGCATTTTCAAATTCTCCTTCAAAATCAGCTGTTCTGTTCCTTTGTTTGTTTCAAGTCGCTCTTCTCTGTACTTTTTCTAGCTACTGAGTCTTTCTTGATAAAGAAAGTAACAGATCTATCTTGACTTGAGTAAGGCTTTTGGCATGGCCCCACACAACATTCTCTCTCCAAATCGGAAAGATATAGATTTGACAGGTAAGGAACTGGTCGTGATCAATGGCTCGCTGTCCGGATAGAGGCTGGTAATGAGTGGTGTCCCTCAAGGGCCAGTACTAGGATGCTCTTCAATATCTTCATCAGTGACATTGACAGTGGGATGGAGTGCACCCTCAGCAAGTTTGCTGATGACATCAAGCTGTCTGGTGCGGTGTGTAATGCGGGGAATGGGAATGCGGAGAATGGGATGCCATCCACAGAGACCTAGACAGGCTCAGGGAGTTAGCCCAGGAAAACTTCATGAGGATCAATAAATCCAAGGGCAAGGTCTTGCACCTGGGTTGTGGCAACCTCCACTATCAATATGAGCAGGGAGATGAAGGGATAGAGCACAGTCCTGCCAAAAAGGAGTTGGGGGTACTAGCGGATACTAAGTTGGACGTGAGCCAGCAATGTGCCCTGACAGCCCAGAAAGCTAACCGTATCCTAGAATGCATTAAAAGAAGCATGGCCAGCGGGGTGAGGGAGGTGATCCTGCCCCTCTACTCTGCACTGGTGAGGCCTCACCTGGAGTACTGCACCCGGATGTCAAGTCCTCAGTAAAGAAGAGACTATCTAGAGGAGGGCCATAAAAATGATCCAAGGGATGGAACACTTCCTCTGCGAGGACAGGCTGAGAAAGCTGGAGCTGAAGAGAAGGCTCCAGGGAGACCTCATAGCAGCCTTTCAGTATCTAAAGAGGAGCTATAAGAAAGAAGGAGACGGACTCTTTAGCAGTGTCTATGGTGCTACGACAAGGGGAAATGGTTTCAAACTAAAAGAGAGGAAATTAGACTGAATATAAGGAAAATGTTTCGCACAGTAAGGGTGGTGAAGCACTGGAACAGATTGCCCAGAGAGGCGGTGGAAGCTCCGTTCCTGGAGACGTTCAAGGTCAGGCTGGACCAGGCTCTGAGCAACCTGATCTAGCTGTAGATAGATGTCCTTGTTCATTCCAGGGGAATTGGACTAGATGACCTTTAACGGTCCCTTCCAACTCAAATGATTCTATGATTCTGATTCTATAAGGTCATGGCAAATGATCTCATCTACATACTTTGTAAAGCAATTATATGGGGAGAAGACAAACGAGCTCTAAAACTACCAAACAGTATTTTTGCTGTCTCCTGGTTAGGAAATTATCTGTTACAGTGACATACAGAGCTTAAAAACTCTATTAAAATGTGTGTTGGTTCTGGCTCCAACTTCTGGGTCTAGGTGTAGCATGGTCCACCTAGAAAGTGGCTACCAAAAGCAAGCTGCGCGGCCAGGCAGTGCCTGCTGTGCTGAGAAGTCTTGTCCTTTGACTCATCATTCCAAAGCTCAGCAGCAGCAAACTGCATGCCTTGCTTGGTAGACATCCTGGTAGCACAGGAACACTCTGTGATGGACTGTCTAGTTTTCAGGTTTGTATGGCTGCTTCTTAGACTTTATAACAGCAGTATTTCACACTATCTTCCTCGGTTTATGGATACAATGGCACTGTGGGTGAAATATAAAGTATAGCCTTTTCAGGAGACCAAGCAAACTCTCAGAGATGATCAGGGATTTTAAGCTCTCCTGCATTAAGATATATGGACTGCCCCAAAGAAGAATGGGTTTTGAACCTCTACTCTCAGATAGATCTCATTTTCACATGTGGAGTTCCAAAAGTAATGACAGATTAGAATGGAAGTCATGCCAAAGTCACTGAAGCATTTAATAAAGCCTGAGGAAGCCAGTGTCAATCTTTCCTTTGCCCAGAATTACTTCAACAGAAGTACGCAATCTACTCCAAGCCACTGTATGGCTCACGTGAAGTGAAATCTAATCTAAATAAGGTAATCTGGCAGCACTAAATTACATTCAACCTAAATCGTTTACAGTAGTTGATTCTCCACGTTACAATTATATTGACTACAAACGAGATCAAGTCAACAGCACAAAGGAGACGTCAGTGGTGTGACTGGGAACTGACAGGCAGCCACACCAATCCCCACCCCACGGGCTGGGAGGGCCAGGAAGGCTGCGCACCTATGTCCAGAAATCACTGCAGAGGACAGCTTGTCTTGGCTCTCGCTGCTATTTAAGCGCACATGAGCTCCATGTTAAAGGGGGCATTAGTATTTGACTGGCTCACTGACTCACAGCTGGTTTGGTGGCACCATAGTAGTGGTCTTGATGAGGGGCTGAGGAAAAAATGAAGGCAGCGCCTGTACGCACAGAAATTTTAGGACATTAGGGGCTAACTCCTGTGTCTCCTCTTAAGTGACTCTCTAAACCAGAACAGCATCAGCAAATTCAGAGTAGTTTGCCACTGTGCTTTGAGTTGCGAAGAAACACCTTGTTTCTTCCATGAAGAGCCCATGCACGTAAACCTGTGGAGGTTTTGTGCAAGATGAGGAGTGTTGGCAGAGGAGGATTTGCCTGTTTCCCACCTGAAGTGCCCATTGTCAGCAGCAATCCCAGCACTGCAGGAGGTGGCTGAATTTTATAGCGATTTTCCTACAATTTTCCTACAGAATATGGTAGCGAGAAAAATAAAGAACCTGTTAAACCCATAAATTGCTATCTAAAACACCTATCAGCTCACTAGCAAACTGTTACCAAAAAGGTTTTAAAAAAAAAAGGGAGCAGGAGAGGAACCACAGCACAATAACTGTGAAGCTGTGTCTCTCAAGCAAATTAAACATGCCTGGGGCCAGCTGGCAAGGAGCAGCCTGCATCCATGACATTAACCTCTCCTGCTCTCCAGAACAGAATGGTGGCATAGAGACTGGTGCTGGAAGCCCATGGTGCTGCTGAATCCTACCACAAACGGTGCAGGGCTGAGCTAGTTGGCACAAGCCAATGTGCCAAGAACTGTGCTATAATTTCACAGTGAAGAGGATGGGGAGTGCTTAGGGACATGTTGGTGCTCTCACATCTCATGGCGTTGAGGTATACAGAGAACTGCAGCCTCCTCTAGGGACAAGAAGCAGAACCTCAGAGGCAATGAGAGCAGCTCTGCCCTTCCACGCTCTTGGTTGGAGCACACGAACATGTAAGATGCGTCCTTTGCCCTGGAAGCCTTGCTGGCAGGAGTCAAGCACTCATGCCATGGCTGGGCGTCCACCTCTGCACTGCTGATGTGTGTATTTTTGCCAAGCAGGAACCATTTATTTCCTTATTTATTAAGTACAGTTTTCCCATGGCTTTTATAGGTTTGTAAGACTTTGTTTTGCTATAACTGTAATGCTCCTTAATGTTACGCACTGTTATGGTTTGACTTAGTAGATAGCTAAGTTCCACACAGTTAGTCACTCACTCTCCCCCCCTCCCCAAATGGGACGGGGGAGAGAAGTAGAGAGATATGCAGTAAAATGCGTGGGTTGAGATAAATGCTATTTACTAAAATAGTAAAGAGAACAAAAGAAATAACAGTACATATATATATATATATACACAAAGAGGATACGCAGAGCAAGGGCTCACAGCCACTGGTGACCCTTCCTCCCGGCTAGCCCCTCCGTAACAAAGAGAACCCAGAAACCCCCCGAACCAATCACATGATGTTATATGGGATGGAATAGCTCTTTGGTCAATTTTGGGTCAGCTGCCCTGGTCCTGTCCCCTCCCAGTTCCCAGCTCCTTATGCCCCCCTTAACTATCCCACTGGCAGAGGAATGCGGAAGTGAGTTATGTCCTCGGCTCCATTCAACACTGACAGGATGTTATCAGTATCTCTGAGGTACAAAATAAATTCATACTAGACACTACGAGAAGCGTAACTTCTGTTAGAAACTAAGACACGCACTCTGAAATTTCTAACACGTACTTTCACCTCTAAGATGTTTCTAATACAGTTTTGTATCTTTGAATTTCATTTCATGACAAAAGATGTCAAGCACGAGCCCTACAAAAGACAGCCACAATATTTGTTGTGATTGGAAGACAGTTATTTAAAACGAAAGTAATAATAGTAATAGGAGAGTCCCAGGCAAGAGGGCTCACAGCTTCCAGCGGAAGATTCATCTGCAAATGAGAGCAGTGCGAAGCAGCCTGGCCAGGCTGGCCATGGGGCTGGGCTATGGTTTTGTAACACAGCGTGTTCAGTGGCAACGTTGGTTTCAATTATTCTCACTATCGTTCATTCTCATCACAAAACTGACATTTCTTGGCAGGATTTTTTTTTTTTTTTAATCAGATCAGTTCCCTAATCCAGTTCAAAATGCAGTTCTACAGACAGTTGTGCTGTCACAAGCGAGTGGCTGGACACCAGCAGGCAGGAGACAAAAGATGGAGAGTGGGAGCCAGGGAAGGCATCAGATACTGAGGTTGTGCTGAGTTTATAGCTGTTTTCTGTTTCCAATGCCTGGTGCTCTGTGCTTTCTGCTCCTTCTATAGATGAAAGCCAAATCTGAGATCTGAGTTCAGGATTTCAGGGCTATCCATTGCTTGTTTTTTGTTCGCCTTCCTTAATTCCCAGTCCTCACTAACGGTCTGTGTGGACAGCCCTGTGATCCTTTACTGCTCTGGCAAAGTAGCACTTGGACTTCCTCTTTTCAACCAGGAATCACTCAGAGGGCAGGATGTGTGTTCACAGCAAATGCTAGCGTAATTTGCCTGTATAAAGACTGGTAGATCTGGCCACTGTAACAATGTACCACTCTGAGAATGAGCCCCCATTCCAGAAGGACTTCATGACCATTCAAATAAATACCTCAATAAAAAATTAACTGCTATCAAATGGTTAATGCAGTTAACAACAGTGACTAAAGGGGAAGAACTCAGAATAGAACAGAAGGAACAGATTAGGGAGTACTCCTCCAATGAGATGTTTTCAGCTTGGTGGGGCCTAATGAAAATCACACCAGAGTACTTAGCGACAAAGCTGAAGCAATCACAGAGGTGTCTGCAGACAAAACAGCTCTCAGGCATCTGTGGTTAAATTATCTATTTTGGAGTTTATCTGTGCCACATATACAGAGATAGCGGGGCCTGGCATGGCTCATTAGCACGAGCACCAAGTGAATGAAGCACTGCAGATTCCAGGTTCAAGCTGGCTCTGGAAATAATCCAACAACCTCTGTTCAGGATAAGGCAAAGGCCTTCTCTCAGAAGGCCCACCCAGAGGTGAGCAGACTGTGTGCACCTATACTTGTGTCATATGACCCACCAAGCTCCAGGAGAACTACCAGTGTGGGGGAAGTGGGATGGGTCGTTTCAATCCTGTTATGCTGACCTTAAAAGCCCTGTCTAGTACAAATCCAAAGTAAGTCCAACCGGATGTGAGCCAATTTCATAAAAAGACCTTAGACATCTATAAAAAGACCTTGGATGATATCTGCATTGTATTCTGACAGACCTGTGCGGTTCTCTGCATCCATCACCCTGAGTGTCTCAGCCCTCCTGGAGCCTCAGCAAGGAACTGACAGTATCTTGGAGTATTTGTGGTACTGCAGAAAACTGGAAAAGGGAAAAACTTCAAGAGTATGGGTCAGATCAAAGTCCTGAAAAGGCTGAATAAAAAAAATCATAGAACGGTCCCTTTGGAAGAGACCTTAGAGATCATCTCGTTCCAATCCCCCTGCCATGGGCAAGGACACCTCCCACTAGACCAGGTTGCCCAAAGCCCCATCCAGCCTGGCCTTGACCACTTCCAGGGATGGGGCATCCACAACTTCTCTGGGCAACCTGCTCCAGTGTCTCACCACCCTCACAGTGAAGAATTTCCTTCTTATATCTAGTCTACATCCACCCTCGTTCAGGTTATTACCATTATCCCTTGTCCTGTCACTACCTATCCTTGTAATAAGTCCATCCTCAGCTTTCCTGTAGACCTCCTTCAGGTACCGGAAGACTACTATGAGGTCCCCTCGCAGCCTTCTCTTTTGCAGGCTGAACAGTTGAACCCTAATGTCTAAGAACCAAAGGCATATGAACCTCAGTCACATCCCTAGAGGCACAGGAGCCAGATGAGGCCCAGCTTGCCCAGACAGGCTGCTCTGTGGCCACTCCCAAGACCAGTACTGCCTACTGGACTGCGCCTGGGAAAAGAAACACAGGTATGAAGCAGCTCATAAGGGCTTGTAAAGCGTAAATTACTTTGAAGCAACTCCTTTTTTTTCTATCTTATGTCTGTGGCTTTTCCTGCTCTTATTTTCCAATGTTTCTGGTGTTTTCCAAGATGAGGAGCTGCTCCTTCCAGCCCTATTTTCTAAGAGAGATGCAGCAGCCTGATGATGCAGCTGCTGCCCAGGTCCATGTTTCAAAAGCAGTCTTTTCCCAAGAGCCTTACCCAACAAAAGGGTCATTTAGCTGCTGCTTCTTCTAGACTGACAACTTTAGATGTTTCTTCAAGCATCGAGTGGATTTTACTCAAATCAGAACAAGATATGAGGAGGAGAAAATGCTTAGATAAGAAACCTAAGCAACCCTACATCTCACCACCAATTACACTACAATAAGAACGAAAATGAAATAGCCTCCTTAAAGCATTGTTAAGTCGCAGTTTAATTTTGAACTGGATTTACATTTCTCCCTTACAGCGGTACGCTATGGCAGCACATGGTACCTGGCTGACAAAGGTTGTGCAGGTGTCATGAAGGTGTGCTTCCACACCTTGAGATATTTTGATGTGTCTTAAGAAGAAAATCTGCACCTCCAGACACTATCTGAACAAATCCACTTCGACACAGCACGGATGAAATAAGAGATATTTATCTCTCTGCAAAACACACTGTAAAATATCAAACACTAATATGCTGCCCTACACGCTTTTCAAACCACTTCTCCATCTGCCACATCCAGGAAACTTTATGGTGTGATTCACCTGTAGTGACCCGTGATTGCTTCGGTATTTTCCAGTCCCTCAGTTGCATTACACCTTATGCGTAACACACCTGAAAGAAGGCTGGATTACCTCCATGACTCAGACATCTCTCTTGCAGAAATTCTACTTCTACAGCAGGACAAACATTTCATGACTTTGTCACCATAGCTAACAGATGTGTCTCTGTGCTAACACTGGTGTGCGTTATCCACCTGTCTCGCAGCTATCAAAAAGTGATTGGAGTATCTCATCTCAGGGGTGCTAACACAGACCAACAAAGAAACCGTTGCCTGTTGTTCCTTTCCTTGTTGAACTTTGCTTGTATAAACTGCAAAATCTGGAACAATTGATCCCCTGATGGCATTTAAGGTGGATTAAACGACTCAGAGGATCTCACCTCCCTGCTGATGCCAACAGCACAGCCATCTATGTCAAAGCTGGTTGCTCCAGGCTTCCTTGTAGTCAGCAAAAGGAAAAAGGTACTTCCAGGGCGCACCTCATGCTAACCAGGTTAACTACTAGTGTTAGTGCAAGGTGAATCATCTTCTAAAGGAGCCTGCTGGCTCCAACCATGGCCTGTACAAGCGACATTGATGGCCACACTACAGAAAACATGCGGTGACAAGTGATGAGTCCTGCTCTGGTGAAGCAAAAGCAAATGCCATGATCAGGAAGATCTGACCAAGTAACCTGCCCCATCACCCCTGCCATCCTTGCCTATCTGACCCCTTCCTCTCGGACAGTATTAGAACCTCTCGGAACCAACTCAGTGGACTAACCAGTGCAAGGAGGGAAGTATCCCATGTGCAGTAACAGGACAAAATAAAGCTCTTTATTGCTTCTAATACTTCTTTCTGAGGAGACAGAATGCACGAGTTAGCCTCCTCACCACAAATTCATGCTCACATTAGCGTAATCTGGACATGCCTCAGCCCCACAGCACATTGGAAAGGCTCTCAGCTTGTGCTGGAATGGTGCAGCTGACTCAGAGCTCCAGTATAGGTGCTGTTCACATGGCTTTGCACAGCAAATACTCCAAGAGAACTGAGAAGGAGATCTGACACCTCCTGGTGCATGGCGATTCCCATTCTTCAGGGAACAGTAACTCTTCCGTATGGTAACGGAGGACAGCATGGAGTGGCAGTGGGCCAGTTAAACACATAGAGTAACTGATTGCTTACCCTTTGTTTACCGTACTTTAACAGCTTTGAAAATGGGTGGTGGTCCTGTCTCCCTGTGGCACCAACACTTACAGTTTCATAACTAAAATTCTCTTTACTTACAAGAAACACTAAATACATGGCCCCAAATGCCCACTACAAAAATCAACATTTTCATTTGTAGCTTTCTAGGTCTTGGTATGTTTGGATCCCAATGTGAATTCCATTTCCTAACTGTACTATAAAGGGGGTGATTCACCTAATTCCCTCATAGCTTAGTGAGAGGCAGTTGCTGCTGGAGGCAGGGCAGAAGCTTCACCAAGTAGGCCGTATCTTTGCCAATGCCTCAAACTCGTACAGTTATCATACCCTTCTTTTATCAAGTAGGGTCTTCCTACGAGAGGGAGTCAAGCACAAAATATAGAGACACCCAGGTGAAGGAGTAAGTTTTATTTACACTTGGAGTGAAACAACGCAGGAAGAACAGCAAGCATACAACAAAACAAGGTAACGCACCTAACCCATTATTACGTAAGACTAACTATAACTAACTATAGTGATATGTTGTTCTTAATAATTAATTGCCCCCCTACTTGACCATCATACAGATCTGCAGTCACTGGGAAACCCCAGTTGCAGCGAGGATCTGGAGAGCCTTTCCCAGCAATGGGGAAGTCCTACACAGTGCGTCCACTTGTAGGTGAGGTCTCCCAAGTCGCTGCAAGAAGGTCCAGCTTTTATACAGTTAAATAAACAAGTCTATGAAATAATTAGGCAGAAAATCTGTTTTCTCATCCTTGAGTTGTTTAAACCTGGGACCTGGCCAGAGTTCCAGGCTCAATCAACCAAGATTATCATTTTGGCTTTCTAGTCATTTATATGTAGTATATTATGCTAGAATAAAAATAATATTGTAATAAATTTACAAAAGATAGGCACAACATCACACTCACATCCATCTTAAAGTTAGTTGTAATTCAAGGCCTCACTTATCAGGCTTAAAGACCTTAAACATGGAGCCTTTGGACAACTGGTTCCCTTGGCACTTCTCTCTGTCCCCTGCTCCTTTGTCTAAAGGCTCCTCTCAGAGCCTGGGTCAAGGCTGCAATCAGCATTACATCTTATCAAATGCATCTTGCCTCCCTATCCCTTAACAGGGCCAAGACCAGAAAGTGCTGAGAAACCAGGCCACATTATTTACACCATTCTACCTAATTTCATATAACTAGAGAAGCTTCACTTACCTTCCCTCCGGCAATATAACAAACTGAAAAACGGTATTGTATTTTGAGGCCCCAAACTCAGGCCACCTCTCTTGAGGCACCAAAACAAGTAGCTTTCAAGAATTTTTATAGCTAAGGGAGCGGTTCCTCTCAGAGACAGCAGAGACTGCCATCAACCCCATTGCGGGGCCTGTTCATCACAGAGGTACCAGCTACACCTGAGAAAAAGCGGCCCCTGAAGTGGAAGTTGAAGCCAAAGCAGTTGTCTCTTGAAAT
>WBMW01000184.1:30553-42773 GCA_013396635.1 Penelope pileata | reverse complement strand
GGCGCTGCCAGCTGCTGGGGGGGGGGGGGGGGGGGGGGGCTGCCGTTCCGTCAGGTAAAAAAATGGAAAATCGGGCAAACGGCACAAACCCGCGAGCAGAAGCCCTTTCGGAAAAGGGGGCTGTGCCCGCCCGGCGCGGCATCGGGGGGTGCCGGGCGCGAGGGAGGGCGGGGGCCGCGCTTTGTTGCGGGGGGACCCGGGCGGGGGTCCGCGGGCTGCGGGGTGCCGGGGCCGCGGGTTCGAGGCTGCGGGGTGCCCCGCCGGGATCGCCCCTCTCTGCCCATCCCCACCCACGTCCCCCCGTGAGGACGGCCCCTGCCCGGGGGTGGCCGTGCTGTGGGCATCGCTTTGTGCCGAGCCCAGCTCGGGTGGGAAGGGGAAGTTTACCCCTGGTGACAGCTGCAGGAAGGATGGGGACAGGGGATGGGAACGGTGCACCTGCAGCGGGCGGCTGCCATCGCCGTGCAGGGAACGGGGCCGTCTGCTGCTTCCATTTGCTGGTGGCACCGCCACGCAGCTCCATTTGCAGGCACGGGTGGGCTCCGAGCTCGGCGTGCTCCCAGCAGATGTCTGCAGGAGCGGAATCGCTGATCAATGGCTGCTGCCCTCACCCCACCAGCACGGGGGCTGGGTTCTACCTTTCCTGCCAGTGTCTCAGGTTTGCAATGTTGAGGGCGTTTCCTTTTGCAGTTCCATCTTTTTTTTGTGCGTGTGTGTTTCAATCAGAGCTGCTCTCAGTTCACAGGCTGCTCTTGAGAAAAGCAGCATCACAATGCCATCTCCTCTAAAATGAGGGATAATCAAAAAGCCATTTGTGCTTTATTCCATTTTGATATGCAAGATGTTTATGGTTTTTTTTTTTTCCAAGGAGAAAAGCGAGGTGCTGGCTGACCTACCTGTAGCATGTGGAGGTTTTACCAGGGAGGTGATCCACACCTGATGAAAGCACTACATCTTCTCATCCTTGCCCTACCTAGCATAATGGTGTGCCCAGGATGGTGTTGGCTGTGACACGCTTCCCTCTGCCATCCCCACCCTCTGAACGCCCAGGGCTTGCAGGCAAGGCTTTGGAATGAAGGAGCAGCTGGGGTTTGGTTTTTGAGACCTCTTGTGCAGTGGAACAACGCGCTGCACCGGTTGGTTGCTTGAGACTGTGTGCAATGGGAGGGAATAGGGACAGCAAAGTCTTCATCACAGAGCTTAAAATGAAAGAAGTGATGCTGTGGGTCTGCCTTCATCCTGTGCAGCTGGGAGGGCAGATGCTGAGCCCTGAGAAACCTGGGCTGAATCGGGTCTGCCTGTGTTAAGGAGTGGAAGCGTGGTGAAGCCTTCCAGTGAGGGCTGCTGGCTCAGCCCCGCTCTCCCCAGCAGCCTCCAGGTGGCCTCGTTGGGTCCCATCCCGTGGAGGTGAGGCCTCTGCCTGGGCGAGCAGGGCTGTCAGCAGGGGCAGGTGGCACTGCAGGTAAGGTAGGGACAGTTCTTCATCAGCTGGGGTTAGCTGGGAGGAGGGCAGGAGTGACAGGACCTGTGTGCATCCCCGAGCTCCCCTGGAGGGGAGGTGGCTGCAGTGGGTGCAGGTGACACGGTGCAGGTGACACGTGCATGGCTCGCTGGGGCTGTGAACCCGCAGTAGGGGCTTGGCTCTGCACACACGAGGCTTTGTCTGTCCTTCCCTCATTACTCACCCTTTGAAATACTGCTTTCAGTATTTACACATCAAGCTTCTGGTCTGGGCTTCCTCCCCCTGCCTCCTTTCCTCCTGTGGTCCTGCTGCCCCCAGCCTCTGCCTTCCCTCAGCCTTTCACACAAGCTGCCCCTACTCTCCGTGCTTCATAACCTGCAGTTTCAGCAGCACCCAGGTGGGACAAGCAAGTGTCTTTTTAACTGCCCTGAACAAGCAGTGCTGCAGCTTTCTCCCCTTTTCCTTCCTGAAAGCTGTGAGAACCAAGTCTGTGCTCTGCTGTCCAGGAGAGGACTCCTCCCGGGATGAAAATGAGGGAAATGTGACGCTGCTGCTGCCTTTCCCCGAGCCTGGGCTGGGTGCACCAGGTCAGGGACACCCGGTGCGTGCTGTGGGGTGGGTGTCACAGCCTCCTGTTGGTGCTCCTCTGTCTCATTTCAAAGCACCCTTTGGGACAGTGCCTGGCATTGCTCCTTGAGCCTCTGTGCTGTGCCCGTGTCCGGGCTTCCAGACCCTTTGGGTTTGCAAAGCACTGAAAATTGGATCATGGGGGAGTGCTAGGGGTGGCTGTCCCCTCGTTTCCCAATGGGAATGCTGTTCAAAAGCTCAGGGAAAGCTCTAGACTGGAGTTTGTCTTGAGCAGAATGAGGTGATTTTGCCAGCCTTGGGCACCAGAGAGCCTTGGCTGTTGTCTGCCTCTTTTGAGGGAGTGCTGCTGATTGAGCTGTAGCACCCTAACCATGCTGTGACACTTGATGAATTAGGCAAGAAAGAATCAGGGCGCCTTCTCCCACCCAGCTCCCAGTGATTTCCAGTCTCCTTTGCCTTGTGTCCCTCCTGTGCCTGCCCCTTGGCCAGGTGCAAGGGGAGCAGCGGGCTCAGCACCCCGCCTGCTGCCAGCCCTGGGCAGGGAGCGCCCGCTGATGTCCTGGGAGCAGACAGCAGCGCTCGGGGGATCTCTCACTCGCGCTGCAATCCAATCTAGCTGGCTTTCTAGGTGCTGCTGCCTCGCTGGTGCAATCCCTGCTCCCCACCTCGGGCGCTGTCCTTGTGCCCCACGGTTGCTGGCAGGGCCCTGCCGGCTGCACAGACAGAAAAGAAGGGAGGTGAGTGCAGCAGTAACTGGAGCTGGATTGCTGATCCCTGCAGAGCAGTGCAGGGATGGCTCCGCTCATCTCACACCAGCTGGGTGAGAACTGGGGGATCCTGCTCGGCCCTGCCTTGCTGGAGGTGCAGCCCTTGCTGACCTGCATCGCCGTTCTGTGCTGCACTGCTCCTGCTTGGCTTCGGGGCGTGAGCAGCCCTCGGTCCCAAGCAATCTTTGCAGAGAATTGTGGCCCTTTAGGTAACCTGGTGTGTTCATTTTTTTGAGATGTGCACAGCTCTGCCTCGAGGGTTTGAATGAATCTCAGCCTCTTGTGGCAGGATGGGTCTCCTCCATCTGCGAGTTGGAGCTTTGTTTCACACTGAAATCTGCTGCTTGTAGGCTGCTTTTTATTTTAAGTGCCTGTGGGAAACATGCAGTTTACGCTGGGGGCTGGAAGATATGTATTTGTGCCTTCAGACTTGAGTGGATTGCTTTTGCAAGTCTAATGAGTCTCGGAGCAGCCCAGCGAGCTGCTCAGCACGTGTGGCTGCGGGCAGCTCTGGTGCTGGGCTTCCTGCAGCCAGGGGTGTGCTCTGAAGGGACAGTGAGGCACATCCATAGGCAGAGGGGCTGTATGGAACTGTGCTGTTCATGGAAGAGCTCCAGTGGATGGTGTTAAACCACTCGTCCTCATGGTTTTGAATAACGTGTGCAGCTTGGAACTGCCCTCAGTGCTGAAAGCAGGGCTTCCTGCTGCCTGGGAGAGCTCCCTTCGTGGCTCCCCACCTGCTCCTGGCCCAGGCTCTCTGCCTGGAAGTGCCTCCTTGAATTTCAGATGGATTTCATCAGTGCATGAAGTCACCTGCTGCAAAGTGAAGTTCCTGGGGGTGCTTGTAAATGGCCCAAATCCGGGGAGTTCTCTTCCGTGACCTCGAGCACGGTCCAGCTCAGCGCTGTGGGTGTTTGTGCTGGCCTGGAGCTCCACTCCTCTGACACTGGCTGCCTTCGTGCGTTGCAAAGAAGTGTTTGGGATGCCCTTCTGAAGCTGGAACTGGAGAAGCAGGGTGTTCGGGGCAATGAAGTTCTTTCCTGCATATGAACGTTTCTCCTGGGACTGACCAAAGCTTGGCTGAGCCCCTGGCTGCCCTGTGAAGGTGGGGGGGTGTGTGGCCCACAGGCAGCTCCGTTCCTCCTTTCCCTCCCTGGTGCAGGGCACATCTGGCCAGCTGTGCGCATCCTCAGCAGAGCTGAGGGCAGAGCACATCTGGCAAAGTGAAGATGTCGGGCAGTGAACAAAGTGACGGGCAGGTGATTCCTTTCCTTACCCGCTGTAACTCGGGGGTGAGGGAGCTGGCTGTGGGGCCCGGGGGGACGTGCCTGGGGGTGCTGAGCACAGGGACAG
Organism: Penelope pileata; assembly: GCA_013396635.1. NCBI lineage: Eukaryota > Metazoa > Chordata > Aves > Galliformes > Cracidae > Penelope > Penelope pileata. Next base: position 38,603 of record WBMW01000184.1, on the reverse strand, counting down.
CACGAGCTCCCGTCAGGCTGAGGTGCAGCAAGGTGGATGTGTGGGATGGGGGTGAGAAGAGGGCCAAAGAGATGCAGTAAAGCCAACGGAGGGCTGAGGAGAAACGTGCATCTTGTCCTCTCCCTGGGTCCCCATGCTGGGAAGGGGCTGCTGGACCTTGGGGCCTGGAGGCAGGGTCCTGGCAGGGATGTGAGAGCCGCTGGAGGCCTGAAGTGCTCAGCAGCATGCCTGCACGGCTGTGGCCACACTGAACATGTGCTCGTGCTGAGCTTCTGGATGACAAAATGTCCCTGTCCTGCTTTGCAGGGCTCAAGGTGAGCGTGTTCGTGGTGCAGTCAGCTGGAGGTCCTGGCAGGGGCAGGAGGGCTGGGCAGGAGGAGGCTTTCCTGGGAGAATGGGTACTCGGGGATGAGCTTCCCAGAGATCTGAAAATGTGCTTCCCTTTGGTATGGTCAGATGAAACCTTGGCCAAGAGGCGCAGGTAGGGCTCAGGTTCCCTTTTTCATGCTGACCCACCTGGTGTGCAGGGTGCTGATGGCTCTGGGGGATGCTCAGTATCTTATTACCCTCCCACTGCAGATCCTGCACGCGATGGGCTGGGAGCTGCTGGGGCTGGATTACCCCTGTGGTTTGAGGGGTGTGATGGGGCTGGGTCACACAGCTGTGCTACAGAACTCACCTGCTCTGCTGTCCCTGGAGCTGGGGGGTGAGCAAGCCCAAGGCTGGGGCTGGCTCCAGGAGTTGCCTTTTGTGGGTCCCTTTCTGCTCCCCCCGACCTTGAACCCAAGGGCAGGCTTTGCTCAGCGCTGAGCTGGGGCACTGCTCCCCGCTTCTGGGAGGGGCTTTGCAGGCTGCTTTGCCTGCTTTGTGCCTTTTCCCTACTTCAGTGCTAGCTGAATTACCTTGCCAGCTCCTTCCCTGCCTCCAGGCTGGAGAGGAAGAGAGCAATGAATATTGTTTAATGGGAAAGCACTTCTTAATGCTTAATCTCCCAAATATGTCAGTGCTTTTATTGTGCCTAATAATAGGGTTTGTTGTCACGGCTGTCTGAGGTCCCTGCTCAGCTCCAGAGCACATTTCCTCAGTTATTCTTCCTCATGCACTCCCCCTATGGAGGGGTTTTTGACTCCCCGGGTTGGTGTGCTCTGTCAACAGCCAAGAGCCTCTTGGTGCTTGTTTCGAGTTCTTAAATGGGAGAATGTGATCCTAGCAGTGTTTGTGCTTGGATGAAAAGCACCGTGCTCCTGCTTCGTGTGAAACAGCTTGGGTGGCCTGGGTGGAACACGGGTGAGTGTCAGCAGGGAGCGAGGCACGGCTGGGGGGTGCTGGGGGCAGAGCAGCGAGTGTCTGCTGGGTCTGGAGCTAAGGATCACTTCCCACAGAAGTCCCAAACCCAGTCCCATAGGGTGGGGAGAGCTGTGGGGCTGCAGCGGGCTTTGCCTCGCTGCTGGAGCAGGGGAGCAGCCCCAGCATCTCCCTCCCTGCAGGCTGCTCCCCGCCTGCCTCCTGAGCCCTGACAAAGCGCTGGGCTCCAGCTGTGGCCGCAGCCCTGCAAACACTCCCTCTCTATTCGTGTGCTGCAATGGAAAGAAGCACGGCGGCACCGCTGGCAGCTCTGTTTGTTCCAGCCTTTGTATTGGCGAGTCGGAGGCAGCCAGTGACCTTACAGAGCATGAATGGGTCCCTCGTAACCCGAGACCAGGAGCAATATTATTTTAAGCAGGAAGGAGGCTCTGAAGCAGGCTGTCCCTCATACATATCATACGTGTGACAGCAGAGCTGCATTTAGAGCTGAAGGGGGATAAAACCCTGGAGGAGACTGATTGCACCTTGTTTATTTTTAACGAACGCCCTGGGGAAGGTTGAGCCTCAATGCCGAGACTTGGGGCAGCCTCAAGTGTGGGCAGTTCTGACTGCTCATCCCTGTGGAAAGGAAGATGGGCACATCCTGAGCTCCCAGCTGACTGCTGTAGGATGAGATGCACGTGGATCCTGATCTTTAAACTTGTTCATCCGTTAGCCTTTGGGTTGGGAAGGGAAATAATGGTTTTACAGCTCTGGCTGAATTTATGGCCGAGGTCCCAGTGTGGTTTGTCACCGTCTGTGCTCCCTGCACCTGGTTTTGTTGCAAAGCTGTTCATCAGCTTGGGAAAACTGGAATGGAGGCAAGGCAGAGACTGCTGCCTGCTGTCTTCTGAGCACCCAGGCTGGGTGAGGAGCAGCTGGAGAGAGGCACCTGGGTGCTCCGTGGGGACGGGCTGTGTGTGTGAGGACTTTTCCTTACTCACATGGAAATCCTCGTCTGCCTTGTGCCTCAGCATGGTTCCATTTGTGCTCCCTCCCTGTGAAAAATGTACAACAAGAAATAAAAGTGGACCTGAAAAAGGTACAACACAGCTGCTGGGGGCCTTTTGTTTTGTAGCAGAGCTCTGGCTCTTGAGTTCTGCTGACTGACACCAGGACATGGCTGCTGCCACCGCACCTCACAGAGCTGGTAGGATGAGATGCACGCAGCACAGAGCACCCATGGGCAGCACGGACCATGCTGTCCCAGTGCTCAGTGTGGGGTCACCCTGTCCCCATCTGGTCCCCCACTGCTCTCGCTTTGCTGGCGTGCCCTGTGTCCTGCCCTCTGCACGAGCAGGTGGACAATGCACTCATCCCTAGGCCTCGCTTTGCTGCTGTTGTTTGCTCTTGGGCTCTTCCAGACCCAGATTCTTTTCTGTATTGATCTTCTTACTCTTCCTTCTTGTATGGATTTAATAAACGCAAAACCCTGCTTTCACTTCTAATAAATAATGTGGTGAGGAACAGTTTGGGAGAACGCTTTGTTCTGCTGTTCTGCCTGACGTGACAGTGGAGATACACGTGCAGAGGAAATGCTCGGTGACAGTCCTGCGGCTTGCATCTCTTGGCCTGAAAGGCATCAAGGAAGCACGCTTACTTCGACCTCAGCTGAAGACTATCCCAATAGTGAAAAGCAAAATAAGGCAGAAAAACTGGACTGAAGCTGAAATTGTCCTTTGGAAGCCCAGCCTTGTTGCATAGTGATTGCTGGGGTGAGGACAGGTCCTTTGAGAGCCCCGGGAGGCTGAGACCTGTCAAGTTTCTTTCTAGGGTAAGATACCAGTGTGTCAAGACAGCATGACTTTCCTTCCCCTTTATTTGTAGGGAGTGCCCTGCTGAGGCATCATGCTGCGTTCCAGTGCCATCCATTGGGATGCTGGAGCTGGACTCTGTGGGGCCAGAGGGTGCTTGGTGCCCACTCTGGGTGTGAAGTGGCCAACGGTGGTGGGGCGAGCACTGGAGACCACAGCTGAGGAAACCTGTGGTTTTCCTGACAGACTGGGAATGCCTGTTCCTGCTGCTTGCCCTGTGCTCCCCACCATGGCTTAACCAAACAGCCCCAGTGCCCTGTCAGTGCCCTCTGTGCCCCTTGAGCAGCAGCAGGAGCCTCTGCTGGAAGCCACGTCTGCGCTGGGGATCCTTGCAGCTGGGAGCTCTGCAGGCTCAGTGCAGCACTGCTCCCAGGGAAGCTCTCCTGGCTGGGCTTCTTCCCTAGGACAGGCTTCTGCCGCTGCCAGAGTCGTGGTGGAGCAGATGGTGCTGCTGTCAGCATTTTAATTTCTAACCATGTGTTGAAACAGCTCAAAATAACTTAAGAAACGAAGACGCAGCCCGAGAAGATCCTTTGAATGTTTCCCTTGCCTTGAGAAAATCTCGTACGACATCAGTGTCCACAGCACCTTCTTGGCTCTGTCCCATCTGCTCTGACTGGGATCGCTCACATTTGTAGGGTAGAGCATCTTGTATATTTAATGTCTTCATTACTGTGGCAGCATTGAATATTCAGACAAGTTCTGCATAGACTCTCCTGTCAGGGTGCAGCAAACGTTGTCAGCGCTGTGAAATCAAAGAAGGAGAAGCAGCCGAGATCAAAGCGAGCAGCAAGCCCGTACCGTGTGCCTCGGCAGCGCCTTTCTGGAGAGCTGCTGGGCTCGGGGTGCGGCTGCTGCTGCCCCCCCTGCTTTCCCCCTTTGCAGCTCCAAACCCAGGGTGAGCTGATCCCCAGCACCGGTGCCACACAGCTCTGCTGGCAGTGTGTGCATGTGTGTCACCACTGTGGCTGGAGTGGAAGGCGATGATGTACCCAGAGCTCCAGCTCCATTTCCAGGTGTGAGCAAAGTTTCCTTCTTGTGACGAGGCTTGTGGTTGCACATCGATCCCCCCTGCCCTGTGTCAGCATCATGTGAGCCCAGCACCAAACACAGTGGCATCATCATCGTGGCACACAGCGAGGCAGGGAAGGGAGCTGCTGTGCAGGCTGCTCGCTGCCTGCTCTGAGGCCAGCTGGCGTGAGCAGCTCCTGCACAGTGCGGGATGTGGTCCTTCCAAAGCCTGCCTGTGTCCCAGGGGGCTCTGCCTCTGTGCACTGCAGCAAAAGTGGAAGGCAGCTGCTTCCTCCTGCAGCAGAGAAAGAAAGGGAGGTGGCTGAGTGCTGCAGGGAGAGCCCTGGCTTTGCTCCTTGCTGGGGACTCTGCCTTTTTTCTTTTTTTTTTTTGGCCCTTAAAGGCAGAGCATTTAATGTAAGCTCTTCAGAGCAGAGCGTGCTATGGTCTGTGCACCGTGAGGGTGACTCGGGGCTGCTCCTCATCCCGAGTTCTCAGCAGGCTGCAGACATTTCTCTCAGCCTGTGGCTGTGGTGCAGCAAATGGATGCTGCTGTGTGTGTGCCACTACAGAAGCCTGTGGAGGAACCAGATCAGCAGAGCTGTGGCTCTCAGGCTGGCAGTCGTCTCTGCTGGGTCCTACAGCACGCGGCTGCGCTGCAGAGCAGCAAAATGGAGACAGTGCTCGAGGAGAGCTCGCGTGAAGATGAGAGCAGAGCTGCTTGCATGGAGTCACGGTGCTCAGTGGCCAGAAACACCTCTACCCAGTGAGCCTGGGGGTACTTAGCAGCTCCTGCTTGGACCAACGTGCATCCCCAGAGCTCTGCCTGCAGGGTGTGATACTGCTTGGTGCGCTCACAGACTGTCTGCGTGCAGGGAAACGGGAGTGATCCTTGGTGTGTCTGCCTTCCCGTGCCCCGTGAGGTGTCGTGGTGCCCACTGGAGCCTGAAATCAGCCCTGTCGCTTTGTTTCTGACCTCGCATCAAGGAAGAAAATTGTCATAACCAGGAGAAGCTGCTGGCCACGCTGGCAGTCCTGCTTGCGGTCGATTGCAAGCATCCCCGAGCAGATGAGCCCCGCCAGGCTCCTTGTGCACTGCCTGCAGTGGGGAGGATCTAAGCTGCCTGCTCGTCGCAGGAGCTGCCGGTGTGATGGCTCCACGTGAGCGGTGGAGCGCGGCAGCCGCCAGTTAGGGGCTGGATGGATGATGGCATCCATTTCTTCAGGCAATGTAATCTCAGCAGAGTGATTTCCTCCTCCCCACAGCGTAATTTGCCAGCCGAGCTAACGGAGGCTTTTGGTGGGGCAGGATGCTGCCGTGCCATCGACTGTCCTGAGCCATAAACACTCCAGCAGCATCTTCAGAACTTCTCTTTCCTGTTCTCCCTCTCCCCATCCAGGCCCACACTACCATTACTTTCCTTCCATAGAAGAAAAGACCTAAGAGCACGCTGACCTGGGCTGTGTGCTACCTTAGCACACCCTGTCAGCCATATGGTGACACGTGCTGCTGTGTCAGTGATGAAATGCACACAGGTGTATTAATGACGTCTGAATTAACGGTTCCTCGGGGGTGTGAGCTCGTGTGGAGGCTCCTTTGCAGTTCTGCCGGGTGCAGCCATCCAGCCACACCTCGGCTCTGCCTCTGAAGGGCAGTGCAGGGGAAACACTGAGCTGCCACTGTGCTGTTAGGTGAACACTGACAGGTACAAGGCTGTGGGCCCGCCTTGAAACCTGCAGCAGCAGCAGAGATGCTCTGGTTTCCAGCAGGTCGGGCTGAGCCTGGGATGGGAAGAGTCAAAGAGAATTAGCTGCTAAATAAGATCTTCTGCCTTCTCTGTGATCCGCTCTGCATGTTCAACTGCTTAAAGGCTTCCCAAGAAAGGATTTTGGGGGGAGAAAGAGTTTATCTACCCATAGGCCATCTCATAGCTCTGGAAAGCACAACGGCAAGATATCTGGCAGGGGGCTGGGAAGAAATCCGAAGGTAGCCTGGTAAATCCCTGCTAAAGAGGCTTCCCTTCCTCCTCTCCATGAAGCAGATAGAGCAAGCTCAGGAACTCCCGTTGCTGCCTGTTTTGGTGCAGTGTAAGCCCCTCTGCTCAGAGCTCTAATCTAGCTAACGTTGGGGGCTTAGGGACGGCCTGAGCTCGGCATCGCAGCGCGGGACGGGCAGGGAGATCCATGGCACCGACACCTCCTGCTCTGTGCTGCCCTCAGGCTCCTGGGAGCGTGCAGGGAAAGGGATGCACTGCGATGCTGCAGGAGGGTGCTCCCTGCCTGGTCAGTGAAGCCAGAGGAAAAACAGCACAAAGATGGGAAGGGGTGAAAGGTCTGGGAAGGTAGATAGTGATAGCAGCAGGGTGACACCGGGGTGTGTGGTTTCAGGTGAGGTGGTTGCAGCAAGGTGTAGGCTTCGTATTCCCACATCACAAAATACTTGTGTGTGCTCCCCAAGCAGTTCCCGTGGTTGTGGGGTCCTTTTATTTGGGCGGATGAAAGCACTGCCCATATCCCGAGGCCGGCTACTCTCGCTGCTCGGGCTGTACCCAGATAATCTGCCCTCCTAATTGCCACCCTGCACGGAGGCAGCTGCTGACCCGGGCCTAAGCTGATTTGGGATGGCAAATTCTGTTAGTTTAATTCTCAGCAATGCTGAAGAACTTGCCAGCACGTGAGGATCCCTTGGCTTTTCCCTAGCAGCAAGCGTGCCCTGCAGACCCCTGGCAGCTGGTGGGGGCTCGCGGTGCTCTCAGCTGGGGAGAGGCTGGATTTGAAGGGATATTTACTGACAGCTCCCTGAGCTCTTGTGGCTGCAAACCCAACTTTCCTGTTCCCTTTTAATGCTGTTTGTAAAGGGTTTGTTTGCCCTTAGTGTTACTATCACCTTTCCCTTTCCTTAGCTCCTTCCCAGAGCTGCTCAGTGACCCCAGGGAAAGAGCTGCCCCGAGTTCCAGGCCTCCAAGGACTTTTAAACTATAACATGGATTAAAGGTGGACAACAATGAAGAAAAATGCATTTCTGCAATGATTTCTTTTGCAGCTCCCTCCTGCTCTTCTCACAGGCTTTTGCTGATTCCTCAGCTCGCTCCATGTTAGGCACTGCTTGCAATTAGTGAGCTCACCGTCCGTGTTCCTTCATCTGTCAGCTTCTTGGGAAAACAGCGCTTGGGAAAGTACACAAAGGAGATGAAAAGGAAGTTGCTTATGAATTATGAAGAGCCTTTCAGGCTGATGTTATTTCACGGGGCTGTCACTCCGTTTTAATTGAGTAATTCAGATGGAATCATGCTTTTTTAAAAACCCTGCTTGTGTTTGATCACCTTTCAGAGGTAACATGTAGATGGCTCGTGTTTGTTGAATTTTCAGTTTCCAGCAACACGGGTGGGCGTTTGCCACCCTTGCAGGTTAAATAACGCAGCTGGGAGCTGTGCTCTGCTCCTGTCGGGCACCCCGTGCTGGGGCTGGGAGCTGGGGCTGGACCCAGGGCTGAGCACCGCAGTGCACAGCTGCAGGCTGTGTCTCTCCAAGCGCTTCGTTCCCGTTGCAGAAGTTCCAGTCCCCTCTGTTTTGCTACCAGTGTGTGGCTAGTACCACCCCCAGCCCCCAGCCATGAGCAGAGCTGCCAATTCCTCATTTATTTTGGGATTTGAGTGCACGTGAATGGAGCCATCAGCTCCCAGGCTCGTGATCCCAGGAGCTGTGCTGCTGCAGGAGCTGCAGATGGAGGCTGGGGACAGCCCTGCGGCCATGCGGATCTGACCTGGTGATCCTGCGGTCACTGGGTCTGTCCTGCAGTCACTGGGTCTGTCCTGCAGTCAGTGGGTCTGTCCTGCAGTCAGTGGGTCTGTCTTGTGGTCACCGTGTCTGTCCTGCTGTCA
>WBMW01000184.1:2294-30508 GCA_013396635.1 Penelope pileata | reverse complement strand
TCTGTCCTGCTGTCACTGGGTCTGTCCTGCTGTCACTGTGTCTGTCCTGCGGTCAGTGGGTCTGTCCTCAGGTCACCATGTCTGTCCTGCTGTCACTGGGTCTGTCCTGCAGTCACTGGCTCTGTCCTGCTGTCACTGGGTCTGTCCTGCAGTCACTGGCTCTGTCCTGCTGTCACTGGGTCTGTCCTGCAGTCACTGGGTCTGTCCTGCAGTCACTGGGTCTGTCCTGCAGTCACTGGGTCTGTCCTGCTGTCACTGGGTCTGTCCTGCTGTCACTGGGTCTGTCCTGTGGTCACTGGGTCTGTCCTGCAGTCACTGGGTCTCTCCTGCAGTCACTGGGTCTGTCCTGCGGTCACTGGGTCTGTCCTGAGGTCACCATGTCTGTCCTGCAGTCACTGGGTCTGTCCTGGGGCCGCTGAGGAGCAGTGGGGGGTGCAGCTGCTGAGCCTCTCCTCGAGGACGGCCCCATGGGAGCGCTCAGCCCCTGGCACCAGCAGGGTTCTCTGCTCCTTTGTGACAGTGCTGCTGATGTCGTCTGGCACAGATTACGCCCGGCTGAGCGCTGCCGAGGCACAGCTGTGCGGTCCCCAGCTTCTGCTTTCTTCCCCCCCGCCACCGGGCCGCTCTCCATCGGGTACGTTGTTTCCAGCCCTGCTTTTATTTAGCTTTCCTTGCGAGGAAACCTTTCACGAAGGGATTAAGACCCTGAGCTGCCAGGCCCAGTTTGGGACCTCCACCTTCCCAGGCAGAGTGCAGTGCAGGGCTTGCTGCTGCTCGGCTGGAGCAGGGGCAGAGCGAGGGCTCTGCGGTGCCTTTGTGCCGGCAGTGACAGGTCCTGGCAGCGCGCTGCCCAATGCCCTGCAGGGACTGCAGCACCGGAGCTGCTGCCCTGGGCTCTGTGGGACCCCAGCCTGGGGGAACGTGCTGCCATGGGGGAAGTTTCCCTCTGACACCTGAGGCTGGCTTGTGCCTTAGAAACAGGGCTGCAGCGTGCTCCAACTGTAACTCCTTGGATGTTTCATGGAATGAATCAAAGAATGACTGGGTTGGAAGGGGCCTTAAAGATCATCCAGCCCCACCCCAGCCATGGGCTGGGTGCCCCCCCTTCAGCTGCCCAGGGCCCACCCAGCCTGGACCCAGCTCCAGGGATGGGGCACCCACAGCTCTGGGCAGTGCCAGGGCCCCAGCGCCCTCTGGGGAAAGAATTTCCTCCTCACATCCAACCTACATCTCCCCTCTTTTAGCTTCAGGCCATTCCCCTTGTCCTGTCGGTGTCGGCCCATGTCCCCCTCAGTCTCTGTTCATCCGTTCCCCTCCAGTGCTGGCAGGCTGCACTGAGCTCTCCCGGAGCCTTCTCCAGGCTGAACACCCCCAGCTCCCTCAGCCTCTCTTCATCCATTGATTGATTTCATTTTCTTTTTTAATCCCAGTTTGTGTGGGTCTTCCCCTCCCTCCTTCCCTCTCTGTGAAGCAGTTGCCGTTCCCTTGGAGGAAGGCCGAGGAGGGCTGTTCCCTCGGCCCCTCAGCTGGGAGGGCCGTGCTGGGGGTGCTGAGGGCTCGCTTCCTTTCAGCCTGCTCCTTACTGCAGACGTGGTGCTGCAGACTTTGGGCTCTTTGGGGTGAAAATTGCTTCTGTAGCGATTTTGGCCTTCAGCCACCAACACTTTGCACAAAGGAGGCTGCGCGGGGCCGGGCTCAGCCCCGAGGTGCGGTTTGTGTGCAGGGAGAGCTGCTCCCGCTTAGCGCAGCACTGAGCCCATCCCGAGCCCAGCCCATGGCACGGGGACAGCCCTGCTGGGCTCCCAGGGCAGTGCTGCTGTCACCCCGTGTCGCTGGGGAAGCGGCTCCAAGCCTTGCACAGCTCAAGCTGAGTGCATCCCCTCCCTGGGTAGCGGGCTGTGGGCGTGGGAGATGGGTTTGGAGGAGCTGTTCCTAGTGGGACAGCTGCTGCCTTTAGATTGTGCCCCCCGCCAGCACGAGCAGTGCTGCTGGCAGAGGATAAGGCTCTGAGGAGGGCTGGTGCTTTATCTGCTGGGCCGAGGGTGCTGCCAGGGCTTATCTGTGTGCAGCTCTCCTGCACGCAGCTATTCACCCCTGAACCAGTGCTGCAAGGTGGGGCTCTCCTTACAGGGCTTCTGGAACGTTTTTTTCCCTTAATGCTCTGTTTTTCCCCACGAGGGATTTCCTCCTCCCCCACTTGAGAACAGAAACAGAAGGATTGCCGCTGCAGAAGTCGTGCAGGATGCAAAGTATTTTCTGAAATGTGCCGTTTTCAGACCATCTTTCTTTAAAAAGGAAAAGTCAAATCTAAAATCAGCAGTTTTAATAAGGTTTAAATTCCATTTTGTCATCAATTTATCACTTGAGCGAAAACCCAAAGCAAAGCTGAGACTTTCCCACTAGAATCAGAAGTGTTTTGCAGATAAGCATTCCAGTTTTGCTTCTTGGTTTCAGCAGATCTGTCCCAAAACCACGTGCATCGTTGTAAGGTTCTGAGTTTGCTGTCACGAGTGCTTCTGGCTGATGTGTAGAAGGGATGAGAAATAGAGAATGGACTTCAGCATCCATCAGAGAGGCATAAAATGTCTGTGTAGAGGACGCTCCTGGTGAATCTGTGATTATGTGGCCAGTTCTGCTGGGAGAGCTTTGCAGCGTAGAGGTAATGGTGCTGCTGGATCGCTTCGTGTGCCTGCTGGTATTTATTTACTTCTCTGATGCTGTTGAAATGCCATCAGCTCTGCTGTAATGGGTTTAAATCTCAGCCCTGCCAGGCTCTGGGGCTGAGCCATAGGGAGCACATCCTGAGCTGCACAGAGGAGCAGTGCTGTCGAGGGGCAGCTCTCCCGTGGGCATTTCCTGCTGGAAGCACGGGGTGCTCTGAGCTGCAGCCCCCTCCCTGCCCCTGGGCTCACACTGGCTTGAGGAGTTTTTGTTCTCCTCCTCCTGTCTCCACCGAGTGGCTCAGTGCAGGCTGCAGTGCTGCAGGCAGGGCGTGAGGACATCCAGCTTCGCTGGGAGATGTTTCTGCTCCCCGTAGCAAACCATGCACCCAAAGTCCTGCTGTCCAAAGGAGTGAGTGTCCAGCGCTGCTGGTAAGCTGCAGCCAGGTTTTTGCTGCTCTCAGGGTATCGCTGAGTGTTTTTTTGATGGATCTTTGTGGCTTTTGGCAGTGCGTTTTTTCCTTAGAACACGCAGCTCTTTCTCTCGTCTCTGAAAAATTAATGGCTGTATCCTCCTGAGCCCATCCCCAGTCCTTAGCTCCTGCCATGCATGGAGCTCGGGGGGAGCAGGGCTGCGTCTGCCCAGCTGCGAGCAGAAAAGCATAAAGAAAAAGCACTGAAGACCTTCTTGCAGCGCTCAGAGAGACAGCAAAGCTTCTCTGAGCAACACCCCAGCGTTTCTGTGTGCTGCAGAGCCCCGGCCCCAGCGGGTCAGCAGTGAGCAGGGTGACAGCCCGCGCTGCACCGGGCAGCCCTGCACGCTGCCAGCAGATCGTGGCCTTTGCTGAATCATTGCTCGCTGCTGCTGTGCCAGGGTTGCTCAGATGCTAAATGCTGTGCTCAGAGGAGAAGTGGAAGATCTGCGGCTGAGTCGGACGCTGTCCACAGAACCGGCAGATGAGCCCCCGGCGGGGAATGCGAGCTCGCTGGCTGTCGAGCCAGGAGTCCTCTCTGGATGGGGTCCCAGGAAATTCTTGTCCAGAGGCAAGAAAGCACTCAGTGTGTCTTTCCAGCTAGATTGGGAGAGACAGTAATTGCTCTTCTCCAAAAAACAAGTGGGAGGAGAGAGAAAAGGAAGCAGAGTAAGGAAGAAATAATCCTCGTTTAAACCCAGCACAGCACATTTGTAGGTGGATTGCCTCTGGGGCAGCAGCTTGGAAGCAAAGACGTCAGCACCTGCAGATGTTTAGGGAGCTGAGCTGGGCTGGGAGGACTGTTAGGGACCACCAGCAGGGAGAGGGAGCGGAATGGCTTCTCCCACCTGCGTTGTCCTATTGACAGGCAGGGCAGCACGTGGGGAGGCTGCTGCAGCCAATTTCAGCGGTGCAGATGGGTGGAGAGCTCAGTTCTGTGCCTGCTGTGCACACAATCGGGAGCAGCACGTGCACGTAGCGTTTCACGCCCTCGTGTTCATGCCCACTTTCCCTTTGTGCTCTGTACACTGGAGTAACATCATGGTTTTGTATTTCAGTGCCTACCAGCCCTGTAAATAGTTTCAGGTTGGAGCCAAATGAGACCAGGATGTCGTCAATGTGATCGTTTGAGCCCTGGGCGGAGGGCAGCAGTATGTCCAAACAATTAGGGATGTTCATTTTTGGTGGGCAACCCCCCCTAAAATTTTAGATACCTAATAGATACCTAATTCCTTCCTATTTTATATCTCTATTTTTGTGAGTGACTTTCTTTTGGGCAAGTTCTCAAACTTGCTTGGTACAGTTCTGTCAGATGGCTTTGTAGCTGTCAAAGGCAGAAATTAAATTGCAGTGTCATCGTCCTAAGGCTTGAAGAAGCCGGGTACGAGATCTGGTTACTGGCATTTGAGCTCCTCTTGCTTGGATCCATATACCCAGCTCATTTATTGCCAGCAAACAAAACCATGTGAGTTTGCTTCCTTGCTGCTGGTGACCTGAGCCTCGCTGCTGGATTCCTTCGCTCCCGACGGTCATGGCAAGCAGGCGATTACCCTAATAGCTGGTTATTAATCACTGCCAGCAGCTGTAATTATATCAGCTATTAGGAAGTCAACTAAAATCCATGTCTGCCCAACCAGCATGGAGAACAAGGGGGAAGGTGGTGCCTGCTTCCCAGAAGCAGATAATGTTTGTTGGCGGGGTCACTTCCTGTAGCAGACAGATGCACTTTGGCAAGCCCTTGAGGTCCTGGTGTGGCATGTTAGCACTTCCTTCCCACTGCAGATGAAATATACACTCCTGGTGGGTCTGGGGGCACTGGCACCGGGTGCTCCAGGGAGTGTTTCAGCACAGGTGTGAAACTCAGGAGGCAGTGTGTATCTGGAGCTGCCCTGAAGGCAGTGATGTGATTTCAGGGCTCCTCAGGAGAAGGACCCAAAGTAGATCCCTTCTTGCTGTGGCTGAAGGGACACCCTGCAGCTGTTGGCTGGTTGCTTGCAGGAGATGCTCCTGGAAGCTGGCTGAAGAACCAAGGTGGTCTCGTGGAGCAGCAGCAGCAGGGCTCCAGGGGAAGGCACGTTGTGCCAGGTTTTGCCTGATGCCTGCTTGATTTTGTTCCCTTCCTCAGGTAACTTTGCTGAGAGATGGCGGAGCAGCGTCAGGACGTCACCATGATGGAGGATCACGCAGCTGCCCAGGAGAAGCACATCCCCTCAGGTGAGCACCTCCAGGAGGAGCTGGTGTGAAGGACCTGCCTCAGCCCCTGCTGAGAGAGGAGTGACCCAAGTGGGGAGAGCAGGGCCGGTGCGAGGGGCCCTGGGGACAGCCAGGAGGAGATGGGGTGTGTGCGGAAGGTTCCTGCAGACCCGCCGGCTGCAGCCAGGAGCAGTGGGTGGCCCACAGGATGCTGTGATGCTCCTGGCTGTAGGAGAATGCACAAATTCCCCAGTGTCTAGACCAGTGATGATCTTACTGCTGCAGCTTGGCACGTGTGTTTCTGTGTTCACCCCTCAGTTTGCTATTAAAACACAGCACTGCTTTTATTTTGAGACACAACTCAAGGATGCTGCTTGCTGCCTGCTTTTCTCACCTGCACACTGAGATGGGGAGAGCTGAGCAGAGAGCTCTGGGAGTGAGAGCCATGCAAGAGTCTTTGGTCCCATATTTCAGACCTGCATTTCTCAAGAAGCCTTTCCTTTCTCATCCCACCACGTTGCACAATGGAGCTTGGAAGCTCACAACACCAGCAAACCTGCTGGGACTCACTCCTAGCTATGCTCCATGTAAACATCATCTTGATTTTCTTTTCTTGAAGTGCTTTGGACACAGCTTACACCAGATAAATGGTTTGTCTCTGTCCTGGAGAGAATCCATGGCATCCATTCATCATGGGTCGTGTAATGCATTTCAGGCTGATAGCTTCTTTCAGCTTGTAGCCTCATCTTTGCACATCACAGGTTCCCAGGGATTTCACTTTTATTAGTTTGAATCTTCTTTTCCAAGTCATTTCCTCCAGTTCTCATTATTATTTTATTTGCTTGAACTCCTTGCAAAGAGGAGACTTGTGCTTCTTGCTGTACTCTTCCAAAAGATGACTTCTGCAACCAGACCTTTGCGTTGCACGCTGTGCACCACACCGAGCCCTTCGCACAGACCTGCTGGTTTGCAGTGCTCAGAATGAGCCCATCATGGAAGTGTTCAGTAGCCAGCTCTGGGAGGGACGCTCTAGAAGTGGCAGAGAGGGCAACAGTCTGAGAGCAGCTCAGACATTGGACATCTTTTCTGCTTATGGTGCTGAGATCTCCTTCCCTGCTTCTGCCATGCTGTGCTCTTTCTAGCTATCTGGTTCCCTGGGTTTTTCTTTTGGCTTCTGCTTGTTCTTTTTGGCGATGACACTGGTGCTTTTGGTTGGCATTTTCACGCTTTGCTTGCTTATCAGTTCAGGTGTTTTACACTCTCCAGTTGTGGTTTCTGGCTGCTGTGGATCTGGGCTGTTAGAGGTTCGTAACACGTAAGCCATGACTCGTAGCCAAGGACTTGTTCTAAGTATTTGAATGTTTTCCAGGCTATCCCCTTCAGATACCAGTCGATGATGGATCGGATGAGCCTGTTTCTGAAACATCTGACGCTAAGAGCACCCCAACTACGGAAGGTGGGAGCTCTTTGACTTACTGCTTTGAAACCTTGGTGGATGGGGTCGTGGCAAACCTTGCCAAAAGACTTGCTGTGCCACGTTCTGCTGGGGTTTCTCAGGAGGAGGGTTCACGCTCTTGGACAAACGTTCTTCATTAGTCTCATCACAAATGAGGTTTGCCACTCAGGAGAATGAGAGAATCTGCTTTAAAGATGGAGAGTGGGTTGGAAGGCCTGTGATGGAGAACATGAAATGTTGTTTATAGTGCAGTAAGCTGCCTGCAGGTTGTTTCCTGGAGACTTCTCACAGGGTGACCACAGGGTCCCATTAGCTCAGCGCAGCCAGGAGCAATCCCACATGGCGTGCCAGGGCCAGAGGTCTGCAGCATTGTGCACCACCAAGATACTGACAGCCCATCCTGCTCTTGGTGTTCCCTTTCAGAGTTAGCTGTACCTCCTAGCTCTGTTTTTGTCCCTTCTGTATTTTATGGTCATTAGTAGAGCATGATTTGTGCTGAAATGATGAGATGGACAGAGTCCATACATAAAACTCTGAGCTGATGTGAAGGCCATGTGTGTAGGACTCTGGGCATTTCTGTGCTGCTTCCACAGTGCTACATTCTGGAAGAAATCTAATTTGGAAGTAGTCTAGAAACTTGTTCACTGTTTTAATTATGTGCATTTTTTGTGTTCCTCTGACTGCTTTAATCCCAAGTATCTGCCTCTTGGAGACTTCAGGTAAAGGCATTAACTGCAAAATTTATCTGAAAGAAAAATGGGCAGGTATCGACCAGTTTTGGCCCCATCCTGCTGGAGGTGTGGGCTGACAGTGATCTTGTGCAGAGCAGCTCTGTTCTGGGGATGTGGCTCAAGAGATCAGTACGTAAAGCCTGGCTGGTGTAGGGGTGTTGTCCCTCGTCCCAGCTGGACTGAGGCTGTCACCGTGAGCAGACATCCCTCTGGCACATGGAGCCAGCTGTCTGCCTGCCTCAGGGCTGCCCAGAGCGCAGCGCAGTCACAGTGCACTGATCGTTTCTGCAGGTATCCAGTGGGTGCTGCTCCTTCCTGCTCCACGCCAGTGCTGACCCCATGCAGGCAGTGTGGCTGTGCATGCAGGCCAGGCGCTGGTGGCTGTCCTTAGCTGTGGATTTTCAGATAGTGTTCGTGGTAAAGCCTCCAGCTGCATGAGTGTGCTGGAGATGTGTGGTGTGTGTGGCAGAGGGGCAGCTCACAGCATCCCTGAGGCTTTGCTGTGTCCTGCTTAGTTATCTCCTTCCACAAGCATTGGCTCAAGGGAAGGAGATGGGTGCTTTTCTGAGCAAAAAGATCTTCAGGAACGTCCTGGTCTCCCCAGGGTTTTGCCACTCACTGGCTATGTGAAAGCTGCGTTGTTTTTCAGATGCCACAGCACCTTTAGTGGAGGAAGGAGACCAAGAGGATCAGGGTGGTGTCGAACAGCACGGGGAGATCCCAGAAGGAACCACAGGTGAGGGAGACCAAGGTGCAGTTTCATCTCTTGATACAGACAGAGCAGAGAGCTGGACTGCTTAAAAATAACACTGCAACACCTTCTGCAGGCACGCTTTGCTCCTCACGCTTGCTTCTTTCTTCTCTATGGCCTGCAGAAATAATTCCTGCCTTGCAACTGTCCTCTTGCCTTCCCCAGCCTGGGGGAAGCTCGCAGCCTTTTCTTCTCTTTCTCAGCTCCTCATCTGACAATCTTTCTCTCTGGTGTCTCTGTGGTGGCTTCGCCTCCCGTCTCCAGGCTGAGTGCTCACCTGCAGCTCCCGGCCGTCCCTGCCGTGCCTGCAGCCCCGCTGTGCAGCGAGGCGAGGCGGTCACCGCAGGACCTCGCTGCTTGTCTCGCTGCCGCTCTCGCTCAGCCCAGCCCACGCAGTTGTCTTTGAAGAGGCAGGTGAAAACCAGGCCACTGCAGCAGTTCTTGGGCTGGCAGCGCGTTGTCAGGACAGTGCAGAGGAAGGAAAGTGGCTCATTCAGCCCGAATGTGCTGTGGGGCTCACTGCACCTGGGCCTGGCTTTGCAGGGAGGAATGGGGGTCTTTCAGAGGCTGGGAAAGAAGGGAGTGATCTGCAGCAGAGCTGTGTGTGCAGCAGGGCAGGAGCTCCTGGGAGAGTCAGGTCTGTCTGTGAAAAATGAGTGCCTGGCCCCTGTGTGGCAGCTGCTGGGTTTTCCTGGAAACATCAGGCACATGGTGAGAAAGGTCATCGTAGAAACAGGCTTCTGCCAACACCCAAACACTAACACAGGTCCACAGCTCTACCTGTATTCCTGATTCATATCAGGCAGACTCAGGTTAGCTGGCATCAAATAGCCCAGGAAGAAAGAGTTCGTTACAATAACCTGGGTAGAAGACATCGATAAGATAGAGCTCAGGTAAGAGTTAGACGTCCATGTGAGTGCTGCCAGTGGTGCAAATGGAGGGGTAGCAGAGGGGATGTAAATCCACAAGTTTCCCTGTTTGATGCACAAGTTTCTGCATGTCTGCCTGAAGGAGCTGCTGCTAACTTGCCACCCAGGATGGGTGACTTGGTGAAATGCTCCTCCAGTCTGGTACAGCACTCGCTGGATGGGTCCAGCAAGGTCCATCGCTGGCGTGGGTCGGTTGCCTTTCTGACATTGCCCTGCTCATAATACAGCAGTGATGGACAGAATCAGCAGGGGAGGTAAATAAATTCTCCAGAAGCATGCTTAAAATTAATTCTTGTGTTTTTGATTGTATTTTTCCCATTCTTCCTCTGAACTGGAACCAGCTGAGGAGGCGGGCGTAGGAGCCACCCCCAACCTGGAAGACCACGCCGCAGTAGATTCCACTCAAGGTTAGCCAGACTGCTGTCACTGGGGTCCAGTTGCTGCTGGGGACTTGGGAGTTTTCTTCTGTAATGCCACTGCTTTGCACCCTGTGAGCAGTTGTATGGTTCTCCCTGTTGCTGACAGGAGGGTCACACACACTTTGAATGTCCCAACATGCTCATTTCAGGGAATGGCAGCTCTTCGTGCATCAGCTTTCTCTCTCAGATGGCTGAAGCCCTGATGCTTGTTTGTCCAGTGGCAAAACAGAGCATCCTCCAGGCTAGAAAAAGTAATGAACAGAGCCAGGGTGGTGCAGCTGGCCAGGAGGCACTGCTCAGCATTGAACAGGGTTGGGACCCTGCTTGTCACACATGAAAAGAGTGAATTATTGACTCTAACTGTGTCTCTGACTTAACACAGGGTCTCAAACCTACTCCCTGATACCCTTAGTTTAGCATTAAGGGTTTATTTTCTCATCCCAGTCTCCAGGAACATGACTGACAAAGCTGGGCACAGCAGACAGTGACAATTTATAGAACATTAATTGTACATCTGCTCAGATGAGCCACGTAATTACCCAGGGACCTCCTGGCTGTCTGGACAGCCTGTCTCGACTCTGCTCAGTTCAGACTCAACTGAAAACTTGAGGATGGGATTCTTCCAAAGCACTCACTGCTAGCTTTATTCTGTGCCCAGTGGGGCAGACTCAGGGGTTCAAAATCATTTTGACCTAGCTGTCTTGCCCACACTTGCATATCATAGCACTGATTTTGTGCATTAGCAAATGCCAGTTAAAGCCCATTTTGTAAGGCAGTCTTGTAAGGTGGTTTTCTGCTCATATTCCTCAAACTGCTTGGGCAGTGTCTTTCCTCCTCATGGCTGCATTAGCGTGTTTACAAACATCCATGTCTTTTCAAGAAGGAAATAGGTCTTTGCCTTCTCAGCTCAGGGCAGGATTGAAGTCTTTGCTTTCCACACGAAGCACAGTGACTCACACTCTGCTCCCTGCAATAAAAATAAAACATTTGCTTGCTTGTCCGGTGGTTCTCAATCTAGCAATGCTTCTGTATTTAAAATAGTGATGCCACTAAAAAAGAAATCGAGATGGTTAGCAGGAGTGGGGTAAAGTTATCTCCACTGTCTGCCTTTTTAAGTCTGGTTCTAGCTGCTATCTCTTTCCAGATTTTTAATAAGACCTTTCTATATTGTCCTGGGATCTTTCAGCCGTCAAATATGGGGCTATACAGCCAGCTGGAGCTCTGCTGTGACCAATATATGACATTTCTAGGTTCTTACATAAATTATTACATCTCTGAAAATGGACTTTTAACAACGCTGCTTCCTTTTAATGATGATGTGGTTGTCTTTGATTCGGAGGAAAATGTGATTATCGATGCATGCACACAGCCATGGATATCTTGTTACTAGCTACCTTCATTTCTCGTGTTGTGGGAATTGAAAAAATGATCTTCGGAATGAAGATGGAGAATGTGAAAATGCCTTTGGAGTCTCAGGTGGAGAAGCATCCTTCCATTCAGTTTTGCCATGCTGGTCTTGTGCCAGCTTTCCATCTTGTGCTGCACTCAGAGCTGCTGGCAGCCCTGCAGATGTGGGGGCACAGCTGATGAATCCTCATCTCTGCACCAGCAGTCCTTCATGGTCCTGTTCCTCGTTTGCAGAAGAAATGAGCCAGGATGGTCTGCTGGCTGGTGCATAAACACCCTTGAAGTCCCTGTGGTTATAAAAGGAGTTTCTTGATGCCACATTTCAGCCTTTAGGTGCCAATTTAAGATTTCTCGTAAACCACCATTTTGGATGTCTTTGTGTGGTAGTTTCCCTTAAAACTTCTTCTAAAATGGGAAGAGCATTGGTAAGAAGCCAAGTCAGTTCTGACACTTTCTTTTCTTGTTCTAATCTTTGCCATATAACAAAGAAACAATCAGAATCTCAGTATTAAAGTGCTCTGATCAAGGCTCAGTGATACCTCAAAAAGACCAAAGAGAACTTGAAGCTAAAGTTCAGAACAAAGATGCACATTCTTACAGACAGTGGACTTGGAGCAATTTACCTGTGTTCAGGTTGATTTCCTCATTGCTCAGTGCATCTCTTCTTCAGTTGGAAGAGTTTCTAGCAGAACAGCTTCAGCTCAACCAGAATATATGGCTTAATGCAGCAATTGTTGTGTGAAATGGTAGAGGTCTGTGTCATGCATGAGATCAGCGATTGAACATAATTGTCTCTTTTACCCTAAAAAAAAAAAAGAGCCGTGTCTCTGTGACCGTAAGTTTTGGGTTTTAAATGTCACACTTTTCTGCTCTGCCCAAACGATGGCAGCAGTGGGTACGCAGTCTGAAATTGCTGTGGCTGTGGTTTTTGACAGTCCTTTCCACTAGGGCTCTCTGCTCCCCTGGCTGTTAAGTACATGGCAATAAGAAAGGAGACAGAGTGCTCTTCCCCACGCTCATTAGAACTCATTAGAAATGATTGGAGGTGGAGGAGAAGCTGGGTGTGTCCGTGGCTTCTGAAACCCCCCCAAGCTAACCCAGCTCACAGTGCAGGTGTGGCAGCTGTTGGCCTTTATGGCACAGCTGGGTGCTTCAGCCACCTCTGAGGCAGGGTCCAGGGGGTGCTTTGGTCTTCCCACCCGCTGCTGCTGCCCGTTTCTTGTTCCCTTGGGGGTCAGAGTCTCTTTTAAAAGTCACTGTTTGCTGAATGGGGCAGAGTGGTCTTCTCTAGACTGGCAGTGAAAATCCTTACTCTCTCTTCTGCATTACGTGACTGACTGCCTGTCTGACATGCCTGTGCTAATTGTTTGCCCATGCTTCGTACTCTGCATCTTCAACTCCAGGGGAGCCACGCTCTCCAAAGCTACAGCCTGGCCCTCAGGAGCCTGTGGGAGATGCAGTAAAAAGAGAAAGCCAGCCCGCAGAGCAGGCAGCTGAGGTCCTTCTGTCACAAGAAATGAAGCCTACAACCGTGGCTCCCACCAGGATCGAGGTCACTATCCCCATCCCCCTGGATATGTACCAAGACGCCAGACCGGCTGAAGACAACGAGCTGTGGGATCAGCGGGGCAGAGAGGGCATCGGTGTGGATCCAGTGCTGGGGGCAGAGCTAGGTCATGGTGAGGGGCTGGCAGGAGCAGGTGGCACAGATGCCTCCCGTGTTATAGATGGAGCATCTCCTGTAGATGCTAGAGCCCCGTTAAAAGAAGACGCCGGCAGACAGGAAAGAGATGAGGACCGTGATATTGATGAAGCTTCTCAGCAGGGTTTACTTTCCCAGCGTGTTCCTCCAGGACCCGAAACGGGCTTCCGTGCAGCAACAACCAAGGAAGCCCGTGAAGAATTTGCCTTTGGAGCAAGCAGGCCCAAAGATGTCCTCAGAGACATACCGAGAGAGGCACTTCTTGTTGAAACTGAAGCACATAAAACAGAAGAGGACCAAGAGGAGAGGAGACAGCTGTCCAGGGGGGAAGGATCCTACACAGATGTCACCCCATCAGAGCCTTCTGAAGCCATCTCCCAAACAGAAGCTGAGACGAGGGCAGGAGAGGATTCTGGACCCTTGCTAGAACCAGCCAAACCCCAAGTTGTGCTAAAAGATGACATGGAAGCCCAAGATGCTGCTCTGGAAGAGGTGGTGCCAGACACAGGGGAATGCCAGACGCCCAAGAAGAAGCCCAGTGCCCATGTTGCAGACAAAGCAGTCAGTCGTGTTCCTCTCCTGAAAGGTGTGTGCGTGCCTGCCTGGAGCTCGTGCTGCTGGTGGCTTGCTCCTGACAAGGCTGCCTGAAGCAGTGCTCCAGCTTGCTGCCTCCTCTCGGGTCCTGCTGCTTGGGAAATGGCCGGGACCTTTGCTGTGGACTGATCTACAGAGCGCTGCTGCTTCTCCCTCTGCCTCCTCCCCCCTTTAGTTTAACCCTGGATGTCCTGGCGAACTTCCCAGACCCTTACGCTTTGGTTTTGCATCCCTTGCATGGTACTGGTGTCCCCAGTCACGCTTTGTTCTCCTTTTTGTTTCAACTCCCTTGGATCTGTGGGGGGCTCCTTAACTCACACCCGGCCCCTCCCCAGAGAAGATGAATTTCGGCTGGACGTTGTTCTGGCATGCTGGAGTGGGGCTGACCCGGCGCACGCTGTAGCTTGTGCCAGCAAGACACGTGCCCCCTGGTTTGCACGTGTCCACTGTCCTGTCTGATAACTCCTTGTATCAGCTTTCCTAAAGAGGAGGGAGGAGGAAAAATGGAAGGGAGATGGCAAGTCAGACCAGGGAAAAGGTCCCACGGTGGTCCTGTTTCTTGTGGTTTTTCCTTGAATGTCCACTCCTGACTGCCGTTGGAGGCAGGGGCTGCGGCAGGCTGGGCCTTTGCCCTTTGCTGAGCACATCTGATGCTCTTACACAGCACCCTGCTTCAAGCCCAGCTCTGGAGTCCAGGGTGAAGGGCTGAGTTCAGCCCTCAAAGCATGAGCATTCCTGCTGGCAGAGCAGCTCTTTGACCTTTTATTTCTCCAAGAGCCATTTTCTAATTTACTTTGGGTCCAGGGATGTCACGGAGGAGCCTGCTCGGTGCAGAACAGATTTGGCAGTGAATTGTGGCAGTAAGCTGCGGCAGCAGGACACGCAGCAAAACCTGATGGTCTCTTGCCTTGTTGTGCCTCACCCCTGGCTGTCAGGGGCTGGCCTTGGGGAAGCTCTGCCTTTCACCCCAGTGCCATGTCCCAAAAACTGCCTTGGCTGCTTCCATTAACCTGGAAATCCCGCTCATCCCCCCCCACCTCTGGTCTGCAGCAGAGAGAAGCGTGCTCTCGGCTGTGTGGGGTTCATGAAGAAATTGTTGATGTAGCTTTCCCCTTGGAGCTAAAGCTCATAACATATTTCTCGTTGTTCAGTACCTGATAAGCTGTCAGGAAGCTTCGCACACGAGCTGCAGGGCACTGGCATGGCTTGCTGTCACTGTCAGCAGAGCCTGAAACCAGGCGCGGGCTGGGGTCAACCAGCTTCTGATTCAACAGGAGGAATTCCTTTAATTTATTAACGGGCTTTTCCTTCAAAGACAGAGATACTTCGTGCTGTTCAGCCTTGCTGCACTCTGCAGCAGCTCTGGGAGTGGCTGCTGGGACAGGGTCAGGGTCGTCAGTGCTGGATTAACGACATCACTCAGGGCTGACCCACCGGGGCTAGTTTCCAAACACTGGGGCCAATATCAGCAGCTTTTCCTCCCAGATTAGGGAGGAGATAGCTGAAGGTTGAGCAAAGGGCCTTTGTTGTGAGTGCCTTACACTATAAACATTACTTCCTCCCAGCTTCTCATCTCCTCATTAGCAGTACTGCAGTCTGGTTTGCTTGTAGACGAATGGGACAAAGCAGTGAAATGTTGGGAGTCACCATAGGCTTGATACAAATCAAACAGGAC
This sequence comes from Penelope pileata, assembly GCA_013396635.1. Lineage (NCBI taxonomy): Eukaryota > Metazoa > Chordata > Aves > Galliformes > Cracidae > Penelope > Penelope pileata. The sequence goes on along the minus strand of WBMW01000184.1, from coordinate 15,518 downwards.
GACAGCTAAACACCCTGCAGAGCCTGACCCAGATGGAAGGCACACTGTCTGCTGCCAAGCAGAATGCAGTGTGTTGGGAGAAATGGGAAGGGGAGACTGCTGGGGACAAAAACTCTTTGCAAAGTTAGCACACTGGACAACAAATTCATGGGCTACCTGGTGTTGGTAGGTTTGGGGCATCTTTCAGTTTTAGTCTCTATATATATGATTGTTAGAACCAAGTAGATGTTTTAAACAGAGAGACTCACATTTAGGTCAAAGAGAGCTATTCTGTCCTAAACTGGACGAGTGCTGCTGGGACTGAGTGCAAATCTGCACAAGATGGTGTCAGCCAGGCCTTGCATGTGCCTGATGCTCCGGCCATGACTCATGTTGCCTGTGCACAGGATCAGCTGTTAACCCTGAAAGAATGTGCTTAGGCTGTGGGCATGTTTTGACAAGAAATGGGTGACTTTCTAATGTTTCTAAAAGTAATCTAATCTAAGCAAGAGCAGGAACATGTAACACCAGCCCAGCATGCACGTTAGTGTAGCACAGACACTGTCAGCTGTGCAGAGCTCACTGACCAGTCCCAAGAAGTGTAACCCTGTGTGTTTCCATTTGTCAGCCCGTATTGACAGCAAAGACAAGGAAGGGGCTGAAACTGAGGAAAAGAAACCGAAGGTAAGCAAAGAAATAAAGCCAGAGGTGATACCCACCCACCTGTGTGGGCTGTGCACGTTCCTAACTCCCTCTCCTGCTCTCCTGGACTGCAGTTATGCCTTAGGAAACCTTGCCATTGCCTTCCATTCTTCAGCCTTTCTTTCAAGAGCATTTTTATTTTTATCTTCCCGTACCCTGGTTTGGACGGTGCAATCCGTGGTGATCTTTGAGGGCAGGAAGGTGAATCAAATCTAAAGCAAACATGTGGGCCACGAGGTTGTGTGGGTGGTGAGAGAAATTTCTCAGCCCAAGACCAGAAAGTAGCAGACTGGGTTTGCTGGGGCAAGCTGCTGTGAAAGCATCCTTCAGACTGCACCGGGCTGTTGGGTGTCTCCTAGCAGCTGGTGCAGCTGTGGGATGCCAGCAGTGCCCTGGGACCCGCTGCCCTCCTCCTGCTGTGTGCTGCAGGGACAGGGCAGTTTCACTCCTGCTTCTGTATTGCACCTTCTAATCCTGTTTAATGTTGGTTATCCCCTTTTGTTCCCCTCCCGTACTGATTTGTTTTTTGTTCCAATTTTATTTTGTTTCCATGTTTAAGAAATGCTCACCTTCCACTGCCAAACCCCCAGGCGATAGACCCTCCATCCCCCCCCACCGACACTCCTCCTCTAGCACAACCCCTTCGAAAACACCCTCCAGCCCTGCTTCCACCTCTAAACGAGTCTCTTCTGTCACACCCCGACCTGCCAGTACAGGAACCCACGAAACAAAAACCAAGGTAAGGAAATGGGATGTGAGAGAGGCAAAGCTGCCCTGGAGAACAGCTTAAGGCATTCCTGACAGTGCAGAAACATCGTGTCCCATCTGGAGTCGGTGGGATGTGCTTCCCTGTGCACCAGGCTCCAGACTGGGCTGCAGTTTGGGTGTTTGAAGCAGCTGGCTCAGTCTCATGGCACGCTGGCCCCTTGCTCTGCATTACAGTAGAAGTCTCTCACGTGCTGCAGGGGATTACCTGCTCTTTATTTCTTTATGCTCTGTGATACTCCTCTTTGTTCTGCAGCTTTGTGCTGCGTTTTATGGGTGCGTTGGCTGTAAACAGCAGATGTGTTTGCAGTGTGCCAGAGCTAGATCTGCCAGGTGCTACACAGAGGATTGAAAATGCAGGCACGTCTGTGGCTTATTCTGCAACGTGAAAAGGATCTTGGAGTTTCCCTTTGTGGTGCTTAGTCATCCAAACACAGCCCTGGTGAGGGAGTGGGCAGGGGCTGCAGGTCTTGGGCAATGGGGGGTGGTTTGCTGTGACAGGGATGGGGATGGCTCTGCTCTGCTGCCCTGGGACCAGGCAGCTTTTAAGTTTCCCTTGCTTGTGTTCAGTCTTTCTGCACAGACTAGCATCAGAAAGCAATTAGAAAGCAGGTGTGTTGGTTTATAGGTCTGGGGGGGCTTTTCTGCAGGATCAGAAGACAGAAAATAGCATATTGCTATTTACATACCGTTGCAGATTATGTATATCTTACATGGGTGTGTTACAGGTGAGGATAAAGGAAAGGTCTGTGTTTGGAGTCTGGCTCTGCCCTCCTGGATGGAGCCTCTGTTGTTAGAAAAAGACTGGATTTCTTTCTCATTGGTACAGCATTTTAGCAGAATAAAGGAAACAGAATGATGAAATTCGGAGAACAGAGCAAGGAGCTGAACGTAGCTGTTGACCTGGTCTGAGTGTGCAGTGAATAACGTAGCTGAAGCTAAAAGCTCAGCTGGGACAGCTGCACAGCTGCTCTGCCAGCCCACGAGTGACCGTGCAGCAGCCATGCAGCACTGTGATGGGAGGCAGGGCAGGAGCAGGCACGCTGCGGATGCCTGGTTTTGGGGAATGTCAGGGTAGGAAGCAGGGTGTCCTGCAGGACTCTGGTCCTTGAAGGGTGATAGCCCACCCCTGGGCGTATCCCCGCTGCATCTGCCTTTCCCCCTTCTGTCCCCAGGGCCAGGAGATGAGAGGTGGCACGAAGACAGGCACGCCACGGTCTGCAGCCGGGCAGGCTCAGAGGAACTCGGCCAACGCCACGCGCATACCGGCAAAGACCCCCACAGCCCCCAAGACACCTCCCAGCTCCGGTAGGTGATGGGGGGAGCGGCGTGAGGCCCCCTCCCCAGGGGGTCTCTGACAGGGGCTCTGCTTCAGTGGGGCTCCCCGGCTCTCCGTGGGGGTAGGGAGCCCCTCGTGCAGGCTGAGGTCTGCGTGGTGGCTCGGAGCTGCTCAGCCGTGTCCCGTGGCTGTGGGTGCACAGCTGGGATTGGTCCCTCTGCAGCGAGTCTTCCTGGGTGCTGCCTTATCTGCTCTGTTCGTGTGCTTGCCAGTGTGTAGGAGAGGGCACTTGCTTTATCCCTGTGAGATTTCCTCCAATTTGGAAGATTTAGCCAGCTTCATTTTTTAATCCGTCTATTCCTTTTCCCTTGACAATATTTCACAAAGACCTGGGGCTTGAGGATCAGTTCTTCGATTGCAGGAATGGAGATTAGCCCATTATTCTCAGAAGAAAACCCCAGAAAGCATCAAGCATTGTGAATTTCCATTAAAACGGTGCATTTCACTGAATATGTATATTTTTCATACTTAAGCAGAGCTGCATGAAACCTTAATTAAATTTCCAGCCTTATTCTGTTTAAGCATCTTTCTCATTCATTAAACAGGCAGAAAGGAGCAGAAAAAACCACCTCCTGCAGCAGCAAAGTCTGAGAAAGGTGAGGATTGAGGGTCTTCTTTTTTCTTCTGTGTCTTTTTAGCTGGGGGCTGAGCTGCTTGGCGACCTGAGCTTTGCTTCATTACATCAAACAATTTGGTAAAAATGCTTCCAAATTTCTCATAGAGAAGCGATCTTGTTTCAGTGTCTTTTGTTTGTAGTTTTTCATGCATGCTAATGCCATGGGTGGGGGATCTCACCAGCGGTCCAGGCAATAAAGGCACCTCCCTGTGTCTGCCAACACCAGGTGAGCAGCCAAAGTCTGGAGACAGAAGCGGTTACAGCAGTCCCGGCTCCCCCGGGACTCCAGGCAGCCGTTCCCGCACTCCTTCTCTGCCCACCCCACCAGCCAGGGAGCCCAAGAAGGTGGCAGTGGTTCGCACACCACCGAAATCCCCTGCCTCTGCCAAGAGCCGCATCCAGCCGTCCGCTGCGCCCATGCCCGATCTGAAAAACGTCAAGTCCAAAATTGGCTCGACTGAAAACCTGAAGCACCAGCCCGGAGGCGGCAAGGTAAACGTGGGCTCTGCTTTCCAGGGGCCCCTAGGGACAGCGGGTGCCTGGCACTGCCTCTGGGGGAGCACCCAGCACCCAGCTGGGGACCGAGGCACGGCCGGGGGCAGCTATGCTGCAGCTGATCTCCAGCCTGATGCTGGTTTTGGAGGTTTGGGGACTGGTTGGCTTGGGTGTTTGTCCTGAAAACGCTTGCCTGGCTTAGAGACACGGTGCAGCTGTCCCGCAGAGGGCTGCAGGGAGCTCGTGTTGTGGCTCCAGGGGGTGATGTTCCTCCGCGGTGTCCTGCTAGGGAGAGCAAGCTGTGACCTGCAGCCCTAAAGAACCACAGGATCGGGGGTCCTGAGGATCAGTGCAGAGCCTGAGCAAGTTGGGATTTTGGATCCAGTTCTGTTGGTGGGGTTTTGGATTGCATTTTGCAGCCAGGTGCAGTCTTGCTACAGAGGTGCAGTGTGGCACAGCCAGAACTGGTGGCAGTGTTCCTTTTTCGACCGCCAGTGCTTCTCACTCCCAGAGAGAGCAGCAAAGTGGACTCTGTGCTCCAAGTGCTTGTGAAATAGGGTGTCATGTTAAATTTGGCAAGCCCAGTGGAGAAGACTTCTGCAGGGAGACACCAAGCTGGGCGGGGGAGTGGTGTGAGCCAGTGCATGCCACTGCCCTGGGAGCAGCAGAGTGCTCACACAGCTGCAGCTGTGCTGTGTTTGTGCCTGTGCACCCCTCTGCTGCGCGGTGTGGAGGTGTGCTGCAGCTCCTGCAGGATCCCCCTCGCTGCATGGGTGGAGACCTGCAAGCAGCTGGTTGCTCTGGTGGCTCTGACACAGATGTGAAGTGACAGAGCTGCACATCTGGCTAGCGCAGCCGGCACAGAGCCCGGCCACATCTCTGAGCACAGTGCGTGCCAGTTGGTGCCACTGGGTGACTGTGGCCCTGGGGGTGTGACTGTGGCATGGGAGGAGGCTTTGGGACGGCTTCTTTTCACCGCCCTGGGTAGCAGTGTGCTTTTCCGTTCCTCTCTGTGCATTTTTGGCCATGGCTGGCGCTTCTCTGGGCATTGCACATTTTGCTTTGTGCTACAGTCCGAGGAGGCTGCTCCTTCCCAGTATTTCTGCATTGTCTGAGCACTTCTCCTGTTGTTGGCTCACTGAGTCCTGCTCTGGTAAGCCTGGGCTAGCTGAGCTGTGTCCTGGTTTGCGGGGTTCATTGTTCTGAACTTGAGAAACGATGCTGGAGGCTCATGTCAGCCTTGCTGCTCCTAATGCTAAAGAACCAGGGTGCAGCGAGGAGCTCTCCTCGCAGCAGCAGGCTGGGGATTTGCTGAAATGCAGAGTGAGGGTGCCTGCCCCGCCAGCTGCGGGGACGTTGTCGTGCAGAGGCTGTGTGCAGGGCGAGGTGACGCTGCTCTCCTGCAGGATGCTGTGTCTGCTGCCCTCTCGGGAGGGTTGTGCTTCCAACACCCTTCCTCCTGAGGGAGCAAAGGCCCTGTGTGCCCACTGGTTTTTGCCTGCATCTACTTTTGGTTTAGGTCTTAAAGGCAGTCCAGTCGGTGCAGGGGAAGGAGCAGGGACTGCCTTCATCTGTGGAATAGCTGCTCCTGTGCATGGGGTCACTCCAGCATAGCTGCCCTTACAAAAACCAAAAAAGCAAAACAATCCCTAAATCAAAATGGGTTCTTTAGTAGCAAGATCTGTGTGCAGGGAGAGGGCAGGCAGGCTTTGGGACTGGGGGGTGAGGTTAGCCTGGCACGTGGTCCCTGGGGCCGTTCAAAGCCCCTCTCCCACTCAAGATGGTGTTAGGGATGTGGGGTTGGTCTGGGCTGTCCCTTTCACCTCACCTGTACTGGGGTTATGAAAACTGCAGGCCTGACACTGCATCCCTGGCAGCAAAGGCTTTTTCTAACTGTAGAGGGAGTGTGAGCCCTGCCCAGCACAGAGCTGAGGTGTCCTCACCCAGACCGTGCTGGGCACACAGCTGCTCTCCAGCCTGCTGCCAGCTGCACCCCTTCACTCACTTTGCTCGAGCTGCTGAGCCCTGAGACCAGTGTCTGTGCAAGAGGGAAGGTGTGTGGGCTGGCACAGGACACAGGGCTGGGCAGGTGTGCTTTTCTCAGCCCCATCCTTCCTCCCAGTGCACCTGGCTGGCACAGCTCTGCAGGTGCTGAGTCTCAGAGCTCTGGTGCTTTCCAGTGCTGCCCGCCAGGTCCCCCCTTCTGTTCAGAGAAAGCAAACGGGGGCAGCTGGCTTTCTTGCTGGTGTTTCTGGCATGGAAACCAGGACTGCCTTGCTAGCCAGGTGTAAGCAATCTCTAGCTATAGCTGGCCCATCTCCATCTTCAGTTGCCAACCCATGAGCAGACAAAGGTATGCAGGAAGCCAGAGGTCTCCTTTGCTCTGGGCACTGGAAGGCAGGCTCCTGCTTGTAGTGATATTTCTCATGGTCAAGCTGCAGATGATCACGTTGTTTCTCACGCTCTTTTCTGGCTACCAAAGGTGCAGATTATTAATAAGAAGCTGGACTTTAGCAGCGTTCAATCCAAGTGTGGCTCAAAGGATAATATCAAACACATCCCAGGAGGAGGCAGTGTGAGTACCTTCACACTTTCAATGCACTATAATAGTTCTTATTATAAGTGGCATGTTGTGTACACTAAACCACCAATGCTATCTGCAGCGACCGCGCCGTCAGATAGCAATTGGTGACGTGCAATGACTCTTTTCTGGCTACCAAAGGTGCAGATTGTTAATAAGAAGTTGGACTTTAGCAGCGTTCAATCCAGGTGTGGCTCAAAGGATAATATCAAACACATCCCAGGAGGAGGCAGTGTGAGTACCTTCACACTTTGAATGCACTTTGATGACCCTTACCAGTAGTGGCATGTGTTTACACCAACGGCCAATGCTATCTGCAGCAGCCCTGCCCTCAGATAGCGATTGGTGACGTGCTGTCATTTAACCCATTAACCCAGAAGACATGGCTAGACCAACCCTAACAAGTCCTGTACAGACCGTGCGTGGACAGAACTAACTGAGCTGTGTACAAACCGTGTCTGTAACGAAACATCCCGTTAACCCAAAGGTTTTACGCTCCCTGGAAGGCTCAGTGCCTCGCTGTGTGCAGGAGGGGGGGCCTCTTGCAGGCAGGGACGCAGCTGCTGCTGCAGTAGATGGATAGATTTAGAAGCAAATGCAGTTGCTTATTGTACTGCTAAATTGCACATGACCCTGCACAGCATGGGAAGGCACAGGTTCCTGACCGTTCCCATCAGGCAAGTATGATCCACGTGACTATCAAGCTTCTCCTTGCTAATGAGTGTGTCCAGTGTGTGTTAGACAGTGCCCGTGGAGGCTGAGCCTGAGTTAATTGATTTGAACACCATCCTCAGATGAGCAGCCACACTCAGCTTTCACTGACTGTGCCAGAAACCTGGAGGAACTCCACAGAGGTTGGTGGATTGACACCAGTCTCTCTGGAGGCAGAGTTTGGGTCCAGGAAAGAATGGTCCGAGGAAGGAGCATCACTGAGACCTCAAACAGTGCTACCCTGGGCCTGTGGCTGCGGGGTCTGTGGCCACCTGAGGAAGCCATCTGGTGCCCCTCAGATGTTCCCCGTGGATTTTCTTGGTGCTGTTTTTGATCTCTGTGGACGCCCTCCCTGAGAAATAGAGCATTGCAGAGGGCTTGGTGTGTAAACATTGGGATGTAACTGAATTTGCAACTTTGGTCTTAAATGTGATGTCATTCAGTGTTTATTGCCAAGCCAGAGGAGCTGCTCTGCAGAGGTCAGGCCTCTGTGAAGCAGGTTCCCTGCTCACATTGCCATTTCTTAAAGCCAGGTCCTGCTCTGCCTGTTGCATGGTGCAACCACTTCCTAGGCCAGGAGCTGTGTCCACTGCTCATCATCTGTGCTGTGGCTGGTGTCCAGCTCCAGCACAGGGTGGTGAGCTCATCCTTTTCCCCGTGCAAGCATTTACAGCTGCAGTGGGTTAAGAATGATCTGGATTTTTAAATAGAGATTGTCATCCTCTGGCAGAGCTGTGCCTTGGGGCTCCTCCAATCCAGGGGCAGCAGGGAGCCACCAGGGTGCACTGGCAGCTGTGTGTTAATCCTCCACACCACTGTCAGCAGTGACTGTGCCCAGCCACGCTGCTTCGAGGGGAATGGGGCACCGTGCTGTCCCCTGGCTCAGCACCTTGCTTTATGCCAGTGGCTGCTCTCACAGGGTGGTGCGTTAGGCAAAGGTTGACCTGAGCATTGCTGATGCTAGGAGATGGGGTCCCCAGGTCTCTGGCACTGATTTCCCAGGCAAGCAACTCTGTGCCCCTTTTCCTTTCTTGCTAAAGTGGGGAGGACCCTGCTGTGCTCCCAGCAGGATGGCAAGGGTTCGTTGAGTCCTGGCTGTAAAACAGTGGAGCAGAGCAGGAAGGGATTCAGTTACAGGTTGCTTGCTCTGGAAATGGAAGGTCTTTCAGACCTGGGTCCCAGCAGTGCCCCGGGGTGCTCACAGCCCCTTTGGGGTCACGCTGGGATTAGCAAGGTGCCAGCTCTGTTCTGGGGCTGCTTCCTGCCCTCCAGCTGAGTGTAGCTCTCCTCCTGCCCAGGGCATTAAACGTGTGATCTTCCCCCCACCCTGTCTTCACGTCTGTCTCTGCAGTGTGCTCCCAGACCCTACAGTTGCTTTTCTCCCCCCTCTCTCTGTCCCCACTCTCTGTCCCGTGTGCCTTTGGGTATGCTTGTGCATCAGAGTCGAGGCTGGCCCGTGGCCATGGTGCATGGGACAGTGGCACCGGGCGTGTGGCCCCGCAGGAGCCAGGCCCGAGCAGTGGGGCCCTGCACCTGCCTGCCCACACCAAACATTTGTGCACGTGGTCTGTCCTGGCCCAGGGATGCTCTGTTCCCCCCACCTTTTCCTGGCTGTGTGATGGAGAGGGGGGAGTGTTTCTTGTCGATGTGCACAGCCACGTTCCCACGCGTGGCTCTGGGGGTGGGGGGCTGGTGGGCACGGGGCTGACGTGAGGTTTGGTGCATGCACCTTCCCCCCAGGGCAGCGCAGGGTGCTCGGGTGCTGCAGGGAGGTGGTGAAACCTTTGGCCATGGGGGTGCTCAGGGGAGCCCCCTCCTCTGCAAGGGTCCCTTTGGTGCTGGCACGGCCTCCCCAGCGCTGCGGGAGCCTGGCGGGCACGCAGAGAGCAGCACGCGCTCCCCCTGAACTCCCAGGCTGCTCCTGAGAGCCAGATGCTTCCCAGCATCAGGAACCAGCCCGGAGGTGCCGCTCCGATGTCCCAGCGCAGCCCCACTGACTGCAGCAGGAGCTGGTTCCTGCCCAGGTGTGAGTCCAAACCCAGGGCCCGAGGCAGCCCGGGGGGGCACGGGGCTGTCTTCTCACCTCTTTGTCTCCCGTTCCTGCTGTTGCTGCTGTGTCTGTGCTGTGGTTTGCCGTCCCTGGCACCCACCGGATGGTCCCAGACCAGTTGTTGGTGTTTTCCAGTGTGGTGTCCCAGTGCTAACGTCACCACCAAACCCTGCTGGCTGTTCCCTGTGTGTGTCCCGTGGCACCCGGCTGTCCCCCTGCTCCGGGAGAGCTGCCCGTGGTGGGAGGCAGCTGTGAGGCAGGGCATGGCTCCAGGGAACGCTCTTGGGGCTCAGGGTACTAAAATTGCCATTTGGGTCGATAGTATGTGAACTCCTGACAGATAGTTAGACTNTTTTTTTTTTTGTCTTTTTTTAAGCCTTATTTCCATTGCAGCATTTTTCAGAAATGCATATTTTGGTCACTCTTTTAAAAGTTCTGTGCACATTGATCATTTCTGTTCTTTCAGTTTTTGTGGACATAAGCTTTATGTTTTACACCAGAAAAGGTATTTATTTTTTTATGTTTTCTCTCTGGTATATCTCTTCCTTTTGGATGATGTGTATGCAAATCTTAATTAATTACCACTCCACTTTCTCTCTCACTTAAGCACTTTAAAATTGCCTCTGCTCCCCCTCTGTGAGAGGTGATCCGTGCATGCTGACATGTTCAGAGGCTGCCGCACACGGGCATTAATGCTCTCCCATTCCTCACCACGGTTTCTTTTGTGTCATTAATCCTCCTGGGGTGGAAGCTGTCCTTTCCCTCCGATCCAGGCCAGGTGCTGCCGTGTGCTGTGCCTCCCCCTCCGGCAGCCCGTGCTGGCAGAAGCTCACTGCCTTCTCCTCTCTCCTGTGGGCAGGTTCAAATTGTTTACAAGCCAGTCGACCTGAGCCACGTGACATCCAAGTGTGGTTCCCTGGGCAACATCCATCACAAGCCAGGTACCCCATGAGCTCCCGGGCTGCTCCTCGCTGTGCAGCGCGGGGTGGGGAGGGCTGGGGGTGGGGAAGGGGTGTGGGGGGCTCTCGGGATGGTGATGGGAGCATCACAGTGAGCCCTGGGGTGCTGGGTGCTGTTCCAGCTCTAGCTGCAAGACCCTCTCTGATCTGCCTGACCCCTCAGGGGCAGAGGAAGGGTCTGGGCTGGTCCGTGGGCACCGTGGCTGTGCCGACACATTGCAGTAGAAGGGGAGTGTTGCATGGGGTGGGGGAGCTGCTGGTGCTGTGGGAGTAAGGGCAGCTCCCTGCCCGCGGCCCTCTAGGGCACTGGGATGTCTGTCAGCTCTGCACAGCATCCTTTGGAAAGTCTCTGTACCCTGCTTCCCAGCTGCCTTGGCCTCTGGGTTTCCCACGTCTCCCTCTTGGTGCCATTTTCATGCCCCTCGCTCTCTGCACGGCCTCGGCAGCGCTTTGGCTCAGGGCTGAGCTCTTTCCCTGCAGCCTGCCCTGGTGGGCACAGCAGCTGAGCCCCTGCTGCTCTTCTCTTGCAGGTGGTGGCCAGGTGGAAGTGAAATCTGAGAAACTGGACTTCAAAGATAAGGTGCAATCGAAAATCGGGTCCTTAGATAACATCAGCCACGTTCCTGGAGGAGGAAATAAAAAGGTACAGGAGCGCTTGGCCGGGAGCAGGGCTGCTGCTCTGCTGTGTGCCAGCCCCGGAGCAGGCAGGCGAGCAGAGGGCTCAGCTTGCAGGCAGCACCGCTTCCCAGGGCTTGGAGTGACTGGCTGCCCAGCTTCTGGTGTTGGGTGCCCAGGTCCTCCAGAGTTCCCCCTGCTCCTCCTGCCTGTGGCTGCGGGTGGGCAGAGCTGAGGGCTCCTGGGCTGCGTTCACCAGCCTGGAGGACGTTGGCTGGAGCTGGGCTGTGGCAGAGCTGGGAAGCTTGCAGCCTCTGGGGGCCACCTGAGTGGATGTGAATGCATGTGACATCCGCTCCTGTGGTTTCCTGCTCTTTCTGCTGTTCTCTGAAGTTGGTGCAGGGAGATCTTTGTGTCTCAGACTGTTCCTGTCACGGGGTGCTGCTGCCAGCGTCTGCTCCTGCACTCTGCGGTGCCCGTTAGTCCTGGTGGCGTGGCACGAAGGCGCTGGTCCCCAGGGGAAGTGAAGCCTTAGCCTGAGCTCTGTTCAGGCAAGGTGGCTTTGCTGTCACTGCGGAGGACTGCCGGGCTCTCCCTCGGTCTCAGCCTCCCCGGTGGGGCTGGCCGAGGACGCTGCGTGGGGAGTGGGGCACGTCGGGGGCTTCCAGCTGGAAACCAAAGGCAGTGAGGGAGGGTGGGACGCGGGCCTTGGGCTGGCAGTGCCCTCACTGCTGCAGCGCGTGGAGCCCCTGCACGCTCTGCAGGGACGGAGCAGAGCCCCTGGCAGGGGGCAGCGGGTGGGCACGGTGCTGGCACTCAGCCCGCTGGCACACACGGCTGGATTTCCCCAGGGGAAAGGTGCTTCCTGTCCTGCTTGCTTTTCCGAGCACCTTTTTTCTCCGTGGGAAGGGAAAGCTCTGTTTCAGCTCCTGTGTTTTGGCACTTTGCTCCTGGCCACGTGTTCTCTGTGCACCTCCCAGCTCCTCTCCCAGCGGTGTGCTGGCCTCTGCCCGAGGGACGCTTGCCTTCCTTACCCTTCTCTCTGCTCTACACATCAGGCTGCCCTGTGCTTTCCTGAGCCCCTTCTCACCATTTTTATCACTACGCTGCTGACGATTCTTTCCCATCTTGGCACGTTCACTGGGCCATAGTTGGAAGGCTTGCCTTCTGGAGCAGGGGTTCAGTGCAAGGCTGTGAGCCAGCAGCGGGGCCACCAGCCCCAGCCTTCCTGCGGGGCAGCTGCCCCAGTGCTGCTGCACAAACCCGCACCTGGGGCAGGCTGTCAGCCTGGCCAGAGCTGATCGCTCCCCTGCCAGCCCGTTCTGTTTGCAGCCAGCACATCTGCTGGGCTCCAAAGGCAGGTGCTGTTCTTCCTGTGAGTCAGTGACTGGCCTGTTTTTTCTGATCTTTTTTTCTCCCCAATTTTCTACTTCTTTCCCTTATTTTTTTTTGTCTTTTTCCTTCTGGTTGACATGTACTGGATCTTGGTTTTTGGTTTTTGTTTTTTTTTCATTGCTGATGCATTTTTTGCCCCCCACCGCCCCGGGCGGGTTTCTCCACCTGTAGAGAGAGAAAGGCAAGGAAGACAAGAGCCGGACCCCGAGCCCAGACCCCGCTGGGCTCCAGGCCCTGGTGCTGGAGCCGCCCAGCGCCCCGGCGAGCCCCCCCCCAGCCCTGCACGCGGCTGGGGAGGGCACCAGTAAGTAGCAAACCCACCCTGCGTCCCCTCCCCAGGCTCATGCTCGAGGGTTTGGCTTGAGGGAGCAGCTGGGCCGAGGGGCAGCCGTGTGCCGGGGGGCACCCACCCCCCTGGATCCCTGCTGGGAGCGACTGGGAGCGGCCGGGGCTGTGCCTGGGACCCTGCCCCGCGCTGTGAGCGCTTGGCGTGGAGCTGAGCCGCTGCAGCTGCGCCCGTTCCCTGTGCCCGAGGACCGGGGGCAGCGGGGGACCGGGCTGGGGCCCCTGGGGCCACGCAGCCCTGGGGAGCAGCGCCGTGCCCGTGCCCGCGCTCGGCAGCGAGCGGGGCCAGCCTGCAGGGAGCAGCGGGCCGGCCCCCCCGCTCAGCGGGCCCTCCTGTCCCCACAGATCGAGACCCATAAGCTGACCTTCCGCGAGAACGCCAAAGCCAAGACCGACCACGGCGCTGAGATCGTCTACAAGTCGCCCACCATCTCCGGGGACGCCTCCCCGCGCCGCCTCAGCAACGTCTCCTCCACCGGCAGCATCAACCTGGTGGACTCCCCCCAGCTGGCCACGCTAGCCGACGAGGTGTCCGCCTCGCTGGCCAAGCAGGGCTTGTGATCGGGGCCCGGCCACGAGGAGGGAAGACGAGGGGAAAAAAAACAAAACACGAGAAAAGAAAGAAAAATAATAATCTGGCCTTCTTCCTCTGTTCCTTTTACAGCTGCTCCC
>WBMW01000183.1:36948-51833 GCA_013396635.1 Penelope pileata | reverse complement strand
ACCACCTGCGACAGAAAATTATCAACACGTTTTAGTTGCTCTCTCTTAAAAAGAACAACTCCAACACCTTGCCTTGCTGGCCTATCTTTCCTAAAAAGGACACAGCCACTCATGGCAACATTCCAGTCATGAGACCTGTCCCAACATGTCTCTGTGATTGCAATGAGATCATGGCCCGACAACCACACAGAGATCTCTAGTTCTTCCTGTTTATTTCTCATGCTGCATGCGTTAGTATATTCGAACTTTAGGGAAGCAGAGGGTGCAGATATCTCTAGAGGGATGCAAGAAGATTTTGGATGGGCTACTGGCAATATTACCTTCTCTGGTGAGTCCTCACAAGAACCTATGGGACAATTCAGAGGTTTTTCCCTGTGCTTTCCTAAAGCAACAGCATTCCTCAGCCCCTCTCTGTCACATTGAACTCCACCTCCTTCCCTTATTTAATCTAGTTTAAAGTTCTGGTAATCAACCCAGCCAGCTTGCTCCCACCTGCTCAGTCAGGAGACTAAACAGTGGATGTTAGCACAGTGAGGAGTCGGGCGGTGCATTTCAGCAACAACACCATCACATAAGCTGCAGAACAGTGGGTCACTTCTGCTGGTAGAGATTTTAAATAGCGCAGCATGCAGGCTCTTGTTTATTGCTTGTGAAAATGGATAGCTAATGGTGGTGTCTATTTTGAAAAACAGTGTTTTGGAGCTGAGCATTCCCTCTATCAAATAGTCTTATTGTGCTCTTTGTATCTGTTGTAGTTTGTGTGGAAACAAATAGGAGACATTACTTTTGGAGCAACCTACTTAGGTGGACTTTTGAGCAGACATAGTAAGACCAAACACACACTGCAACAATAATATGAATAAGAGAAGAAGAAGAGCATTCATAGGTAAAACTCTGGCAAGGAAGACTTAAATGAAATAGGAAGTGAGAAATAAAGCTTTTTTAAAAGGTAGTACTTTCAAATCATTATCACAGACAGACCTCTATGAGGCACTGTCAGTATCTTGCATACAAATGTGTGGTAATGGAATGGAATCAATCCAAATCTCGTTGTCACTCAGACTGATAGGAGCATCCAAACTTTGAAGAAATTTGCTGAGTGAAAACAGATCACTTTTTCCTGGTAGAAATGGTGAAAAGTCAAATCTGATAGTAAAGATGGAGAAAGTTTTAGATGTTATTTACATATGTGGAGAGAAAATATACAACAGATGAAAAATTAGAAACAGAAAGCACAGTATTTTATCATTTAACAAACCGAATTATTGGCTGATAGTAATAAAAACAGAAAGGAAAATTTTCTTTGGACAGCATACACAACTAGGATGGCAGAAATGGAAATCTTTTTTTTACAAAAACTTTTGTAAAAAAACCCCTTATTTGTACTGAAAGAAACTAGGACACGAGACTTGGTAAAGCACCCATCACAGAATAGATACACTGAAGGTTTGTAATTGTCTCAGATTGGGGGTTAATATGTGATTTGTGGTGTCAGAAGTTTTATCCAGAAGTCTCCTTAAACTTCAGTCCTTCAGAACAACTAAGAGTAATTTCTTCTTTTGTAAGTTAGGTACTTGGATTTTAGCTTTTGAGAACGCAATCTTTTTTAATTTAAGGAAATACTGCAATGCATATGTTTTTTATCTATAAATTCATTTTTCTGTTTATTATTTTGTTTGCAACTATACAGATTTCTTGGAAGACTAAAATTTCAGAGTTTGTGTTGTGTTCAAAACATAAATGAGCAACTGTTATTGTTATGATGGCAGTGAGTCAGATCAAACTTGGGACTGAGCAGTGGGAACAAATCCCAGTTTATGTTGCTCTCACACTTAGAACCCTACCAATATGGCATTTGTAACCTCATTGAAAATTAAATCTGTTCTCAATGAGCTTAGGCTGTGTTTGATATCAGGGCTGTGACTGTCTGGCCATGGTTCCTCTTCTGCATCTCTGTTGGGATTAAAAAAATTGCTGTGGGACTAGATTAATATCAACAAATGAGAAACAACACTGTCCCGAGCATGAGTTCTTGGGGATCAGAGATTTTTTTTTGCTGGTTGAACAATGTGGAGTGCTCAGAGTACTGACACATCAGAGTTAGACTACATGATCAAATCGTGCGAGGGGGAAAAATAAAGAATATTCTCCACATTTAAACAACTATTATACAGAAGTATCTATCACTCTATTGCAAAGGAAGTGGCAACTTCAACATGCTTTTCAATTCCTTTTATTCTGGTTTCAATTAAATAGGAAAACCACAGATGAACAAATCTTACACAGCTGTTCTCCATTAAGAAAAAATTCTGTTATGACAGAGAATAATTTTGAAAGAGAATAACCCTAATTAACCAATTTGTTTTCTAGAAAAGCAAAATCATGTTGGAAAGTGGGACTTCCTTTTGCACAGCAATTGACCTATGTTCTTTGTTATGCTTTCTTCAAATTTTTTTTTTTTAGCTACCTGCAAGGAACCACGGTTTCCTAAAAGCTATCTATTTGCCTGTGGTGCTCTCTTTTTTGTCTCTGAAATGTTGCACAAAGCAAAGCGTCACTTCATGGAGGGCAATGGGACAAAAGGGGACAGATCTAGAATCACTGAAAGGCAAGAAGACTATTTGCTGAAGACCTGCAAGAAAACAACAGAAGTACAAACGTGATTGAAAATTTAAAGCCGTTTTAATTACTGCCATTAAAATAGAGGAAAACTATTTCCCATTTGTATTATAGAACAGTGTGTGTACAAAAGTTGGCTTTGGGAGAGAAGAGTATGAAGAATCAAAAAAAAAACCAAAACTATTCTATCTTTCTACAACGAAAATGAAAAATAAAAACACTACCTAGAGAAAGATGAGGGGAAAAAAAGTGAGAAAATGCTCCAAGAATTTCTGACCTGTCTCACCCATTCACTACTGACTAATGAACCAGAAAAAGGATTCCTTCATGTTTTTACTTGAAAGCAGATACATTACCAGCTGGGAATGAAGAAATGAGAAGATAAAAGGAATGAAAGGAATGAAAATTATAGTGTAAGATAGGAAAAGTATAATTAATTTGAAATCTGAAATACTGTTTTGGTCATGGCTCCTGTGTTTTAACATATTCCTCTAAAAAAGAAGTAGGTTATAATCAGGCTTGGGCTTGCAAAACTATTCTCTTTTGCTAAATTAAAGGCGTAGCACCTACTGATGAAGAAAGAATTGATACCTTGTATTCAGTATGTCTTAGTTGAAGTGTTGGCAATAATTATTTTACTTCAATGCGCTTGAGTATGACATGAGGCTAGGTGTGACACAGGTATGAAAACTTCTTCTGCAATCAAAATCATCTGGACTGACAGAAGGATGAACTTAGAATTTGTATTAATATGGATACTTTGATCTTTTTGTTGTAATTTTTGTTATTAAAATGTATGAGAAATAATATTATGCACATATATATTAATTTATGTGTTTAATATTAACTTTGGGATTATTCACTGCTGTAGAAATTTTGTAGATAATTAGAAACAGGACAAAATTCCAGTGTGGCAAATTAATTATGAGATTCAAGAACAGCATAAAATCATTTTTATTATCAGTAAATTTACAACAAAACTACAACTTCTATAAAAGAGTTCACTAGAATGTTTTTTAAACCTAGACCAATAACAGGTGTAAAAGATTGAAGAACTTTTTATAAAGGATTTCAATTTCTACTCCTTACCTATGTGTACTGCTTCTGTTTCAAGTAATAGGTACTCTTAGCTTTTTCAAGCGTTCTCTTAAAGAAAAGTCTTACAGTGGATCGTATTTCTCTTAACAAGAGGCCAAGTGTTAAATGATGGATTAAATCTTCACATGCAGTAAGGAGGTTTTTTTCCCCTATATGTGCATCTATTTTAACTTCTGCCTTATACAAAGACTTTTGAAGACCCTAGTGATAACGTTCAGTATATCTTCTCAGAACTTTAAATAATAAAAGCAGAGGATATATTCTGGATGCCATCCTATTATCAAATAACATAGTTATGTGACAGCACCTAAGCCAGACATGAAAGTCAAAGCTGGGGGAAACAAAATTAACCTGCTCTTGCTATGGAAAACTCAATTTAAATACCATATTGCTCCATCATCTCTTCTATTCTCTTCGGTTAATGAGGTAAGAATGAGCAACCGACGCCATCTACCTGGACTTGTGCAAGGCGTTTGACACTGTCCCGCACGGCATCCTGGTTGATAAACTATATAAATATGGGTTTGATGGACGAACCACTTGCTGGATAAGGAACTGGCTGGATGGCCGCACTCAGAGAATTGCAGTCAATGGCTCAATGTCCCAATGGAGATCAGTGACAAGTGGTGTTCCTCCAGGATCGGTACTGGGACCAGTGCTGTTTAACATCTTTGTTGGTGACATGGACAGTGGGGTCGAGTGCACCCTCAGCAAGTTTGCAGATGATGCCAAGCTGTGTGGTGCAGTTGACACACCAGAGGGAAGGGATGCCATCCAGAGGGACCTGGACAGGCTTGAGAGGTGGGCCCATGCCAACCTCATGAAGTTCAACAAAGCCAAGTGCAAGGTCCTGCACCTGGGTCAGAGCAATCCCAAGCACACATACAGGCTGGGTGGAGAATGGCTTGAGAGTAGTCCTCAGGAGAGGGACTTGGGGGTGTCTGTTGATGAGAAATTCAACATGAGCTGGCAGTGTGCGCTTGCAGCCCAGAAGGCCAACGAGATCCTGGGCTGCATCAAGAGAAGTGTGGCCAGCAGGTCGAGGGAGGTGATTCTGCCCCTCTACTCTGCTCTCGTGAGACCTCACCTGGAGTATTGTGTCCAGTTCTGGGGCCCCCAACACAAGAAGGATGTGGAGCTGTTGGAGCGGGTCCAGAGGAGGGCCACGAGGATGATCAGAGGGCTGGAGCACCTCCCCTACGAGGCCAGGCTGAGAGAGTTAGGACTCTTCAGCCTGGAGAAGAGAAGGCTGTGGAGGGACCTGATAGCAGCCTGCCAGTACCTGAAGGGGGCTACAGGAAAGCTGGGGAGGGACTTTTTACAAGGATAGATAATGACAGGACAAGGGGTAATGGTTATAAACTGGAAGAGGGTAGATTTAGACTAGATATAAGGAGGAAATTCTTCCCTGTGAGGGTGGTGAGACACTGGAACAGGTTGCCCAGAGAAGTCATTGATGCCCCCTCCCTGGAAATATTCAAAGCCAGGCTGGACGGGGCTTTGGGCAACCTGGTCTAGTGGGAGGTGTCCTTGCCCATGGCAGGGGTGTTGGAACAAGATGATCTCTAAGGTCCCTTCCAACCTGAACCATTCTATGATTCTATGATTCTATGATTCTATAAATCTGGTTTGGTCCTCTCTTCCTACTGGTTACAGCCATTTAAGTACTCTGAATTAAGTACTTAGAACCGACTTTGCAAGAGGCTGTGAACAACACTCTTGAAGGCAATTTTGAAACCTGAAGGAGAAAACTTCATTTCTTAGTCTTTATCCCCAGAATCAAAGGCAAATTAATTGCCAAATCTTAATTAGAAAGAAGAAGCAAAGAAACAAAGAAAACAGAGTAACTTGCACAAAGCATAAGCATTAGAAATTTTGGGCATGAAGAGCTGGAAAGCACTTGTGTAGTTGTTTCATACTGGTGGCTACCTAAAGTCTGCTTCATTGTTCTCTAATTCCCCCTCTTCAACAGAACATGCAAAGAAAATAAGATGAAAAAAAATGCTCACATGTTGAGATATGGACAGGGTGATCATTCACCAATTACTGTCATGTGCAAAATAAATTCAGCTTAAGGAGATTAATGTAGTTTATTGTCTATTGCTTGAAAGAGACTTTAACAGTCAGAAACTAAAAGCAAACTTAACCCAGCTTTCCTCCCATTCAACCTTTTTTACCTCCCTCTCCCAGAGCGGCACAGGGAAATCGGGGCTGTGGTGTATTCATAACGCTTCCTCTCCACCACTCATTCATGGTCACTTTCAGCATCCACTCCACATGGGGTCCCTTCCACAGGATGATGTCTTTCCTGAATATATCTTGTGTGGGTTTCCTGAAGGCTACAGCTCTCTAAGCACTGCTCCAACACAGCTCTGTACAATGGGTTTCACCCTGCCAGAGTGGACTGCTCCAGCATGGGTCCCCACAGGCGACAGCTCCCCCAGACCTCCTGTCTCACCGAGGGCTCCTCTCCACAGGCTGCATCTTTGGCCAGGGGATTGCTCCTGCCACATCTACCTGCTGCACTGTGGGCTCCTACATGGGCTGCACATGGACATCTGCTCCGTGTGGTGCCCCATGGGCTGCAGGGAGACAGTCTGTTCATAGAATTATAGCATGGCCTGAGTTGGAAGGGACCCCAAGGATCATTAGGTTTCAACTCCCCTGCCGCAAGCAGGGCTGCCAACCTCCAGATCTAACACCAGATCAGGTTGCCCAGGGCCCCATCCAACCTGGCCTTGAACACCTCCAGGGATGGGACATTCACTGCATCTCTGGGCAGCCTGTTCCAGCACCTCACCACTCTCTCAGTAAAGAACTTTCCCCTGACATCCAATCTAAACCTTCCCTCTTTCAGCTTAAAACCATTCCCCTTGTCCTGTCACTATCCACTCTTGTGAAAAGTTGATTTCCCTTCTGTTTATAATCTCCCTTTAAATACTGGAAGGCTGCTATGACGTCTCCCCACAGCCTTCTCTTCTCCAGGCCAAACAAGCCCAGCTCCCTCAGCCTGTCCTTATAGGGGAGGTGCTCCAGTCCTCTGATCATCTTTGTGGCCCTTCTCTGAACCTTCTCCAAAAACTCCACATCTTTCCCCAGACCTGGATGCAGTAGTCCAGATGGGGCCTCACAAGGGCAGAGTAGAGAGGGACAATCATCTTCCTCTTCCTACTGGCTGCCCTTCTTCTGATGGAGCCCAGGATACCATTGGCCATCCAAGCTGCAAGAGCACACTGCTGGCTCATGTTCAGTTTTTTAATCTACTAGGACCCCCAGATCCTTCGCTGCAGGTCTACTCTCAAGGAGTCCTTCTTTCACTCTGCAAACATATCTGGGATTACTTCGACCCAAGTGCAAGACCTTGCACTTCGCTGTGTTGAACCTCATTAGGTTAATGTGGCCCCACCTTTTGAGTTTGCTGAGGTCTCTCTGGATGGCATTCCTTCCTTCTATTGTGTCAACTGCACCACTCAGCTTGGTGTCATCAGGAAACTTACTGAGGGTGCACTCACTCCCCTCACTGATATCATTGATAAAGATGTTAAAGAGCACTAGTCCCAAGACAGACCTCTGGGGGACACCACTCACTACCAGCCTCCACCTGAACATAGAGCCATTTACCACAACCCTTTGTCTGCAGCCTTCCAGCAAATTCCTTATCCACTGAATAGTCTACCCTTCTAATCCAAACCTCTCCAATTTAGAGATAAGGGTGTGGTGGGGGACCATGTCAAAGGCCTTGAACAAGTCCAGGTAGATTACATCTGTCACCTTCACTTTGTTGATCGATGCCATCACTTCATCATAGAAGGTCACCAGATTGGTCAGGCACAACCTTCCCTTGGTGAAGCTACGCTGGCTGCCTCAGATCACCTGCTTATCCCTCATGTGCCTTAAGAGGTCTTCCAGGGGAATCTGTTCTATGATCTTCTGAGGCATAGAGGTGAGGCTCACTGGCCTGCAGTTCCCCAGGTCCTCCTTCCTCCCTTTCTTGTAATTGAAGTGATGCTTCTGTTTTCCCAGTTAGCAAGACAGGGAATTACGGAAGAAAATGTTCCACCTAGCTACCCAAAGAAAATTACAGCTTTACTGGCACTAGCAGATTTGGAATGACAATTGACTAGTCATAGACAGTTCTTAATGTGGAAATATATTGATTTTATACAGAGAGTATCTAATAATTTTTTTCTCTTTTTAAAACAGAAATAAAAAATCCTGATTTGGTGTTCTGATAAATGATTGCTTTTGACATTTTCCAAAAAGTTTTAGTATGATATTATCAATGTTTCCACAGACTAACTGGACAGATGGGAGTGCCAATTTATATTCAAATGAAATACTGCTGTTGGCCAATGTCTGCTTATTTTGTTATCAGATATACTACCTTCAACTAAATGAAACTGCACATTATATGAAATACTATAATTAATTCTGTCATTTTTGCTTTGTTAGCTGTGTTCATGACTACTAAATATAATATAAGGGAAAAAAAAGCAACAGGGCTTACAATAGTACATGAAAACTAAATAAAGTTTGGCATAATGCAGTATAAATGCCAAAATGGTAGCCCTCAGCCAAGAAGACACACTGTGTTGTCATGTTTCAAGGCCTCTGATGTTAGCCGTTTCTTTACAGTCATTATTTCTAGAACATGTTGTGTTATTAGTTATCAGGATATATTTCATAATTCAATCTCAAAAGGTTGGGGAACTATGTTAAAGTTTAAATGGCTTAAATTCTCAAGTCAATGAACAAAACAGAAGATTGAAAGAGTAAATCAGATAAAGTAAGTTTTTAAGTAAACTTACTTCAGAAGAGTTCTCTCAATTCTCCTCTCAAAAGGAAGCATGAATCAAATTTTGTTTGATTATTGCAATATTTGAGGACATATTTAGACAATCTGAAATTACGTGTTTGGTGAAAAGAAAGCATCAACTCTCTCTGAAATGTGATTTGGAGTGCTCGTTATGTTGTCTTTCAAAAGGCTTCTCTGAATGTTGTGGTTTGAGTCAAGAACACTTGGTATTTTAATCTGGATGAAGATTCATTGCTCTTCACCTCTATATCTTTTCTTGCATGTTGCTAACTGTATCTGCTGTGTTATTAAAGATGTGTTGAGGACATATAAAGTGCTAAATACTACAAAAGAAAAATAGCTAAATAATTGTCTTAACATATGCCTGGGGGCTAGTCAGTATAAAAGGTGAAGTAAAGAATTATACCTCTATGTTTTGTCTTTCATTTCAATGTAATTATTTTTTATTTTTTTGTTTTTGTTCAGCGGATGACAAATCAACATTGTAGAAAGCCACAAAAGCACTTCACTTTCTGGATATTTGCACATAGCACACTTGCACAGTTGCTTCTTAATGGTTTAATACAAGGTTTCAACAGAAACCTTGTATCCAACTCTTTTTTCAGTGCTACAGTTCTCTGTTAAAATAAACATCACTAAATTATAGCGCAGAAGGACAAAACTGAAAGTATTTAAATGTTTAAAATCAAAATATATTAATGGACTTCCACTTGTATAGTTTTGTATATCATCTTCAGGATTGTTCTTTCTAAGTGTCTATTTAGGGGGGATAAAAAAAAAAAAAGACTTCTTTTCCACCATAAAACATGTTATTTCTGCTGATAAAAAGAATTAATGAGGATGTTGATTTCTATCTGTCCATTGAATTTCTTAGTAGTAAATCTGAAATGAATCTAACACAATTCAGATTTCTGTAACTGATACACACAACTAGGCATTGATTTGGAGGAATAGAACTAGTAAGTATATGCTTTTAGTACTGCATAAAAGGTAAATTGATCTTTGAGGTGAGTTTGTTACTTCACCAAAAATTATTTTACCCGTAACATACAAAACCTTGATCTGACTTAGAAATGCTTAGGATTTTCTGATTTTGGATTGATGATGTTGATTGATGATCATGACAGTACAGGTAAAAAGTGCCTTCTCTCTTCATCAGTGTAATTGTACTAGGCTGATTTGTTAAGCATCTCTGGAGAAAGTTTATTACATAACTGGGACTTGCCAAATAATCATTGTAGTAACTTGACATACAAGAACTGAAATTGTGGATTCCTTTATGTCCCTGGTCTCCAGTTAATGTAATGTACAGGATTGAGTATGTCAAAATAGTGACTTTTACAAAGACTTAATTAATTTCTGAAATCAAAAACATGTATTTTTTTTCTGGAGGTGACCACAGTTCTTATGCATATATTTTTTTATTGACAAGTTTAAGTGAAATTCTTGATAAGCCTGCTCTCATCTCTAAAGTTTGTCTAATTTCCATTGTCTGCGAAAGTAATAAGGAATTAATGATTATTTTATAAAAAATCAACTCCAGATGCTCTTTTAAAATATTTTATAACATCACCTATATTCTTAATAAAGAGTGGACAAACTCCCATGGGCTGCTATTTGTTTAAGTCAAAGGACTTTTATTTCTTCTCAATTTCTCAGTCTACCACTGGCAGCTTATTTTCTATTTTCATATGTTGAAAAATATCTTCAGAGAAAAATCTTTTCAAAAGTATGCCTCAAGAATTTCACAACTTTACGGATGATATTGAGTTATGTAGAGGTAAAAGGCTCGTTATTTTTGGTAACAGAGTTCGTTATGAATTTGAATTTTTTTTTTTGTATATCCTTTTTTTATCAAACAAATTTAGATCTACAAGAGCTGTGCTGTGTTTTTCTCCCTCAGATTAAGATTTTTTTAAAAACTTATGAACAAATCACTTGTGTTGTAACAAAAACAGGAAATTTCAAACTGGGCAAGTATAAACTATCAGTTGCCAATATGAACATTTTGTACTGATGTCCATGCATTACTCAAATATAATACTGGAGTTTAAAACAAAAACAGAAACAAAATATGTAAAGCAAACAAAACAACAACAAAAAACATAAGATAAATAGCATATTTTTTAAAGATTGGTTGAAAACAAAGAGTACGTATTTAAATCTTGTTGCCTTTACTGCAACAGTGGAAAAAACATTAAAACATTTTCTTGCCTTGTTTAAAGACATCTCTTAGCAGAAAGAAACAACTATCACTCTCAGAGCAACATAATCTTTACGAGTAGTAGCATTGAGCAAGCAGTTTTGAGACATGATAAGAAACGTCTCTTATTGGTACAGCATAGTAAATTTGAAAGACATTTGGCAATATAAGGAAAAGGAAAATAGGAACATAAATCTGTGGATTGTAAAACCCTGAAAGCATTCTGAATTAACTATTACTACAAAATGCTATACATGGATAAGTCATCTAAAACATAACTGTGATCATATAAGAAAGAAAATCTGCATAATATATATTTTTTCCTACAATAATTTGGATTTATTTAGAAATGACTTTTGGCCAGATCACCAATAAAGAAGAATAAATAATGAATAATTCCTGATCTTTTTGACCAAGCATTGTGTAGCAAATCAAATTATGCACAGATGTTTTATTATATGTTAAATTAGAAAAAAATTGTTCTCAAAAGAAAACATACAAAAACCTTGAAAACTTAACAGAAACCTGTCATCTGTGATTCAGTTTAAGAAATGTGTCAGGGATCAATGTACCTTGAGGGTACTTGACTCAAGAACTTGGGCTGAGAGGGAACGTGAGGGAGCAGACTGGGTCCTGTGGAGGCAGGGCAGCAAGCCGTTCTACCCACTTCCTTTTATGGCAACTTATTGAGGAGGGGGGACGTGACCACTAGAGACCCTTGCTGAAAATTCCTGAATCTTCTGGAACCTTGAGCTGAGCAGATGGAAATGTGGGGGAGTTGCCACCCTGAGGGCTGTCTCCAACCAACTGGACTGTATGAAGGTGAACATGCACATTTTGCCTTTTTTGATCCACTGCCCACAGGTCAGGACATCAGCTCAAGACTACACTGGATCTGAGGACGTGGTGAAAATCTCTCTCTTTTGCTTTCTTTCTCTTTCTTGCTCTTTCTCTTTCTCTTTCTCTTTCTCTTTCTCTTTCTCTTTCTCTTTCTCTTTCTCTTTCCCCTTCCCTTTCCCTTTCCCTTTCCCTTTCCCTTTCCCTTTCCCTTTCCCTTTCCCTTTCCCTTGCTCTTTTTTTTCTCTTTCTTTTGCTCTTGCTCTTGCTCTTGCTCTTTTTTTTCTCTTGATCATTTTTCACTCATTTTCTTTGGTAGCCATTGTTTAAATTTGCATTGAAGTAGTTGACTAGGAAATAATGTCTGAAGTGCCTGTTTATCCATAATGTTTATTATTGTTGTTAGAAAGTTGCCTAATTTTGCTTCAAGGTAGTTGACTAATTGTGGTTGGAAAACCCAATAAATTGCTTTGTATTGTTTCTTTGTGTCATTGTCCTACTCCAGTGCTTCTGTGACCTCTGCCAAGCAGGTAGTGCCCTATTCAGTGGAGTTTCAAAGATTCACATCCTCATAACTCACTGGGTGGGACAGGACAAAATGTCAAAGATAAGTTTTCAAAGCATAGTTATTTGCAATTTTAACCATGTAGACTGTGAGGTGCCATCTCTGTGTTTACTTTCAAATATTTAGATATGCTATGCATTTAAGAAAAAATACTGCGGAAATAAAGTGACATGTTTCTTTTTGGCTCAGACTCTATGGTAACACTATACAGAACTGTAACATTATGTATCCATACTCTCTTTCTGATTGGTTAAGAGAGGACTTGCAGCTCACAGGTGACTAGCCAAACCAATCTGTAACAGCCTTATGAAGGACTAAGAATAAAAACTGTACTGTAACACTCTTGTGAAAGTTTTAGAACAAATGTATGTGGTGTGCAAAGGCAATCCAGGAGTCAAGAGTTAGTGGTCTGGCTTAAGGTAGTCTTGGGTCTCCTTCTGCCAGCCATGACTCCCCATGACCACCATGCGATGGGAGAAATATGGCTGGTGCAGCACAGGCACAGATGTGATACTAGACACTCTCCAGCTGGCAACAGCTCCTGGCCCAATTGTAAGGGATCATCATATGGCATTAAAGGCATCACCAGTCCTACAGCCAGTGGCACATGCCCCATCACATCCCTGACCACTCCAAAAGAAGAAAAAGGAGGACAGACTCTCGGGACACCATGGGTTCTGCAGTGGTGATTTTTCTTTTCTTTTTACCCTCTCACTCCTTTTCATTTTCCTTTTCCCCCCTCTCTCTCTCTCCTTCCTTTTAATAAATAAAGGCACACTCTTGCTCAATCAACACTTTGACTATGTTCTGAGTCTTAATTCAGAGGGATCAATATAAGGAATTGCAAGCCCCTTCATATTGCAACGAATACTTTTCTACTTCCTTTTCCATTTTTCTCATAATTTTATTCCAAATTCTATTCTGAAATCCAACAGAGATGTTTTCTTATTTTCTGTCAGGGTGAGAATTTATTCCACCTACATTCTTCACTTTAGCTTGTCAGTGAAGGCTCTGTGTTTATGATTGGCATTCTGTTCACAGAGAACAAACTGGAATCTGAACAGAAGCCCTGTAGATGAAATCTCAGGCTGGCTTAGAGCTATCAGGGCTGCAAAACTACTCTTAATTAACTCATTTTAAAACTCTTTGTTTCTTTGTTCTAATAGGTTTCTTTGATGTAATAAGAATCAGTGAGCAAACGAGCCCATGCTTAGTAAAATGTAGTAGATAAAACCCCTATACTAACTATAACGGTTCTTCCAGATCTTGCTGGTCTCGTAGTGCAGACAGTTGAATTGTGCTTTTCTTTTTATTTTTTTCTGCTCTTTGCCTAAAAATGTTATTTGAAATTATGTGCCATATCTGAATGGATATGAATATATGAATGGGGTCAGAATGGATGAATGCTCTGCAGGATGTATTTTGACCTGATCCAACTATGTTAGAAAAGTACTGGAGAAGATGATAATATGCAAAGGCAGCATACAGCTGACCTGGAGATAAGATGACCACAGATATTTTTAAATCTCTCATTGTTTTCCTTCATTCTTCATTCTTCACCTTGATATTACACATTCACCTTTCCTTTTGTTGCCTAGTTCATGACTCATGTAAACAGACATTTATTTTCTAAATGATACCTATGAAAACTCTTCCCTTAAGAATGTTAATTTTATAGAATCTATACTTTCTTACCCCTTAAGAACAGAATGAATATTGGACTACTCTCGTCAGAGCTTCTATTTAGCAGGACATTTCTGAAATTGACTTCCTTTGCTGCCTAAGCTGGGGAAGAGCTTTTAGAAAGAGAACATAACTAGATGCAAATAATTAATGTAATATAGAGAATTAATTATGTCAGGGATTAATTATCAACTCATTCTTAACATCTATTTTAGTTCTGAATTTGTCCACCTTCAGATTTCAAAAGCTGAACTGGTTATAACTATACCTGTTATATTACGATTTATCGCTTACGTTCTGTGAAAGTCTCTTTTATGAGAGACATTTCTGGCATAAAAACACAAGGGAAGGGTATTCACAGAAGATGCATAAAACAGACCTAACTCCTGTATTCACTGCTTGGAATGGATATTTTATAATGAGAAAATTTGTGGTGGTGAGATAGCACCTAAACCATTTCCGTTCTGATTCTGCCTGATAGTTATAGTCACAGTTACTTTACAAATAATAATAATAATAATAATAATAATAATAATAAAGTAGTTACAAATAAAATAACCTCCCTCCCTCCCTTCCTCCCTTCCTCCCTTCCTCCCTTCCTTCCTTCCTTCCTCCCTCTTCCTTCCTTCCTCCCTTCCTTCCTTCTTCNCAAGGCCAAGCCTTCATCACAAGCATACTACCATTGACGTGTCTTCATGAAGATGTGTAGCAACTGTTTGGGTGTTCGTAGAGCAAAAATCTCTCTCTCTGTCTCTCTGTCTCTCCCTCCCTCCCTTTCTCTCTCTCTCTCTCTCTCTCTCTCTTCCTTCCTTCCTTTCTTTCTTTCTAAGATCTCAGGCAAATATTTTGTTCTTTGTAAAGAAAAATCCCAGCTGCTTTCCCAGCTTACTTAAAAAATTTATTTTTATTTTTCACCCTTTTGACCTTATCTTTCTAATTTTGACATTTCCAGGGTGGAAAAAAGCAGAAGGCTGAATGCTTACTTTCTGTAAAAGGCATTGAAGGAAATCACCATGACTAGCTACTTTGTCTTCCCTACAATTTGAGACGAAGCAAAAAAAAAA
>WBMW01000183.1:9759-36311 GCA_013396635.1 Penelope pileata | reverse complement strand
TTTTTTTTTTTTTTAATGGGCAATTGAAGCTCTCCTTCTAGTCTGTTCAATCTTGGGACTGCTCTTACCTCATCACAAGACACAACAATAAAGCCAGTGTGCTCTTTGAGTTCACTTTCTGTGCTAAGGGAGGTACTGTCTTATATGTGTATGGATAGAACACACTACCCGTGTCACAGATACATCAGTGCTTGAGGACATGCAAGATAATGATTTAGGACCAGTACTTCTGTTCCTTCTTTTGTATTTTGAATGTAAACTTAAGTAACATAATGTTGACTTAAAAATATCATGAGTGTCAGTTTGCAACCAAGAAATATTTGACCAAATAATCACAGAAGTAGTACTGGACAAAATAAGTGTGTTTCTTGTGAAATACTACACAGACATATCCAGATACTAAGTGCCTAATTTATAATAGATTTTGGGTACCTTTGTATCATAGAAATGCATCCCTAAACATGGATTCTGCTCCATGAGTTTCTTTGTTTCAGGCTTTTTTATTTTCTTTCTTTTTTTTGATTACTTAGTGATGTAAAAATACAGATTTCAAGTTATTTTTAAACACAAACAGTCCAATACTGTTTTGATCACATAATTACTGGGGTTGGAGACAGTTGCTGAAGTCTCTTCATCCCTACCTCTGTTAAAGTAGGGATAGCGAGAAGAATTTACCCAGGACTGTGTTGACTTAGGCTCTGCATCTCTCTAGGGATGGAGACTCCACATCGTCTCTGGGAAGCCTATGCCAGTGCTTGACCACCCTCACAATAAAAGTGTTGTTTTTTTTTTTTTTTTTCATTTCAAATACAATTTCTTGTTTTTAAATTTGTGCCCGTTACCTCTTGTCCTTATCATCTATGTCCTTCATTTAATATCTAAAAAAACAAATACTGGAGCAGATATCTTAAATAATTTAGGAATTACTGTTAAATATGAAAATAGGTGTTAATCTGAAACGGGCACTCTGACAGTGAGAGAACTTTCTTAATGTAATTTTTTTTTTATAAAAGTCCATTGAAAAATACAAGGATACTTGTGAAATAAATCAGTCCAGGCTCTTACTGTAATAACTTTGTCCCTCTGAGTTTCAGAGACACTTTCCTTTTTTCTGAAGTTCTGAGTCAGCTATTAATAGAGAAAGAAAGCACATTAAAAATACTTACCTGGGCCCATGCCAAAAAGACTGTTATGGTTAGATTATAGTCCTATTAAACAAACTGCCCGTAAAGTCATTTGGTTTGGATAATGTCTTTGATTATAAAATTTGAGAATGTCTAAACTCATTTCTAAATATTGTAAAAGTTAATTAACTTTATTGGCTAACTACTGCTTGGGTAAAACATAATGTAAGAATTGTTGAAAGGTTGATTGTAAATTGGCTTCATGAAATCCTGAGAAGATGGTATTTGAAAATATTTCCTTAATAGATACTTTTCTCACGCTAAGGTAAAAAGACATTCATCCTAACAGTTTTTTTCCCTCAATTCACAATTAATTTCCTACAGATGGGTCACGAAAATGGGCAGAATCCTTATACAGCCAAAACTGACTCAGAAATGAGTTGTAATTACTATAACTTACATTGCTAACGTTTCTTTTTCACTTTGTGTGATTAAAATATTCTGGAGTCATTGATGAAATAAAATCTTACAATAAGTCTGGCTTTACAGCTGCTTTCTACGGGAAATTTGAGTAAAAGGAGGTTAAATGACATTCCAACTCAATTTGCTTAGTCAAGAATTCCTAAGAGGCAGCTATTCACCAAAGATAGCTAACCTGGTGAAAAATGAACCAATTTTGGTACCAGGAACAATATAACCACATTGTCCGAATGCTTCTGGGAAATGCATCAGTTTTCTATGCTGTGTCACACTGTGCTGAGTGGAAGTAGTCACTTACTGTGAGTTGAATGCCATGTTTCCTACTTGCTACATGGGTAATTCAATTAAAAAAAAAAAAGTACATTTTAGATTGCAGTTATTCACAGGTTAAATTCTCATAGAGGTAATTCCTATGAATTGGAGAATTCCAGTAGTGAATCTTATTTATTTATTAATTTATTAACTTTAGAGCTTTGAGCAAACATGCATAACAACCAAAATGGTTTTATCTAGAAAAAAAGGTAATAATGATGAGGATCATATTGACTAATAACAAAGACAATAATATACTGGCAAAATCAATAGACTTGATGTTGCCTTAGCTAACACATGCTAACCATCCAGCTTTCTTCAGGAAGAAAAGAATCTGCATCACACCATATTCAACAAACATGGTATCATTCATCATATTAAATTATAAAAGCAAACTGCAGCAAATAGATGCAAAGCACATAATTTTGCTTTCTGCTACTTTATTTTTACTACTGGAAACATGATTTTCAAATGATTGTCTGCACACTAACTTCCTCATACATACATTTCCTCAATAGTTTATCGGTTCTTATTTAAAGAGATGAAAATGATATACTCTTTCTACAAGGATGTTCTTTCTGTTACTTAACATGCTTTTAATCTGTTGAACCAGACTTGGTTTTCCAGATGTTCTAGACATCATTAAGAACACAAAATGCCTCTTGCTGTGTTCACTGCTTCATGATGACCTTAATCATGAATCTAAATGAAAAATCATTTCCATTTTCTTCTGTGCCAGTATTCCCCTGGGGGAAAAACAAAAAAAAAGAAGTTGAATTCTCATCCAGTTTAGAGAACTAACTGAAAACTATATTCTTTATCAACAGCCATATTACAAAATCCTAGTAGCATCCTTTGAGCGTTGCACATTTTTGAATTATTTTCACACAGCTTCTGTCTGAAACACAGGACAAAGAAAGTTGAAAACTGTTAACCTACTACCAGTAGACGAAAAACCACCACTGACAAAGTAGAAAATTTGAACGTAGTAGCAATGGGAAAAAAAAAATACAAACCATGCACACAACTGCAAGCTACTAAATTTTAATCTGAATGCAAAATAGGAGTTCTTTAAAACTAAACCTCAAAGTAGTAATTTGTCCTTTTTCAGTCTGCTTGGGGGAACAAGCTACACAGTATGCCCTTTGTGTACTGGTATTTTCTATTGTCACAGCCCAGGGACCATGCTGGAGCATCTAATAGCCCAGGATATTCTGTTAATTTGTATGGATCAGATAGCAGCACCAATATACTAATTGATGTTTTGATATCGTGAGAAAAATCTCAATTTTTTGGAGACATGGTCTCTGGTGAAGAAGTTTTAATCTGCGATTGCAATGGTGGGTGTCCTGTAAACAGGAGCGTGCTCATGGAAAGAATACATCATTTTTTATACCTTATTTTCCCATCACCTAGTACCTCTCCTGTTTCCCCACTGGCTGGGTACTCCAAGCGCACAGCCTATCCCGATGTTGATTTTTAATTACAAATCATAATGCACTCAATCCCATCATTTGTGTCATTGATAAAGATGTTAAAGAGTATCGATCCCAAGATGAACCCCATCAGCCTCCACCTGGACATAGGTCCATTGACCACAACTCTCAGGCTTCCAACCAATTCCTCATCCACCGAATAGTCCACCCATTGAACCAGTATTTCCCCAATTTAGAGATAAGGACGTGGTGTGGGACCATACCAAAGGCCTGGCTCAAGTCCAAGTAGACGATATTGGTTGTTCTTCCTTTGTCCACTGATGCTGTCATTCCATCATAGAAGGTCACCAAATTGGTGAGGCAATGGGTGTTCATTTGATACTTGTTTTACTCATTTTGCTGAAGCTGAAATGTCCTTGGCTCTACGCAGAACTGCTCAGAAACAACAAACACATTGCTATGTTATCAACATTGTTTTTCTCCAAAATCCAAAATATAGTATCATACCAGACACTATGAAGAAAATCAACTCTGTCCCAGCTGAAATCAGGCACTACTTCACCAAGGCCTTCTATATTCACACAATATAGAAGCATAGTTTTTATAATGTGTAGAATATAAGGACTTCACAGAGTCAGCAGGAGAGGGTAATATCTTTTTCATACTTAAAAGAGATCTTTTGCTTATTAAAAGTCATAAGAAGAAAAAAGTATGTTTATTTCAGGAACAATAAGAAATGAATGTAACAATTGAAAGAAGCTGTGGTCTATGCAGGATTTTTGCTTCATATATTTTATTATTGATGAGAATAAACTACATGTTCATAGGTTTCTGTAACAGTTTTGTTTGCTTGTTTGTTCTGAGTCTTTTTTGACAGCTTGAGACTAATTCCTCTCTGAAACCTGGGTTCACATTAATGCAATTGAGTTGAAGAGACAAATCTTCAGGGGTAAATGGTCTAGTATATTCAGAAATAATACTGGAGCAGCCTCTGCATATGTATCTCATCTTTCAGCTTATACTTGTGTTTTACTTTTGATTTTACTTCTAAAATTATTTTTTCTATTATTTATGGTTACATATTTTATGGTTTCTATTATTTATGGGTACACTATTTATGGTTACAAATTTTAATTTCCTAGCATCATCATTTTATGATGGTATGAAAATTGGTTAGAGAGCTTAAAAAGAACATTCCAGTGGGATGATTCGTATATGTAATCACCTCTATATTTTATCTACATCCCTCTGATCTGCCAGACAAACCATTTGCATACTGTTATAATGACTCCCAGTGAAGCAAAGTATATTTAAAATCTGTCTTTTAACTTTTTTTTGACATTTACTTTGTATTGTATTAATTGGTATCCCTTAATTTTTCACTGTTTCTTTTCATTAATAAGTCATCACACTTTCTTCTTAAATAGTGATTAATAGTATTAAATAAAATATGTAGCAGATTTTTTATTTTCTTTTATTCAAACTCCTTCATTCCCCCATGAAATACAAAATTCATTAAAGGTAATTATAGTATTACAGTATGACAGCACTGATACTGCAGAGGGTGGATAATTTGATTAGGCAAAGATCATCTAGTTAAACAAATCTTACATATTGGTAATACAGATGGAATTTGCAAGCTCATATGACTCTCCAAAAGGAAAACACTAGGGTTTGATTAATGAGGCACACCCTTTGCTACAAGAACTAAACTGTTCTGTGATGTAGTAAGGACAAAGTACAGTCAGACTTAGGAGGATGTTGTGGTTCTTATTACTCTTAAGTGATGAGAGAAAGCTGTCTAGTTTCTGAAAGAGTCACATTAGACCTTACCTGCAACAAAATAACTCATATTAATGGAGAATATATGAGAGATTTGGAAGACAAGAAAACATAAAATATTCACATGCTCTCCATTTGCTATGACCACAGTTTAACCATTAAAATTATCTTTTAAATAACTGCAACCAGAACAGAGGGGCTGATTTCAAATGTAAGTTATGCTGCAAATGAAAATCAAGTAAATATGCATGAAAATGATATTGGTATGTGTTTTCTTATATTAGTTGATCAAATGAAGGCTGAAAGATTACGTTTCAAAAGGGAGTATCATAGATAATCCTTTTTTCTGCTATGAAAATAAGGAGGTCTGGAGAGCATTCTACCAAAGGCAATCCACTTTAGATAGTTTCTCTAGAGAGATAGTGCTCCATATTTATTTTTCTTTTCTAGATTTCTCTCTTCTCATTGTAAACTTCAGCTAAGGATATAAGTAAAATATTTTAATTCAAAATTATGTACTTTATTTGTAATTTCACATAACATCAAATTTAATCTGGTTTCTGTGCTTTAAAATCTCATTCATATTTAGCTTCCGTGATAAAGAAATAGAACTACTTAATATCACAAATAGGAATTTTTCTAGACTTTGCTTTCAGATATAATGTGATGAAACAGATTAGAGAGTAAAATCCACTTTTTTTCCTAACCTGAGGTTCTGCAGTAGCTGTAGCTAAAATTGTGGTTTTGCTGTTGATAGCAGTTCAAGATGAAATGTTCTTTTTATTGTTTGTGATGGACAGTGAGGACCCCAGTTTCAATAATCTGCTGTCACCAGCTGAGAATAATGAGCTCAGGCAGTAGTTTAATGTCAGGAGAATAAACACCAGTTTTCTATCTAACAAAATATGTGCAAGTCTTTGTTTAGTGGCTTTTTTTTCCCAATTAAATATACAGATCTAATTCTATCAAGCATACAATTTAGTCAACTAAATATCATATACGTGTATATACGAGCTCTATCTTTTTTTTCCAGTTTCTACTGGTCAAGAGATCTATGATTTTAGACTATGGGTGCTGTCTTTTGTTATAGAGCTGATGTTCTCTCTCTGGCCACTGAAATATTTTATATAAAAGTACGATCAAATGGTTTGATGTTTGTTTACAATCTGATCTTCTCTTTTAGTAGTCATAAAAGTTGACATTGTCCTTATTCGGTTGTTTTAGATCCTAAGGCACACATTTGAAAAAAGAAACTATAAGAAAAAGATACATTGAGAGAATCTGCACTGATTAGTCAGAATTTAATATTTTCATTATTTGTCAAATTGTAGCAATAGCAAGAGCTTAGAGCTGAGATGTTCACTCCTGATTGTTGAACTACTATGCTTTACTCTGTAGGAAAGCAATTAGATTCCTTGAGCATAAAAGCCAATAGGGTAGTAGTTGTTTTATCTGAAATATATATGTAATTCTTTTTTTGTATGTTTGATTTATTTATACCAGTGGAATATATTGAGATAGTGATATTATGGGATGTTACAATATGAAAGTGTTATGTATTATTGGTGGAGTCATGATTCTTTCCGTTTTCATTGCTTTCATTTAATTTCTTTCAATTTCATGCACATTTTTCCATTTTCAAGATGTGCTTCAGACTACCTCTGCTGAACAAATTAAAGTGTTGAGTATTTGTGTACTGTATTTATCTTACTTTTTCTTTTCTTTTTTTTTTTTCCTACTAGCTGAGTTGCTGAGTTAAGTAAGTATACAATACGACATTGGACTGTAGGGACATATGTAATCATTCACATAAAATACTCTAGGATAACTCAGTCAATGTCACCATCCCTCCCAGCAGTGCTTCCTACACTTCCACCCTCCCTCACTGTCTGAAGTAGCTGCCAAACTCCAGCACTCTACAGCAGATGAACATCTGGCCTGTTCCTTCAGTTATGGTTCTTCTGAGGAATAGAGTTTAACCTCTCTCGCTTCTCACATGCAAAGAAACACTATTTCTACAGCTGAGAAGAGAACAGGAAATTACTCTTGTAGTTCGGCAGCCTTGAGGGTTGCAATAAAATTAGTGTTGTAATTTGTAATAACCTCAGGAGAATGTATACCACCAAAGATTGCTGAAGTGCAATATACTTTAATTGGAACCCTCAAGCCTTCAGGATACTGTCTGAATCATAGGCACTAGAAACAAGTGGCATAGAACAGGTTATGGCCCAAAATATCATCAAGTGATCTGGCAGTCTTCCTAACTACCATCTACATTGAATCATTACAATTTCAATGAATAATTTACAAAATTTCCACTCTGGTCTGATAACTTTATGATCACAATATGTTGTGGAGGTAGCTTTTGAGACTCTTCTGGAACAAAACTTAATCTTACCAAAAGCTGTAGTTCAAATGTGAGCTTTGTTCAGAGTACAAAAGCTCACGCTTTTCTTAAAAAAATAAAAAATAAAAAAAAATAAAATAAAACTATCTTGTTATTTGCTGAAGCTTCGAGCTTTGATGACTATGCATAGATAGGTCATGACAAGAATATCTGTGGTACTTTTAAGTGGTACAGTTTTGCCAGTTCTAAGTAATCCGAAATCATTTGTCAAGATATAGAAGATAATGTAATACAGAAAAAGTAAAAAAAAACACAAGAAAAAAACTGTTTTTTGAGTGTTCTTTATTAGCCTTCTGTACTTTTGGACTCTTTAGTCATGCTCTCACACTTTCATCTAATCCCTAGGGATCTAAAATATTACCTTAGATATATTATAACTAACATAGTTGAGTTTCTATGAAAAACACAAGGTCTTTGTCCCTTGTAGCATTCTTCTGGACAAATTGACTGGGTTGTAGATCTCAAAGGATTAAAAAAAATGGTGCTACATCTCAGTAATGGAGGATTACTAATGATGTTCCCCAGGGTTCAATTCTAGGGCTGATTCTGTTTAAAGTTTTTATCAGTGATCTGGATGCAAGAG
Source organism: Penelope pileata (assembly GCA_013396635.1). Taxonomy (NCBI): domain Eukaryota; kingdom Metazoa; phylum Chordata; class Aves; order Galliformes; family Cracidae; genus Penelope; species Penelope pileata. The sequence continues at coordinate 28,187 of WBMW01000183.1, read as the reverse complement.
TGGAATGCATCCTCATTATGTTTTCTGATGACACTAAACTGAGAGGTGCTACTGAGTCCTTGGAGGAACAAGAGTCTTTCCAGAGGGCTCTAGATAGTTTGGAGCACTGGGTTATCAAACAATGGCATTAAATTCAACAAAGGAAGATTATGGGTTCTGTGCCTGTGATGCAGTAACACCACACACGAGTACAGACTATGAGATGAGTGGCTGGAGAACAGCTCTGCAGAAAGACGTCTGGGGGCAGTGGTGACAACAGGCTCAACATGAGACAGCAGTACATTCTGGCAGTCAAGGAGCCAAACCGCCTTTTGGCATGCATTAAACACAGCATAGTCACCCAATAAAGAGAGGTGATTTTCTCGCTATATCTAGCATTGGTATGGCCTCAACTAGAAAAATATGTGCAGTCCTGGTTTCCACAACGTACAAGGACATTGATGTCCTTGAAATTGTCTGGAGGAGGGCAACTAAGATGGCAAAAGGGCTGGAAGGAGAGGCTGAAAACACTTGAGTTATCTAGACTGGAAAAGAGGAGTACAAGAGACCTCTCTGTTCTCTGTAACATCCTGAGGAGGGTAAGTTGTCCCATCTTCTCTCTTGTAATTGATGACAGGATGTGTGGAAATGACATAAAGTTGCACCAGGGAAGATTTTACATTTAACATCAGGAAACGTCTTTATCATGAGGGTGGCCAAATACTAGAAGATGCTTTCTGGAGAGGTGGTTGATGTTCCATGACTGTCAGTGTTAAAAAGGCATTTGGGCAATGCCCTTATTAATAAGCTTTAACATTTGATTAGCCCTAAAGAGGTAAGACAGTTGGGAGAGATGGTGTTTGAAGGTCCCTTCCAGCTGAACTGTTTTGTTCTATTCTATATACCAAGACTTCTGGAGAAGATTATGAGAATGCCAGACTGCCAATTCCATCTGTTGTCCAAATAAAATAGAATTGTGTCTTCTAATGAAGGAAAAAAAAAAGATCTGAAATAATAAAATAATAATAATCAGATTTTGACAGATTATGTTTCTGTAAGCTGAATGTTGATGTTACAGACTATAAATAAAACAACTCCATAGACGGAAGGCCAATATAAGATCTCAACATGACTTACTGCTGAAGTAATACTTATTTTCAGGACAAATTCAGAAGTTATGTCCCATGCTTGCATTAATCTTCTATACTATCATATATTATGTTCTAACCATGGTTTAAGTCTATAAACTTAATATGCAATAAAATCGCAGTTTTCAAAGTAATATTATTCTGAAAGAATATTTACCTCAAATATCATGTCTTGAATGGTAAGTGGCAACATGAGCCTGTTGTATATCATGGAAGAGTACAGGAAGTTTAAGGCATGAGTAAGAACATGTTTTATTTGTTTTTCCTGTTCATATAGCACCTTAGAGAAATACAAGTTGATTTTTTTTTGAGAAATATCTCAAAACAATATCTTCATCATTTATAATAAGCAGGCAAAGTATCAGTCTAATTTCTTTTTAATAATTATTTGAAAAAGGCAAGTGAGAAACCATGCAGCAGGAGAAACTGACTGTCAAATGTACATCATAGCAACATCAGAAACAGAAACTCAGTAATTGTGAAGAATATCCAGTTCTGAAAGGATGTTATTATGTCACAAGTTATGATGCATCAGTTCCTGCAGATGGGACCAGAGCTGAAGCATTGCACAGTGCCTCTGAAAATGCAAGCTATGTGTCCTGCACACTTACTTACAAAAATGTTACTTCCACGTGAAAAAAGTTTGAAGAACGTAACCTGCTGTCTGCTTTATGGCTGGTGTTTATATTGACTTTGGCTGAGGACACAGTGCAATCTTTGGATCAAAATAGACTAGATAAACAGAGTTCAGGGATAAAAATTTCATATTTGAAAGACAAATGTGCCTCATCATGTTTGTCTTTCAGAAAGAGGCAATGTTTTTCTTCAATATTAAACAGAGGAGAGATTTGAACAGCAATATGTGCTGTCCTTGCCTGTGAATAACTGTCTTTCAGGGTCCTTGATTAATTATTTGTATTTGAAAATGAATATTGCTTAATAAGAAAAGTGAATTAGTTCTTATCTCTCAAAAATTTAGGACAGACCATTAATGGTCTGGGTGCTGGAAATAGAGCGTTTTAATTCTAATGACAGTTGTAGCATAAATCTTGATCAAAAATGGCCCTGGATGAGTCTGTGGTACATCTTAGATGTTTTCTGGTATTGATCAGCATGTAGTCAAGAAGAACAGAAGAGCGAGAAGTAAACTTTTATATGGAGCATGGTAAATTTATGAAAGATATCACAGGCTGGCTAGATGGAAACAAGATTTACATGGGATTTATCTGATGAGGACAATGGTAAACTATTTTTTTCATATACACTGGTAAAATTCGCATGCAGTTCATTTTGGAGGAAAGGCATTATCTCTTTCTTCTCCCTTCCTCTTCTGCAAGGCCCTTGACATGGTCCTGCACTACATCCTTACCTCTAAATTGAAGAGATATGGATTTGAAGGCTGGACTATTCAATCGATAAAGAATTGGTTTGATTGTCTCAGCCATAGGATTATGGTCAATGGATCTATGTCCAGGTGGAGGCCATTCACAAGCGGTGTCCGCCAGGGGAGGTCTTGGGACCAACATTTTTCAATATCTTCATCAATAGCATGGACAGTGGGATTGCGTGTACCGTCAACAACTTTCCTGACAACACTGACATGAGTGGTGCACTTGACACAACAGAAGGAAGAGATGCCATCCAGAGAGACCTGGACAGGCTTGAAAAGTGGGCCCGTGAGAACCTAATGAGGTTCAATAAGGCCTAGTGCAATGTGTTGCACTTGGGTCAGGGCAATCACAGATGTTTGTACTGTCTGGGAGAAGAAGAGCTCCTTGAGAGCAGCCCTGCATACAAGGACTTGGCTGGGGTCCTGTTAGACAGAAAGCTGGACATGAGCCAGCATTGTGCACCTGTGGCCCAGAAGGCCAACAGGATCCTGGGTTGCATCAAAAGAGGGGTGGCCAGCAGGGTGAGGGAAGTGACTATTCCTCTCTACTCTGCCCTTGTAAGGCCTCATTTGGAGTACTGCATCCAGGCCCTCAGAACGAGAAAGATGCAGAACTTTTGGAGTATCTCCGGAGGACAGCCATGAGGACTATCAGAGGCCTGAAGAACCTCTTCTATGAAGAAAGGCTGAGGGAGCTGGTGTTGTTTGGCCTGGAGAAGAGAAGACTCTGGGGAGACCTGATTGTGGCCTTCCAGTAGTTGAAGGGAGCTTACAAGCAGGAGGGGGACTGACTTTTTACAAGAGTAGATAATGACAGGACAAGAGGGAATGGTTTTAAACAAAAATAGGGGAGTTTTAGATTAGATGTTAGAAAGAAATTCTTTCCTCAGAGGGTAGTGAGGCATTGGAACAGGATGACCAAAGAAGTTGTGGATGGCCCATCCCTGGAGGGCAGGGAAGGGTGTAAAAAACCAATGGGAAGCTTGACTCAACACCTTGAGTTTGAGAAGGAAGGTGAGGGAACAGTTTGTGTCCTGTGGAGGCAGTGCAGCAAGCTGTTCTACCCACTTTCTTTCATGGGAACTTAGTGAGGAGGCAGTTGCATGCCTTTGCCAGAAACTTCAGAATCTTCTGGAACCCTGAGTTGCACAGACACAGGGGAGTTGCCACTGCAAGAGTGGTCTCTGACCATCTGGACTATATGAAGTCAAACACACATGTTCTGCCTTGGTCGAACCGCCACCTACAGATGAAGCCTGTGTCAACCTGCTACCCATGGATGAAGATTCTAACTCAAGACTATGTTGGATCTAAGGATGTAGTGAACAATCTAACTCTTTTGCTTTTATTTGCATTTTTCTTACTCCCTTCTTTCCTCTCNAGCTGCCCTGGTCCTGTCCCCTCCCAGTTCCCAGCTCTTTATGCCTTCTAACTGCTTCACTGAGGAACAAAATGTGTCCTTGGCTGTGTTCAACACTGCCAGGTGTTATCAGTTTTGTTTCTCTTCTGGGAACAAAACATAGCTTCATACCAGACACTGTGAGAAAAGTAACTTCTGCTAGAAACTAAGGCAACCAATCAGAAGTTCCACCAATCAGGAGCCTGCACCCTGGAGCCATCCAGCAGCACCCAAGCCCTTGAAGAACTTTCCAGAGCCCCCTAGCAACACACACAGGGCATGCACCCCACCCCTGAGTGGGGGGACGGGGCAATACAATAAAAAGGGGTGCAACAGGCGAGAGACGGGGAGAGCGAGAGGGACAGTGGTGAGAGCAGGAGGACAGTGAGAGTGAGAATGGCAGGAGCGAGTGGGAGGACAGTGAGAGAGCAGCGGAGACCAAGGGAGACAGCGAGCATCGTGAGAGAGAGCCACAAGGAGCTGCGTGACACCGCGAGCGGAGGAATGGCACCTCCCTCGTCCCCCCGCCTTGAGCTGCACCACCATCGCTGGTGGCGAGCTCTCCCATTTCCCTTCCTTTTTTCGTTATCTCCTCCTCCGTTATGAATTTGTCCCATCGGTAACAGTGTTGTGGGTAACAGGAGACACTCCTTTTTTCCTCCCCTTTTCCCGTTCTTCCCCTATCGTGAATCCATCCCTTGGTTAATAAAGTTTCTTCTGTTTAGGCACTTGACTCCGTTTTGAGCTTAATTCTGCTCCCGAGAATTATAGAACCAAGTCACAATAAAATGACATTGGATCGTGACAAGCTGTTTCCTAAGTTTGCCTACAAGTAAGTCCAAGTAGTTGACTAAGAAAAGATGCCTGTGCCAAAGTAGTTGTTTATCAGTAATGCTTATTGTTGTTGTCAGAAGGTTGCCTAATTTTGCCTCAAGATAGAGCACCAATTGTTGTCATTGATTGTTGTTAGAAATTTCCTTAACCTTGCTTTGAGATAGTGGACCAATTGTGGTTGTTGAACTCAATAAATTGTTTTGTGTTGTTCTCTGAGTCATGGTCTGACTCCATCACTCCCACAACTCTTGCTGAGTAGGGAGTGCCTTAGTCAATGGGATTTCAAAGATTCACTTTACTTGCAACACACCAAGTGGGACGAGACAGAGGGCCAGATTGAATGGGGCCCTAAGCAGCCTGACCTAATGGGTGGCAATCCTGTCTGTGGCAGGGAGGTTGAAGCTAGGTCATCTTTAAGGTCCCTTGCAACCTAAGCCATTCTATGATTTTATGATTTTATGACCCTCTCTTACAGGTGTGTTAGAAGATTTGTCTCTGTTGTGACAGTTCTTTCTATTTTCAACATCGGTGTTTTGTAGAGACAGACACTTTCTTTACAATGCAGATGAGATTAGAGGTTGATAGAACACACAGAGCAAGGATGCCAGAAACTATGACATATTAAAGTAATTCTGTGGCTGGAACCGTTACTTGTAACTACCAAGAAACAATTCATACAACATCCCTTTCTGAAAGCTATTTTTCTTCTTGTAAAAGCATGAAATATGCTGTAAAAACACATTTCTATCTCATAATTTTTTGATTGTTGCAGGCTGATATTATGATTCAGTATCAATTCCAAAGGCCAGGGAAGTGAATTATCAGCTATTGTAAAAGATTAGGCTCAAAATCATTTAAAGAACCTGAATGTGCACAAGTTCATGAGACCCAATGAGATTCATTTGAGGATCCTGAACAAACTAGCAGATGAAGTTGTGAAACCACTATCTCTCCTATTCAAAAAATTACGACAATATACAAAAAGTTGCAATCTGGTGAGGTTCTCAATGACGGGAAAAGGGGAAATATAACCCTCAGTTTTAAAACAGAAAAAAGGACCTACGGAACTACAGGCCTATCAATCTCACCTCTGTGCCTGGTCATGGAGCAGATCCTCCTGGAAACTATGCTAAGGCACATGAAAAACAGAGGTGACTGATGACAACCAACATGGTTTCACCAAGGACAAATAAGGCCTCACAAATTTGACGGCCTTCTACAATAGGATTACAGTGTTGGTAGATAAGGGAAGAGAAACTGATGTCATCTACATTGGATAATTGCACTTGAAGAGTTCTGGTCAATAGCTCAATGTCCAGGTGACCAGTGATGACTAGTGTTCTTCAGGAGACTGTATTAGGACCAATATTATTTAACATCTTTGTTGACAACATGGACAATAGGACAGTGAGACAAGCAGTTTGAAGATGACATCAGAATGAGTAGTGCAGTTGACAGGTTGTACGGAAGAAATGCCATCCAGAATGACCTTGACATCCTTGAATGTTGGGCCTGTGTGAACCTCATGAAGTAGAGAAAGGCCAAGTGCAAGGTCCTGCACTTGGATTGAAGGAATCCCAGATATGGATGCAGGCTGGGTAGAGAGCATCCCTGAGGAAAAGAAGTGGGACTGCTGTTAGATGAAAAATAGAACATGAGCCAGAATTTTTGACTTGCAGCCCACAAAGACAATTGCATCCTGGGCTGTATTAAGAGTGTGACCAACATGTCAGGAAAGATGGTTCTTTCCCACTACTTTGCTCTTGTGAGACCCCACCTGCAGCTCTGTGTTCAGCTATGGGGCCTGCAGCATACAAACGACATGGACCTGTCAGAGTGAGTCCAGAGAATGGCCACAGAGATTATCAGAGAGATGGAGCATCTCTGCTATGAGGACAGGCTGAGGGAGCTGGAGTTGTTTAGCCTAGACAAGAGCAGGCTCAGAGTAGATGTTACAGTGGCCTTCCAGTACTTCAGGATAGCCTACAGAAAAGATTTTTATCAGAAACTGTAGTGATAGCAGAAGGGGTAATATTTTTAAAGTAAAGGAGGGTAGATTGAGATAAAATATTAGGAAGAAATTCTTTACTGTGATAGTGATGAGGCAGTGAAACAGATTGCTCAGAGGAGTTATGGATGCCCCTTCTCCGAAAATATTCTAGGCCAGATTAGATGGAGCTTTTGAGTAACCTGGTCTAGTGGGAGTTGTTGCTGACCATGGCTGGGAGGTTGGAATTAAAGTATCTTTAAGGTCTCTTCCAACCATAACAGTCTATGATTCTATGATTTGATGATAATTCCTATAATACTAAGAAGTATTGCCTCATTTAATGCTCCATTATGTGTTCCTCCTAAATGTAATCTGTGATCTTTTTCCAAATTCCATTTCTTCAAGTGTTACTGTGAAGACTACCACTGTTTCTGTCATTTAGCATTTGATAACTCCTTTTAATAAACCAAATCTCCTCCTCTGTCTATTCTGTCATGCTGATGTGCTAAAGTACACGAAGATACGATTGTACAGATGAGGATTCAATCTGTGTGATTTTCTTATCTAAGAATAGACATATTGGCATTCTCCTTGATAAACTAGTCCCTGAAATGATACTGGCCCAGCCAAGGTTAAGATTTATGCCTTTGAATTCCTAAGCATAAATTCAATTGAGATCACACGGAGAAGGAAATGGAAAATTTTATTTTGAAAGAGTCTGGAACAAGCTTAGCAGCTTGTTTGTGTTCAAAGGAATCTGATAATTTGTGCCAGGTCCTGCTTCACTGAAGGAAACCATTCAGTTTTTGTGGCTACATCATTTCCTCTGCAATACATTTTTCTGTTTTCCCATATGTTGCTTTCAAAGACAATACCTCTTCAGTCTGTGTATATCTGTGTATGTGTATAAGTTGGTGTGCGGATCATAAAAACAAACAAACAAACAAACAAAAACATTTTATAAGCATCATATCATTTTTGTCTTTTTCCTATTATGTAAGTGTACATTATGTAATAAATACATATACATATATCTACTGTGTATTTATGTGGAGGATTTTTTTTTCTAGATCTTTCTGTTGATGTGCTACATTTCTTTAACAGCGTTTCAATTAACAGTAGACTGACACTGAATAAAAAATTCATATAATGATGGATTACTGTACGACTCAGATCTCCCTAACGATCCAACAAAAATAAGGATTACATGGAAAGAAAAATGACAGCATAACCTCAGTTGTAAGTGGTGACAAGGTCAGATTTTTAAAGTATCAGGGTTTGTTTTCCACTACATCCTGTAAGATAATGAAATTATAATAATTTTAGGCTCTGGATATTTTCAAAATTCAATCAGTTATGTTTTCATTTTTTTGATATTATAGGTACAGCTAGGAATTTCCTGTTTTATCTGCTGTAGTAAGCAATGTGTCTCACATATGGATACTGATTTTACATTCTGTTAATGTCTCAAATCAAGGTTTCCTAATGTTTCTAAGAAGCAAAGGTAGAAATTTCTTTAACTAAACAGGCTTTGAACAAATTTTAATGTTTTAATGTTTAAACTAATTAAGATTAAGATGCATTAAATAATCTTTTTTTTTTCCCAGCTTCTTTTTCAAAAAATTTATCTTATCTGTTGTAATCTTATTTACAGGTGCAGATCTTCCTTGTGTTTTCCATATTCATCTCAATATTTTTTAATGTTTATTTATATGAAAGTGTTCTAAAATAGAAAAATTTAACAACTTCCTTTTGTTTTCAAGCTTCCACAAAAGATGAAGGAATAGAGCCTCCCACACTGTCTCTAATATCTTTCTGACTAAGCTATGGTGGTTTCTTAATCTTCTGTGTACTCCATAGCGTGTTGCCTACATTTTACAGTTACTTTTCATTCTTCTATTGTATCAATTGCCCTTGTGATTAAGATCACTCTCATCAATAAAAGTCAATTTGAAGACGATTTGTTCCTACTGATTTACATAAATGGGATTGCATTTTTTACCTTGAAATATGAAAACATATTTCCAAGCTTAATTGAAATTGATGACTAAATTCCTGCTCAATTGAACTGCTCCGCAATTTTCCCTTGAAATGCATAAAAAGCAGCTACTGACATTCTGAGCATGAAGTACTTAAGAGGAATGCCATGAAAATCAAGTTGCAATTTATTTAGATAACTGAAGTGTCATATATCTCTTAGCATAGTGCATTCTAAAATTTATGATCCATTCACAGCTGTGTTACTGTTGCTAGCAAAACCCCCTGAATTACTCATGAAGCAGTTCCTTGTTTTCTGTCTTCATTTCAGCTTACCTTGCCCTGCAAAGTGCAATGATGAGAGGATAACATTTTTTCTGCCTCTCAGGTCCTTGTTCTTACAACAGAATACTGGCTGTATGGTATTATAGTGCCCTTTTGTTCTCTTTCAAGATTTTTTAGGGAACACAGTGATTTTGTGCTAAGTACGGCAATTGTCTACAGCCTTTTGGCATACAGATTATAAATGTTATTCTTAGAGTATTCAAAGTAGGTATTTTCTCAGAATGTGGAGATAGATGATCTAATTTGACTATTTTAACTTTAGTTGTTGAACATATCAAACATTAATAATTTCAACTGACAAACGAATATTTTATGATGAGCTTTGGAGCATTCTGGACCTATCATATAACTGCTATTTGGTATGATGTAGACATAAAGTGATATATCCTTCTTTCAGTAGCCTCCTTTCACAGGTGAACTTTCCATTGAAAAATGAAGCTGAAAAAGATCAATATAATGAAGAAAATGTTAGGTTCTTTAAAGTAATTATTTTTGTCCATTTAGTTGTATTTTTAGGCTTTTTGAGAAATGGGGAACAATTTTGAATATTCTAGCTTTGCATAATCATTAGCGTTTAGTTATGATAGTGCATAATTATTTGTTAATTACTAAGTTGAAACTGGTTATTATAAGGATTACTGCTACCTCTGTTTTTCTCTTGTCACCTTTCTTTAGTCCTTAAAACCTATTCACGTATCATAGAATCATTGAGGTTGGAAAAAACCTTTAAGATCATCTAGTTCAACTGTCAATCCATTACTTCCATGACCACAATGCCATGTCCTTCAGTATCACATGACTCCATCACTTCTCTGGGCAGCCTGTTCCAATGCTTGACCACTCCTCACCAGTGCCAAATACAGAGGGACAGTCACTTCCCTAGTCCTGCTCACTACACAAATTCTGATTCAAGCCAAGGTGCCATTGGCCTTCTTGGCCATCTGGGCACACAGCTGGCTCCTGTTCAGCTGGCTGTTGACTAGTACTCCCAGATCCTTTTCCACTATGCAGCTTTCCAGACGCAGCTTTCTCATGTACTGTTAGATATTCCAAAGAAATAAAATAATTTTAAAACTGGTGTTTTTAACATTAGAGCAACACTAAATTAATATTCTTTATTACTGTCCTGTTATTGGTTACTGTCTTATCATTTATAATATTTTCTGTTTCTATACAGGTTTATATATATTTACATGTATAACTTATTATTTTTATTGTTATTATTTTATTTATTCTTGATCATTGAATAGAATGTTCTAGAAATTTATACTATCATTAAAATAAGAACCATGAATTACATTTTTCTTTAGTTTATGTTTATATAGGCACATGCATGTTTGTGTGTGCGGTTATCTTCAGACATATTTCAATTATATTTTAAAGAATTTAAGTAAAATTAAATTAAATTAATTGGGCTTTCATGATATTTGGAGTTGGACATATGTTGTGAGATAGCCAAGGTCTGTGAAGGACTGATGATTTCCCAACTGAAATGCTATTAATGTCAAAAATAATCTGAAAGTGTAACTATGTATGTTGCTCCAAGAGTAATACCTCCCGTTTATTTCCATGGAAAATACAATGGATGTAGAGAGCACAATAACACTATTTGATAGAGCAAAGTCTCAGTTACAAAACACTGTTTTTCAAAATAGACACCACCATTAGCTATGAATTTTCACAAGCAATGAACAAGGGCTTGCATGCTGTGGTCATTAAATCGATAACAGTGGAGGTGACCCATTGTCACTGTCTCCACTGCTGAAATTCATCACCCACTGCCTCACTGTGCTCACATTCACTGTTTGGTTTCCATAAATGTTCAGGAAGCATTGATGAATGTCAACGGGTACATTTTTTTCCACATGGAGAAATTCAATGACACCCCTCTTCATATGCACTTGCATGTCAGATGCCATTTTGTCACACCGCCTCTCTGCTGCCATCTGTTGCATGGCAACAAAATGGAATAGAATATTGGTGAGAAGGTTCAACCTCTACACTACCACCACCACCTGCCTTTGACATCATGGGACAACATCACAAAATATGAGGCTTTACTTTCAGAGCAGCCCTTGTAGTTTGCTCAAGTATAACTGAATCATCATTTAGCTAGTGAATCGTCTTTTCACTCCTCTCGGTCAGGCTATTTTTTGTCATTTTGTGAAACACAAATGACTTTGCAGGTTTTCTGCCTCAGCACCCAGAACATTTTTGGCTTTTAATTTGCTGGAATACTTATGTGAAGAATTTGAAATTTATTCTACACTGAATAGTTGCAATGTCTACATCCTATAGTCTATTTCACTTAAGACCAGTAGAAGTCTTTTGCAGACCTGAGCTCCTTCTGAGCAATACTTTAGGTTACACAAAAGTGCACGTCCCAGAATCAGGAATATTAAACAGCAAGAGAAAACTAATTTGTTTCCAATTAGACACAGAACTGAAATAACAAACAACTCTAAGACTCATCTTGTTTATTCTCCTATTATTTGTATCAAGATATTACATCCTATATTTTTTTGCCAAAAAAACATACAGAAGTTAAAAAAGAAGGAACAAATCAGCGATTTTTATGGGCTCTCCGGTCATAGTTTTCTCAATCTTCACTTGTCATTCCTTTTCAGAGCTGACACACAGGTGGACCAATCTCTTGTAGTTACTCAGTTCCCAAAGGCAGAACGTAAGAACAGAGAAACACCAGGCAAGAAAGAATAAATGAGACTCTTTTCTGCTCAAAGTCTTGGGTTAAATCAAGTTTTTAATCTTTTTGACGTTCTTGATATACAGCAAAAAATCCAAGTTTAGTTGTCTTTGTACAAAAAAAGAGCTAAATGATTCTTACCAGGGCATGGGCAAATGCTCACTGGGTATTTTGTTTTGCTCTCTGTGTTTCTTTGCTATATTTTACTAATGATGTTTCATTCACTTTTCTACAATGACATTGAAAACCAGAAAGTGTCTTTGAAAGACAAGGGCTTCTTCTTGCTCGATTTTTTTTTTTTTATCAATTCAGTGCAACACAGGTGAGTACTGTGATTTACATCTTTAGTCATTCTTTTAAGAGAAGATTGAAATGTTTATGTAATAGAAGGATAATATTTTTATTTCTGTAAGACTATGCTCTAGAAAGAGACAAAGCAATGAAGAATTTATATCCTTTGCTTGTTTTCTTCCTTCTAATTACAATTTTGTAAACTAGAAAGCTCTAAAGATGTATTCCCAAAAAAAAAAAACCAATACCAAATCAAACCAAACCAGCCAAACCAGAACACTAAACAAAGAAAACCAAAAAAGCAAAACTGGAAACTAGTTTTGTTAGGTGGAGCAAATATACTATTCATCTCAGGTTGGCAACCAGTTTCTTGTGCGAGTTGTGCACTCTTTCCAGAGGCAACTGAGATAAAATATGAACAGAATAATACTGAGTCAAAGTAAAGATGTAATAAATATCAGATTAATGAGGTCCTTACTGCAAAATTGCACAGACTTTAAAGAGGATGACAACAAATTAGAGGATTCAATAGCTACAATAATTATTTGAGGCCAGGAAAATACTGAGTGACTAAAGTAACTTTAATCCACGTTGTTTAGCAAAAAGAAATTTTAATAGTTACTTAATCTTGGTCATTAGATACCGATATATAGATGAGGTTTTTAGTATTATATTCTCTGAATTTACAGGAAAAGTAACAGGACCTGATTTTGAAAGAAAAACCCCAAATATCTATTTATAGAAATAAAATGGAAAAGTTTTTAATAACTGGTTCATTAATAGATCAATAGAAATCTCTGGGACTGCAGTGTGATTCCATCACTTGATTTCTTCACATCAAGTCTGGGTAAATTCCTGAAAAAACGTCGTACAGATCAAATAGACTTGTATGGGATGAATACTGGAAGAGAAGAAAAAGCTAAAATGTAGCTTACCCATCCAGATTCAAAATTACAGTGACATTCAGAAATAGGTAATTATATATCCATGGACTGTGTCAAACACTAAAGGGAGTGATTTCTAGAAAATAACATCTTTATTACTTCAAACTCATGAAAAATGATAAAGAATTGTTCTTCATGTATTTGCCTCTTCCATTTTCAGAAGAAATCTCTGACTCGTGTTCTTTTATATTGTTTTCTGGAAAGTTAGGACAGAGGAGGAAAGATACTGTGGCTATTTCAAAAGCCATGTTTCATTGCCTTTAAGTCACCTGGTAGAATTCTGCCTCATAGATGTGCTGACCACCAAAACAGAATAATCTTTTCGCACCTGCAGTGTGACCACTGAGAAATATCATACCAATGACCTTATGATCTTGTTGTCCCACATTAATCTTTAACTTCTGTAGTATTTGGAAAGTCAGTGGGCAGAGTGATGCTGACTTTCTGTGTCCTGACAGTGAAGAGTGAGATCATTCATCCATAACAAGATTTCATCAACAAAGTCAAGGAAATTGCATTAACTTCTTTCCAGATCAGATGCCACAGGTACTTACAAATCTTTTATGTTCCTATCTGGTATTTTTACATGTCTCCCATCAGCTTATGAACCCCAAATCCTAACACTTTCTTACCATACAGACATGAAAGGACACTGGATAAGTTTCACAGACATTACAATATTTTATGCCTGCAGTTCCCATGCGGCCAAATGCTTTCTGTTCTCCTGTGTCCACAAACAAGATCAGGAGTGTATCCATGACTCTCAGCCTGTACGAGACTGTGTGTCTCTACCTCATGGCAGATGCTGATTACCCTTTACAACAGTGAAATATCCAGTCATTTTTCAACAGCTGTGCACCACATGCTCATTCCAGTGAGGCCCTGCAGGTTGTGATGGGTCACACATTTAGTTGGCCTAGTGCAAGGTGGCAAACCTAACTGAACAGAATTGCTTTCAACGGCCATGACATCAGGATTGACCATCACGGGCCAATGTGCCTTGCACAGCTTACTCTACGCAGAGTGTTCTAGGCAGAGCGACCACTAGAGGTCAGATTCTGATGCTTCTGTTCTTGCTGGAATCTCAGAACTTGGTAACAGAAAAAGCCCAGATGTACACGAAGCCATCTGTGTCCATCTGGCTCAGGACTGACTTCATCACAGTGCTTGCAAACTCTGTAGCAGAAATCCATCATGCTTTCATGCTCCAATAGTCAAATAACAGTTTGCTTCTCTACTTCTATCTAAATTCCTCTCAGATTCACCAGTCTTTGTGTTGTCTTCTTCAAAGATACAGAGTCTGACTGCAAGCACCCTTCTACATTGCTTCTGTGTTTGCAGCCTCAACTTGAGCTCTTTACACAGAATGCAAGGGGGTTCTGTACTTGCTTTTATTGCTCACAACCTCCATTCTTAACAGCTGAAGAGCCTTGTCCTACCACAAAATATCCCCCTCTCATTGTTCTCTAATACTAATTATTGTTTCTCTGTGAACTTTTCCCCTTCTTTTTCGCTGTTTTACACAGGCTTCTCTAGTCATCTTGTCCCATCCTGTATTATGTCCCTTCAATCAAAAGTTTGGATCTGGTGGCTGCTCACTGTGCAAAAACACCAAGCAGGATATGGTCTCCTGTCGAGAGAGGTGGAAAGCAAAGATCTCCCTAAAAAGGTCTTTGTTCTTCCTCCTTTATGAGCCACTCAGTTTTCTATGTTTAATTGCTCTACCTTCCAAGAATATAGCTCATCGCCATCTGGGCTTTTTAACGTTATTTCAGTAGTTTTAGCTTATCTGTATGTCAGGCTCCACTCTGACAAATGGACAGTAAAGCCCTTCTTGTGGACTTCCATGCTTGCAGTTAGGGAAGATCAAGTTACACTTTCTGCAGATAGTGAGTCAGAAGTCAATATTCTCCAATTCATTTTTGGCAGACTTCCTATTCTAGAGGGACCTTAAAGTGGAATGTAAAGCCTCCCTATCACATGCCTGAGAAGACAATCTATCAGAGGAGGCAGGTAGCCAGATAGTTTGTTAGGACTGCAGAGTATAATCTGTGGTTGTCTAAGTCATTCCTGTGTATGGCTACCGGCACTGTAAGATGAAACTTTCCAACAATGTTTGAGGGTTGTCTCATTTCCTTACAGACTGTGCCCTTATACGACTGCTTATACAGGTACTGAAGATATTGACCCATTCTGTTCTGACGTGGATATGTTTAGATGGAGTAGATGATGATGTACGTAGATGATGTACTCTAAAACCATGCCCAATATTCAGTGCATCTTGTCCGTAGAGTGCTGAAATTCAAACGAGAGAGCAGGATGGAGAAGAGCAGGCCATGACAAGTCAGAGGCTGTATTTTACTGCTATATCTTGTTAACATTTCCTTTGTAGTTTTACAGCTGATGTTGCTGCAGGTGCTCTCTGGGCTACCAAATGGAAAAGAGCTAATATTATCTTCTGGAGGAGTGGAAACCTGACCGCCTCCTGTGATCGGGTGACCTGCCTGTTGGATGAGGGAAAGGCTGTTGATGTAGTATACCTAGATTTTTGCAAAGTTTTTTGCACTGTCTCCCATGGTATTCTCCTGGAGAACGTGACAGCCTGTGGCTTGGACAAGTACACTCTTTGCTGGGTAAAAAAGTGGCTGTAAGATTGGACCCAGAGAGTGGTGAATGGAGTTAAAGCCAGCTGGTGAGTGGTCACAAGTGGTGTATTCCAGGTGTTAATATTGGGGCAGTCCTATTTAATGTCTGCCTGATGGTAGGAAAGCCCTACGGATGGATCTGGACAGGCAGATCTGGACAGGTATACAAGCAGCAAAACACCTTTTTTTTAAAAAAACTATGTTTTTATGAAAACAAAAAAAGAGAGAGCAATGAAAGCATAGAACTAATGGGATATTTGACCTTGTTTTTGTAAAACTAATGCACCAGTCTGATTTGATAGAAGTGGTTGCAATTTGTAGTGAGTTCTCAAGGTGTTCATGAGAGATTTTTGATGAAATTTTACTTTTCCTGTACCTAATCCTTGAAAAAGGTTGTTCATAAATGTACACACTTCCAAAAAGTGATGATGTGAATAAGATGTGATTGTGAAGTGAGGGATACTTTTCCCTGGTAAGATAGGTCTTACAGAGCTCTAGTGAAGAGAAATGTTCAAGTTTTTGAGTTGAATATCCAACTGAAACTCTATATATTCCATATGCAGATTTGCAGGTGATATACTTAACACTGACCAAAAATGGAGTTGCAAATATACCAAAAAATGGATGATTTTTTTTTGAAATCTTGAAACATATTCTCAAATTCCTTTATCAAAATGACAGGCAAGGCTGTGTGTTTTTCACTGTTCATAAGAGTGTGTTTAGAAAACATATTTAAATGCATGAAATTATTTACCATAAGTTGAGTTAGCACTGTACAGTGCCTTCCCCCTGTCCTGGTTTCAGCTGGGATAGTGCCAATCATACACAGATGTTTGGTTGTTGCTGAACGATGAGTGCATGCCTGGACCCAGACTGGGCCACTTGGTGAGGCAGACTGTTGTGGTTTGACCCAGCAGATAGCTAAATTCCACACAGACGTTCACTCACCACCACTCCCCGAGAGGGATGGGGGAGAAAATACAGTAGAACTCATGTTTTGGTATGAAAATTATTTACTAAGACAGCATAGGAAGTAAAAGCAATAACAGTAATTACATATATACATATATACACAAAAATAAATGATACATAAAGCACGGGCTCACGACTCGCCAACTGATGCCCAGCCAGTCCCGGAGCAGCACCCCTCCCCATACTAACTCCCCTCATTTATGGTTACATAATGTCATATGGTATGGAACATTGCTTTGGACAGTTTGGGTCAGCTGCCCTAGTCCTGTCCCCTCCCAGCTCCTTGTGCCCCTTCAATGCCTTGCAGGCAAAGCAACATAAGAAGCTGAGAGACTCAAACATCTTTGGCTCTGTTCAGTGCTACCTAGCAACAAGTACAAAAACAGTTGGCATGTTGATAGTTTTGTTTTTCCCCTAGAAACAAAATATAACTTCATACCAGATGTTATGAAAAAGACAACTTCTGTCCCAGCTAGAAACTAAGACACAGATTCACTGCCATGACAGCAGAGTGGAAAGGGGTAAGCTGAAGTATGGGCTGTGCCACGTTGCATGGGGCCTCTAGGCCACAGCTTGGACATGTCTACCCGATATGGTGCAACTTTTCCTTCTTTATTTATTTATTTATTTTTGATGTAGTTACTTTGCAAATGCATTGAAAGCTTCACTTCAGATTTCGTTTTGTGTTTCACATTTCCTATTGATTTGAGGAATAAACTGTACACTGCTCATAACTACAAACACTTGGAAAGATGCTAGAATATTCTTCTCCTGATGGAGAGAATATAGACCCTGGTTGTGAACTATTTTTTCAAATGAGTTTGAGGGCAAACCTTAAATACTTACTGGGTTACTTACATGTTACTTTACTCTCATTATTGCCAATACTGGAAAGGCGTCTTGAATTGTTCATATCTAGTATGATTTTTACACTAAGAATTTACAAAACCTTATATTACATATCTTTTTTTTTATCTTGTTGTAAGGTTGTTTAAACTGCACATTTATGTATCTCTACATAACATAATTATATATATTCATATATATAATTATAAAAATATACCTACCTAAAGGTGATTTAGATGGCTAGTTAGAAGCATCTGAGATTTTTAAGAGAGGCAAAAAATATCATTTGTCCTGAGAAGAGTAAAATGCAATAACTATTCAGAAAGCTTTCATGGTTCTGCAGAAACCCATTTTTATTCTCTTGATAGGAGTAATTTCCTTTCCAATTAATGCAAGATTCAGGCCTAAGGAGATAATAGATCATATAATAGTCAAGATCTAGGATGCCAGATCAGAGGAGGAAGAATGTAACTAGTGAGAGGAGTTGCTTTGAGAATGCTTTTAAAAAAAATCCTATTAGGGAACCATTAACATCTTAGACTACATATGAACTGTGGGACTCTGAACAATTTTGATCTTGTTCTGGCTGCTGACTCCAGCTGTGTCTCTGCTTCCTGCTAGGGAAAGTGCTTGATGTGATCTCATCCCTGTTGTTTGCTTTAGTATCTTTGGGAAGAAAGTGGCGCCAAAATACATGGGCTATGTTACATAGTTCAGCCCTTCACTGCCACACATTTGATGTGGTGAAACTCTTTTTGTACACTGCTCAAACCCCATCTTCACTATAGTAAGTAAGGTTTCTTTTTTCCTATATTGCAAGTGCTACTCTGGAGCTCCAAAATCCTTTGAAAATCTGAAATTCCTATCGAATTATATAGTAACCTACCTGAATAAGATGAATTCAAAAATGGATTTTTGCTTTTTCTTTTTTTCTTTCTTACTTTCTTCTTCTTCTTTTTTTTTT
>WBMW01000177.1:31396-81514 GCA_013396635.1 Penelope pileata | reverse complement strand
GGGAGCTGCCGCCCATGGGCCCCATGCTGTNCCGCCCATGGGCCCCATGCTGTAGCAGGGCCTGAAGGCTGGGCCCCTTGCTACGGAGCCGTGTTGGAGCAGCGCCTGGAGAGCTGCAGCTGTGGGAAGCCATGCGGGGTCAGTTTGGGAAGGACGGCAGCCATGGGAGGGACCCCCGTGGAGCAGGGGCAGAGTGGCCATGGAGGAGCGGCAGAGATGAAGTGATATGCACTGACCACAGCGTCCATTCCCTGTACCCCTGTGCTGCTCAGTGAAACTGAGGCTAGGAAGAATAGTGCTGAGGGAAAGATTATTTAGTGTTTAGTTCTCAATATCCTACTCTGTTATTAATTGGCAATAAATTAAATCAGCCTTCCCCAGGCTGAGCTGTTTTGCCCATGGCAGTAATTGATGAACAATCTCCCTCTCCTTATCTCAAACTGTTTTTTCAATCGTATTTCCTGTCCGCCCCTCATCTTGTTGAGGAGGGGCAGTAAGAGAATGGCTGGGTGGGTAGCTGGCAACCAGACAAGGCCAACCCACCAGAATTCGTTATACTGTAAGAATGACTAGAAAATAAATCAATCACATCTTCTGCTTCTGTGCTAGATATCTGTTACTAATTCAGCAATGTGTCTAAGTTCACACTATGAAATACTTTGTAATCAACTCTTTAAATCCCAGGTATCAAATTCATTCCTGGTATAATTTGATGGAAAGGTAGTCTTATGCACCAGGAATGAACTTTTTTTGTAAAAGGACAAACTCTGTCTACAGTTTTCACTTGGGTCACTGTAATCCATGTTTGCACAACTCTGCTTTCTACAGCAACTACTTGCAATGACTTAGGGTATTGTTGCTTATGTCTTCTGAGAGAAGAGAAATGGGAGCACTGAACAAGCACTAAAAGGTCAAACAGATAAAATACAGAAAATAGGATTACATGTTCATATTAGTTGCTTACTGAAATCCCTGATGTGTCTTCAGCAAATATTTGAGAATTATTTCCATAGAATACCAGAAATATTGACCAAGATGCCACAACATTTCTCCAGAAACTTTTCCTTTCTTAGATGCAGGCAAAGAAATTTTACAGCTCACTCAAAGATATGGTGATAAGCCAAATACTATTGGAACACATTTCCCAGTGATGAGTATCAGCATGTTTCCAGTGACATCATGACTTACACAGACTGAGGATCTGAGCAATATGTTTGATCTGCAAATGAGAACACATAATGGCAAACTCAGACAGAGAAATACAAGTTTATAACACAGAAGTGAGGGAAAATAACAGTTCTTTGTTTCCTGCCTTACTAAGAAAGCGTGGTTCATCTCTTTGGTCTGCAGCAGAAGTTTGTCTGAGCAAACCACTCAGCTTCTCCTGAGTGTTTCTAGCATGTTACCCATCTAGAGGAGTTTGAGCTGTGGCGTTCACTGAGCTAACAACCATTTTAACCTTCTGCTGTTCCTGAGGCAAACAGCTCTGCTGCTACATTATGGGTAGGTGTCTTAATGCCTTGCTCTTTCATCTGCCTGGGGGGAATAGCAATGTCTCCCTATTTGACAATAGAACTGTGAGAATAAATGTTAAAATTTGAACTACCACCTTATGCTGTCAAAGATAAAAATGACAAAGAAATGCTAAGCAGGAATCTCAGCACTGCCTTTCTCAGTAGGTTCTGAACTGTCTAAGACACCCTTTTTTTCTAGGTGAGAGACAGATCTGTTTTCAGATGAACACAGGGAGTGTCCAGATGTGCTAACACTCTTGTCAAGATGGGCTGTAATCAGGTGTCCTATTTGTGAAGATTGAATAGCTGTAGGTAAGTCAGCCTCTGTCCCTTCTTCATGACAATTTCCCTACTGTAATTTTCTCTCTCTCTCCCAGCTGAGCTGCAGCTTTGCCCAGAGCTGGTCCCTGGCAGAAAAGTAGGTGGAGATGTCAGTAAATACTGTGGTTTATAGACAATTGTCACAGTTTCTCACCAAAATCCTGCCCCTGACAGAGAAGTAACATCACATATATGGCTAACTCATTTCCCAGTGTCTCTGGGAATCATGGCTTTGGTCTGTGAGTCAATCTGTAGGTTTTTTATTATTGTTGTTCATAGAGACATTGTGATACATGGTGGAATCTATTCTCAAACATAAGAACAAATTTAAGAGTTCTATGATATTCTATCATGACTGTTCACAAGCTGCAAATTGAGTGCATAAAATGCTTCCCAAACCAAATGGCAGGTCCCTTGACTTGTGCAGTCACTCACACCTTTGCAGGGAGGGTGTGGAAACCCTGCCATTTAGAGGTAGTGATATTTAGCCCCTGGAAAGCAAATTGCTCCCTGAGCAAGAGGCAATGAGAAGTCAGGCTCTCTGGTGGGTTGGCAAGTGGATATAGGTTGGGATCTTGTGGATAAACTGCTTAAAGAATCAGCACTGAGTGACACCATGGACAGTAATAATAAAAAGTCATCTTCAAGTGGTGTGGGAATTTAGTGCTTTTTTTCCTTAGGTGGTGATAATTTTCTGTACCAGAGCATAAATAAGATGTAATAAGGCATATAAATGCAGTGGCTGCTGCTGGCCACCTCTCCCACAGACCACCACGCTGTTCAGGTGCTCTTAATGGGCCCTCTTTGCCTTCTGGCCATGGATGAAGCCTGCGCAGTTCCCTCGAGGTGTCCCATGTGCACCTGGTAAATGAGATCAGGCCAGTCTTTGTCTTCATAGGGGACAATTGTCTCTACTGCCTTGTGCAGGACAGACGTGTCAGAGGCACATTTCTTGTGAGGAGGGAATAGCAGATGTTGTAAAGGGACAAGGAGAAGTGGTGAATAGTGTCCAAATGGGGTAATATGAAGAGTTGATTGCAAGAGCAGTTTGAGTAGTGTAGAAAGAGAAAACAAGCATCAAGGCCTCTCTGTTGAAAAGCGCAAGGAGACATTTACTTTGGAATGCCAACTGATCCTGAGTGTGTTACAGTTGCTGGTTGGTATTATTTGGTAGGAAATGGAGACCTCTACAGGCGCCTCATGAAAAAGAGCTGCTGCAGAGACGTCAGCATAACAATGCTTCTCTTCACCAAGGGCACCCAAACGCTCATTTTGTTCTGAACAGTCTCTCCCTTAGGAGAATGTTCTGCTCTGAACTCAACGTTACCATTTCAAGCAAATTAGCAAGCAAAGGGTAAACTTTATTTTGTTAGGATGTGATGCACCATGCATTTATAGAGAAGAAGGGAGAAAGAAAAACTTTGAAATGGATCGACATTCTGTAGACCTTTTACTAGGCTGCAAAAAACAACTTTAGGTATGAGATGCATATAGAGGTACTGGAGTGCAGTAATTTGCTTTTACTGCACTCCCCCTTACTACCACACATTCCTGTGAGGTCAGTGCTGTAACATTGATAATACAGGTGTAGACTGGAGACATCAAGGGACTCTATTGAAATTATCACTTACAAGAAAGTCACTTTGTATTATTTTCTGTCACTGCATCTTCCTGATCTTCATCTGCAAATGTAAACCACAGACCACTGCATCACAAGGATTTGATGTTCAGTTCATTTGTATGTCAGCATGCAAGTCAGCAAAACACAGATTCTATGGAAGCAGGCACACATCTTCTATGTCACTAAGAGCAGGTATTTGCAAACACCTCTTGACATTTTGAACTTTCTTATAACACCATCTCCATAATTTGCTTTTTCTTTGCATCACTAATTGTGCTCCAACTTACTTAGTCCATGATAAAAAAGGTTTGTCTCCAGTATATATGAATGTAGTTTCATCAAAGCCAATGGAATATTCACAAGTTACTCCAGCAGAATAATTGGTTTCTGATAAATTTTTTGAGAAATACGTTTTTGGCTATGTTAGGAATAGAACTGCCAATGACAGCATTTTCAGGAGCATAATTTCTAGGGAGGGAAAAGGTTTGTAATCTATGTTTTATATGTTAGTCTCCATTTATTCTGAAAACTCTCTCTGTCTTAACCCTATATTGTAAGCTGCAACATAACAGCTACCAGGATTGTGATTCATGACAAGGTCTCCAGCACAAAGTAAAACTGCACCTTGAATTCAGAGGTCTAACAGAACTGGACCACTGAAAGAACAACCTAGCCTTAAGGATCTGCAGAATTCCAGTTACAACACCATGGATGACCTAGAGCACACTCCTTCCATACTTAGGCTTCTCAGGCAAAAGATCTGAGGGTCAGTTTCCCACAACATATCAGCTGGGGTTTACCTGTATCCTGACTTTTCTTTCCCTTCCAGTGATTAGTTACTTATGCCATGAAAATCAGACATATTGAAACTACTGCCCGTTAGATATAAGCCATTCCAACATGTATGGGTTACAACAGAGCACAGAAAGTACAATGTAAGCCGGCTGGAAATTGAAGATAACTTAATTTGAGGCTGTATCTTGCAAAACTGTGCTAACAGAGACAGTTCTCCAAGATTATTAAGAATTTATTCAGGAAAAAGTTAATTAGGCTTGCTCTTTTATCCTTTGTTCACAGGATTATTTTCTTAATTGATACCAAAGCTGATGGTTCACTATCTGACTTTCAAGAACCACCAATTTGTTTTAGTTTTCAAAGTGGGCTCCAACTACAAAAGAAGAAAGTAGCAGAAATAAGTTATGATAAGCTATTCATCGACAATTCAGATACCACTTCTCCAGAGCTTAACTCGCTCAAGCACAGAAATATAAATTTAAGACACTCAGAGGAAGAGGCATTCAGCTATCTGCTGATGTAGACAGGGTGGCCCCATGTCAAGAATGAAGAACACCAAAATCCTTTAATTCCAAAAGAATGGAGTGCTGAGTATCTTCTCTACATATCACTAAATCCTTTGATCTCATTGTTGTGGTCTATCCCTTTCCCTCCATCCTCCCTCTTCTCTTTTTGTGGTCAAAGTGTGTTCTAATACAGTTTTCAAGGTTTAGTTCAGACAATCTTTGGTAGTTCTTTCTTTTATTCCTATGTTTGGCTTATAAGAAGTAGCTCTTACTGTTAAGCCCTAGATGCATTTCAGATACTGTTCCCTACACAGTCCTTCTATTTTTGTGAACACAGTAACTCACCCAGCTAAATATGAAGTCTGTTCTTACAATTAGGGTAAGCTTGCTTTCTGGTCTAAAGAAATTCTACAGTGTTTCATTTGCAAGGCCCTGGATCCCTTGAAGTCTGTGTTACCTGATGAAACTCTAGCTGCGCAATGCTCCTATCCCTCTGGAATGAAAAACTTTGTGTTGTAGCCACATCATCTCACAAACAGTTTCTTTGATGACTTATTTTCTATGGCTTGCTTTTCCATAAGAAGCCTCTTTGTCCAGAAAACCCTCATAACTCAGTGACTATCTTGGGATGACAACTACTAGCTCTCACACCCAGAACTCTCTGTTTTATTAATTCTTTGTCTTCCAGTTTCCTCCCTGCTCAGTCGTATTAATGACAGCACACTAGCCTGTCTCTTCCTGCGCAGACTTTACAATCGCTTGTCATCCTGGTTATCTAATAAGGTAGCTGAAGCCTACTTTGTTATTTTTAGTCACACTATTAACAAAATAAGATAAATGGCACGGTTGCACATCAGAGGCTCAAAATCCTTCTCTCACTGGTTTTGCATTGTGTAGAAAACAGTGAGATGATAAACATTTCTGAACTATTGCTCTCTTATGCACTCAAGTAACTTTGAACAAATGAGATGACACTTTCACACAGGACAGAGTTCCCAGTAAGTTAATCTAGCGAGAAGCACACGGTGAATGCAGAAAAGATACGCCTTGAGCCCTGACCATGGCAAGGAGTTGGGCAGAAACCTACACTCAAGAGGGACCGTCCTTACACCAGTGAGGAAACAGACAACTTTTTGTTTCTCATTGTTGCTAACCCTCCTTTTCTCAATCAGGGAAAAAAATACGTGGGCATATTTCTTAAATCCAGATCTGTCATTGGTCAGATGATGACATCATCTGAAGAGATAGGACTCTATTTTTGCTGTTGTGAAATCTCCACTTCAAAATATATATGAACAAATGCATAGTTTTACTTTGGAATCAGGAGATGTGTAGCACATAACTAGAGTACAACAAGCTGCCATTCATTACTTGTATGATTTTCAGCCGCATGACATTAGCAAAAATAATGCAGTATTTGCATCATTTTGTTTATATGGATTATATGGCTTATATTTTATATGTCATATGTTTATGTGGCTGCTCAGAGAATGCCATAAGTCTGTGGTCATAAAAAGAAACAAATGCAGCTCGTTCTGCTATAGCATGGTGTCTTATCTCAAACTGCATGCATACCTTTAAATTAACAATGTAGGAAAGTAGGAGGAAAACCAGATAATCAAAAACAGTGCTCAGATGGCAATAAGACAGCAAGGTTGTAGGAGTGCAATAGGTGGATGGACAGAACAGCAGAACATTTTAGATAGCTGGCCATCTGCTAAATCACAGTTGCTACTGACAACCAGTCTCAGTATTGTTTCCTACTCAAAATACGTCTTCACAAGGAATTCAGCGTTTTTGAATACACCATAGAGACCAGGTACATTACCAGGAGGCCATGGTCCTCTGCAGACAGTTCTGGTCTCTTCAGCCCGGCAACAGGCAGGTATACGGTCACTGACTTGCATGTCATCCTTTTGGGCCAGACAATATGTGAGACAGAACAGGCAGGACTGAACACTTCATTCAACAGCTTTTCAGAATTTTCTCCCTTTGTCTGCCATTGTGCAGCCTTCTTTTGCATTTAGGAGGATTTCCATAGGGTTCCAATAGGATAATAAGAAAAATAGCATTCTAAAGATGGGACTTCAAGATCTGGTTTCCTGCCACTCAGTTAGACAAATGGGAAATAGAGCCTTTGCATTAGCATCTATCTTCAGTAGGACTTAGCATACCACCTGTGAGACGAGGAGTCATGTCCTCACTTCAGAGCAAGGTATCAGAGATAGAGGCAACAAAGAAAGCAAATATCCAGACACATACGCATCTATAATACACTTAAGGAAAGCAAATGTCATATACATATACAGATACATATAGGTTACTATATGTTTACTTGAATGTGCCTGAAGTCTGTGTGAGAGTGGAACGAGGCTAAATTCACACTGAGCTATCAGGAATTAAATAAAGAGAAAGGTGATCATTTTTAAAGGACGAATATACCAGATCTTTCATGAGGTGCCAGTGCTGAATTCAGTCTACGAGGGAGACCATGAGTCCAATGAAGTAGCTACAGAACAGTCACTAGGTATCTCTAACCTTGAAGCAGACATTGCAGGAATGATCTTTCTCATTTCTAAAATTTGCAAATCTCTGAATTGTTAGAAGTCAGCTGTAAAGTTTGCTCTGTATATAGGGAAACGTTTACTTCTTTAACCCAATAGACTTCTAGTAACCAAGACTTTTGTATTAGATTGGAACAGACAGCACGTGCTCTGGAAACAGACCTTGCTTCCACTCAGTCTGCAGACTTTGTTCCCACTGCTTACAAGGTTTTCTACTTAAAAGTCCTTCTACTATAGCAGTAGTGAAAACAGAGTGTGCTGTTTTCTGCTGCCTGGTTGATTAAACTCATTTCATTCTGTAATCAGTGTTCCTTGTGCTTTTCCAAAACTTCTGCACAATTTTGGCTAAAGGCAGGAGCCTGGCTCTTTCAAAGTTGTGTGTTTATTCGCACCTCAGTGCGATATCAGTTGAAATGATGCCTGTTATCACTGACTGTAGATATTAACTGGGACTAGGTCTGTAGTCAATGCTGAACAAAATACAACACTGAACACAAGGCAACACAACTCTGATATGCCTGCTATTATCTTTTGGACAATGAAAGCAACATGCACTTTATCTGTTTCATCAAAAAATTATCTCCAGATAAAAAATGTTGCTTCTAAAAATGTTGCAAGCTATGCTGGTCTGACATGAAAAAACACTGATAGCATAGGAGGCTCCTGAGGTTTCGTTGTCAGCAGATCTTTTCTGTTACATCTCGTGTTTCTCCATAGGTTTATCAGCACAAAGTATCCCAGAAGAGTATGTACCACACATTTTAATCTCAGTTCACTGACAATGATATCAGCACATGCAAACTGATTCCTTCAGCCTGGTGCTTTGCTGCTTATCCTATTACCCTGCTTGTTCTGTGAATAACATTTCCTAGTAAATCTTCCAAATTCCATTTAATTGGACTTTGTGGACTTCTGAAACAGATGTTAATTCATCTCTTAGTGTAATACTGTAATACTGGTGACTTTTGACCTGTAATAAATAGCAGCAACTACAGGCTTGACGAAACCTAAGGAAAAGAAATGAAGCATGCATGAGTGTGGCATCTGTTGTTTGCTCCAGATTTTAAAGACACATCAGGCACTTTGTGAACCAGTTCTCTGAAATGTCTAGGCCACGTCTGATTCAGTGCTCTATTGAGGGGTCCATTTAACACGAGGCATTTGCTCTTGACTATAGGTTCCATTTTCTGTGGTTGATGAACTATGCAGTGCCGGTGGTTGCTGGAATGCAAAACCAAGCCTCTTTGATGTTCCTTATACCGTATCTCTGTAAATCCTTTGGACTTAATCAGTTGAAAATCATTATCATAATTGTTTGTCATTTACTTATAAGACTGCATGAGCAATTAGTGGCCCAAAGATCTGTTCTTATGCCTCAGTACTAACCTGTGTCATTATCAAATAAGCACCCACATTTTCATTCCAGAGCTCACTTGGTTCTGGATAGAACAGTTCTATCCAGTTCAGTGCTGTTGCACATGGATTCACACAAGTTAACTTGACACAGATAATTCCAATGTTTAAATTAAGACCCTATTTTAACGATACAGTGTAGTTTCTCCATGTACTTGGTAGAAACAGGCACCTCAAGTAAAATATTCAGCAGTAGTAGTTCTGTAGTTCTCCAGATAGTGCCTGATTCTTTTTATCAAGATGCAGGAAGATTCTGTGTATGAGGTTTAGATTAAGATGCTTAGGTTCATTTTCTGGATTCCTAAATACAAGTACCTTGTGCCCCCAGCTTTCTATGATACAAATCTCTGTGTATGAAACACAAGTGCCAACACTGCCTCCATGTCTAGTTAAAACTTACAGATGTCTGTGGTAAGGACTATTCCATACACAACACATCATGCAGGAAACTTCCAACTCTAACAGGATTCTGTATTTGCTCCCGCAAATAAATAAGACCAAGTTAGGAAAATATAAATATCCTTTGACACAAAGGAGTCTTGCATGCGTGTTTGTGATGGTGTTAATGAGCATTTTGGATAATCTACATGTAAATTAACAGAAGTGGGAAATTAAATGCTGGTTACAATGAATGACTAGGAGGAGGATCTCAGGATGACTCTGGGGAAGTAACAGAAACCTGAATTCTCGTGTTCCTCTTCTTCGTCTTACAATCACCTTCTAAAGTTTTTGGAGTTGCACAAATGCTGTGTGAGGCCAATAAGATTTTGCCCTGAGGAACGGCCATGACACAAAGTGCCTAAAGACTGTAAGAATCTTTCTGCCAATCTCAGTCTGCTCTGATTTGCACAAATATAGTTTCACTTCTCCTTCCTTGGAGGGAATTTTACCTCTGTTAAGATGAACATATGCTTAAATAGCAAGACAAGAGAATTTGGTGGGTTCTGAGCTGGCAACAGCTGGCACCACCTCTTCACTGGTAACAGGGAAGCATTGCAACACACAGCAGTTTTGCACTGTACTTAGGTTTGTGAGAAGGTGAGTGACAAGTCAGCTTTCCTTTTGTCCACCTGCTTTCATCCAGAGTTCTCACATATCAGCAGCAAGTAACACGCACAGTCATTCAAAAAATTCAAGTATGATTAACAGACAGGGACATTTTGGGGAGGAATAATGACACGTCTTCAGTCCCCACAGAAATGTTCTGGACTCAGGTGAATTTTTGTATTCCAGAGGAATGGGATAATTTTTAGAGAAAAGAAATGAGACGTATGCACAGAGAAAAACACCTTAATAAACTTTTATACATGCATAGGTACAAAAACCTTGAAAGCAAAGGTGAATAGGCTTGGTCTGAATCCTACTGACATCAATTAACAGCCTCTCTGCTGGCTTCAGTGGGAGCTTAATGGAGCAGCAGTCACACGTGTAACAGCACTCACAGTCACATCATGGGAGAAAGCAGATGAGTTTACTTGCAGGTGTGAGAGTGAAGCATGTAGGTGAAAAGCAAACAATTTCTGGTGTTCTGACAGGCTAGGAGCAAGAACATAAAAAGAGAGGGTAGGAATAAAGCTTGGCCTTACAAACAAACAAACAGAAAGCAAATAGAAATCAAAGGATAGTGGGAACACAAACATCATAGAACTCCAGGAGGAAATTTTATTATAATATCTTACTGTTTCATAAACTTGTTTAACAAATATAGGCAGAATAAGACCTAATTCTGGAAATTAAAAGCAGAAAAAATGAACAAGAACTGTTACATAATGAGCTGAACAAGCAAGAGCCATAACTCCAGATGAAAGTGTAGCTGTGCTGGAAGTCACTGGGAGCTGCTGCTTTGACGTCAATGAAATCAGATGTTCCCTAGAGTCTCAGTCAAAATGAGATGTCTGTCTGAGAACTGTATTAATTCTAGCCAGGACTTAATAGACTTGGGCTGGAAATTACTTGAGTGAATGTTAAATCTTGTATTCCAGAAAATTAAGAATAAATTAAGACTTCCTCAGAAAGCAATAACATCTCCCTTTATAGCAGGATGATAAATGGAATAGTTTTCTTTGAATGTCGTAGGAAATGATGGCTGCTGACTCAAGCAATACAAACCAAAATAAATGGAAAGAGAGAAGTGGACAGGAGAGATGTGGAAAATGAAGATTTGAAAGAACAGAGAGCAGAACAGCAACATCTGTAGCTATGAGGGTGGTAAAGGTTTGAATGGACTGTAAGAAAATCTATCGCAATGGGATTAGGATTAAAAATACATAAAGGACCTTCACAGGTTGCTAAATTGAACCAATGCTTCAGTGATATGTGCCAGAAGAAGGAAAAATACAAAACGATCTTTTAGCTTGCACTTAGTTCCAGGCCCTGTCCATCAGCTGGCACTCTGAGCTGCAGGGAGACTTACAGTTCCCTGCACAGAGTTCTTCTCCATGGAATTTTCGTGCCTGTTGGTCCTCTCAGCTGCTACAGTATTATGTGGCCAAAAGCTCCAAACTGAAAAACACGCTTCCATGCTTGAAAACCTCTTGTGTGATAATTCATCACCTGTCCTCAAGCTTGAATGCTATGAAAAATAGTGAACAATCATTCTCTACCCACCTGCTGCAGTACTTTAAAGACTGAGCAAACATTCCTCTTCAGATATTTGCTTTTCATGGTGAAGTTCAGCAGCCTCAGGGCTTTCCAGCTGTGGACGATCTATTAAGTACCTTTGATAACCCATGTCATCCTCCTTTGTACCTTTTGCATTTGAACTACGACATTTTTGAGAAAAAACATTCAGAATTGTGCATAATATTAAACATACAGTCATCTCCCTAACATATCTGCATTATTTTACATTTACTGCTACTGCAGCAAAGTTTTTTAACTCACTACAGCTCCAACAATTTTTAGGAATATCAGCAGCACAGATCTGCCCTTAGGTAGATCTCATCTCCTCGGCAGTGTCTCCTAGTCTTCCCATGAACAGACAAAAGCCTTGTTCTCATAACTGCTTCTGTGAAATAAGAACTGTACTTCACAGTTCCACGGTTTCATCACCATGGATCCAATCTAGGAATCAGAATGAGAGCACCTGAATCATGACACAGCCAAGTCAAATGTGTATGCCCACATTCACCATCAGGAAATATGTATAGAGACTGTTTCATGGAAGCAAGTGAAAAGAGACAGGATGTTTTGCTTTCAGAACTTCCTAACAGAGAAAAACGCATCATTTAAACTTAGTAAAGGAAAACACTCATCCCTACACATACCTGGAGAAGCTGTGGGTGCTCCATCCCTAGAGGTGCTTGAGGCCAGGCTGGGTGGGCCCTGGGCAGCCTGATCTGGTGGGTGGCAGCCCTGCCCATGGCAGGGGGTTGGGGCTGGGTGGGCTTTGAGGTTCCTTCCAACCCAAACCATTCTATGATTCTATACTAAATTTTTGGATTGAAATGCAAAGATGTGCTATGGTACAGCTAAAGGATGCTTATTTCACAACACAGGTATCCTTTAACTTTTCCATACTGGCCATTTAGGCCATTTACAACTTCCAAGCCACTGGGTGGCTCCAGCACGTTAATCACAGGAGTCAGTATAAAGAGCGCTGGCTCCAGCTTCAGTTATCAGCCAGCAATTCAGCCCAAGTCATCTCTGCTTTTCCACCAGCAGAAATGTCTGAGGCTTTACTGAACAAATCAATTATTTTTTTGACAACTACTTCTGTCTGCAAACTGTACTCCTAAAGCATCATTAGGGTTAAAAGGGGATAAGATGGGTTGTCCCTTTCTTGCTCTTGAGACAGTCATATTCAAATGATAGGCTCTCCTGAGGAATCATTTACCCAAAGGACAGTGCAATGATGAATTTTAAGCACACAGGGCTAAATGGTAGACTTTTGGGCTACCCCTAGGGGTAGCTCTTGGCCTTCTATATTAACTTCCAAACTAGGAAGAGGGTTATGCACGATGACTGCATGATAGGGCTGCCTAAGCTGTTGGTTTAGGGAGGTGAAAAAGAGCCTTAACAGTATCAAAAGGATGTTCTCCATATGGACACAACAGGTGGATGGTAAAAGCTTATGGGCTCTCCATTAAAGCTGCTTTCAGAGGAAAACTTCCCTTATGCTGAAAGGGGGTTGAGAATGAACAGCAAAAATCAAAGATGTTGTTTAAATGGACCTTAATCCCACAGAGCTGATGAAACCCAGGTTAAGCAGATGGAAGCAGCAGAACAGGTACCTTCTTCCAGGGCTTCAACTAGTCCATCCTGGGTATCTGAAGTCACTATTCAGAATCGTTCTTATTATACTGCTAAGATTATCAATGATTTAATACCATTATACCACACACATCTGTATTTGGCATTATTCAACAACTAAAAGCAATTAATTAATAGAGAACAGGGAGATCAGGGCTGGCTGTTACAGTTTAAGACCAAACTGACAGTGCAGAGACCCAATGGAGTCAGACATCAAAGCCCTGCTGTCAGGGATATGTATGATGTTAACGTGACTTCCTGGTTCCGCAGGAGACTCTGCAATCCAGGAGAGAAATCTGGTTGGTCACCACAGCAGTCTCTGAGACAACTTTCTTTCCGTGTGGGAAACCACATGGGAGAGAAAACAGGTGATTTCAGGGAATCACAGGTGAATCAGGGAGAGAAATCCACCTAGGCAGGAACCACAGTCTGAGTGTAAGGATCTGAGGGGCCCCTCCATTTCTCCCTGCGTTTTTTTTTTTTTTTTTGAAGTCCCTTTGGACTCTCTCCAGAATTCTCTAGTCCCTCCCCCAGTTCTCTCTCTCTCTGGGCTCTCTGTTGGCAGTCTCTTCCAGCTCTTCAGTGACTCTGGACAATAGCAGTAGTAGATGGGGTAGAAAATGCCTGGTTCCTGATCACTGCATCCAACTTCTCTCAGCATCCAACACTTGGCTCTTGCCTCACTGAAACTCTGTTTGCCCTTTTTAAAGGTCCTCCACAATTTCCCCATGACACATTTCCAACTTTCATAGCATTTAACACGTTATTCACTCTTAAATTACTCCCTTTTTCATCACTATGCTTTTATGGCTACATTTCAGCTAGGCCTAACCCATGCCACCTCCCACACAGCCCAGATCTTATTCAATACATAATCCTGCAACTCTTCATACAAATTCTTTCCATGTAATTGTCAGGATGTTCTAGTCCTTTCATGATCATGGTGTTTATTCTCATGGCTTGTGCAATTAACTTGATCTACAATCATCCAGTCAATATTTCTATCACAGTTATCAATATAGACAACTTGCCAAAAAGCTTCACCAAATCTCCACCGTGTTCTTTCAGATATAGGCAATAAGTAATTTCCTCAGCCACATTTCCTTTACTACAACATGTATTTCACAGTCTTCAATGATCTGGATAGTGAAGACCATGCCTCTTTCTCTGGCCTGATGATGAGTATCATCTCGGCCTTTATGGCCTGCCATGTCGGGGGCCTGTTGGGCCATGGCTAATTCCCCTTTGTATTGCCACCCTCAGTTCATTGTTGCATTCAGGGTTGTGATGTCCCCTTTTGTACTTTCATTGACATAAGTGTTCTGGCATCCTTCTTCTGCGGCTCAGCTGTCTGGAACGTGTGCACTCACCCAGTGCATGAACACACACCTTTGCTGGACTTTGTAGACAGTTTGTTGCCATGCAGTGGTGGCCTGTACGTATTTAACTCAATGTTCCCATCTTTGTTTTTTCCCATATTTCTATCCATCAGTACTCAACACTGGACAACAACCAAGAGTCAATGCAAAAATACACCGTGCCACTTCAAACAGTGGGGTGATGAAGATAGGGAAGGAACTGTGGTAGATTTCTAAGCAAACTGCCACCCTCCATCAGACTGACTGAAAGCAGAAAGGCACTGCTACATCAGTTCCACTCAGTCCCCCACACTGAGTTTGCAACACTTCGGAACACCATCAGTGTGCCCCAATGACACTCTGTGGTGCTCCCCTGAGGAAACCAGACAGCAACACAGGTGGGAGACCTCAATTCATCAGCAGCCTGAGGTGGTGCAAAGCACCAGTTAAGAAGTAGCAGCAACATCGCTCTCCTTGTAGGACAGGTACTCAGATCCTTGAACCCCTCCACCTTCTCTCCTGTCTGAACATGCTTGGTTCCCTCAACTTGTCCTCATGCATCACATGCTCCCAGTCCATCCTTGTGGACCTGCTCTGGACTTGCTTCAGTCTGTTGAGACCTCTCCTTGGAGCTGGGGGCACCCAAACAGGACAGGATCCAGATGCAGCCTCACCAGTGCTCTGCTCTGCGACGCTTCCACTACACAGTACTGACCCTGGCGGGCCTTCATGACTGTGAAGGCAGACTGCTGTTCACTCCTTCTCATGGTCACCTTCCTGTCTGTCCTCTTGCAGGAGGTCACTGCATTCAGTGTGGGACTGCCTCCGTTGAATTCTGGGGGCTTCATGCCTGTCAAGCTCCCTCTGAATTTCGCTCCGGTTTATCAACAGCCACAGTCCTCTCTCAAACATATGGACTGGCAGAAAGAAGCAGTCCAGGACGTCTGAGAGATAGACCTTACCCTGAATAAACTCCTGGCCTTGTGCATGCTGACCTCCAGCTGACAGCTTAGCTGCCCCTTTCTGCCAGCAAAACGATGACAAGGAGGTGCCAGTTTCACTCCCCCAGAGCTGCTCTGCAAAGCTGCAATTAAGCTACTGTGCTCGTATCTTGGAACTGCTGGCAGCAATGAGTGAAACCCAGGGACACAAAGGCCCGCAAGAAAGCACAGGCAATGCTTGGACTGATGCTGTCACTGAACTAACTACAGGGTCCAGAGCACTCTGAAGTGTGGGCACATGGCTCTTCAGAGTAAATTCAATGCCTGAGACAGGCAACAACATGCTGCAGAAAATGGGCTTTTACATGACCATTCCATGCAACTTGACAGTATCTTTTCTGAGCAGGACTTCTATTTGTTTCATTCCAGACCAACAGCTAGTCTGCTGTGACTTCCTTCCTTCCTCTGTCCCTTCTTATGAGGGGGTCCACCCAGAAGAACAAAAAAAAAAGCAAGTTGTAGCATTCTGTATATGTGATCATCGCAGATTATTAAAATGGAGAGACCGGATGAACAACAGGAGTCTCTTTACTGCTCAGTCCTTTCTTCCCTTGCTCAGACCAGGGACGCAGACAGGTCTGTTTCACTGCTACTGCAATGACCCACCTCAAGGACAGCACGAGTTAAGGGGCAGCAGCAGAGGAAGAGAAGGGCAGGCTCTCCCCTGCCTCCCCGGTTACTGAGGCCCAACTGATTACCATGGAGTGTAAGCTTAGCATTGCTGAAGGGAGAACATGGAGTCACGGCCTGGATGGAAGATGGCATTTGCAGCCACTGCTGATGCTGCCACACAGTGTTTGTGTTGACAACTGTGGAATGACAGCAAGAGAAAGGGTAAACCCAAAACTCACTGCAATCGGAAGAAACAATACATAAATGTGTCATTCTCCATCTGCTTTTCCTTGGAGCACAGACTCGGGCCAAGTTCTTTGAGAAGATCCAAGTGTGTGTCTTTTACCTCCTCTGGATATAAGAGAGCCATGCCCCTCACATTGCCTCCTGTCTCAAAAGACTTCATGTCAGAGTGCAAGAATAAATGATTATATTAGCAAGTACAGAATCCATGCTGAAGGCTGTACTTACACAAACCGTGAGGATTTTTCCAATTATGGAAGGAGATGTGAAGTGCAATCACGGCCAATAAAACTCCCTCTGCCATCACACAGGTGTTCACAGCTCAGGAGCTTTCAGTGTGCTGAAATACTCACCAAAATAGAAGCCTAATTAGCACCTCTTTCCAAGACTGCAAAAGGTGAATCAGCAGTGTTACAGTGTGAACAGTGATAACTGGATTCCTTGAGCATCTCAAGCAATTGGACAGCAACCTTACTCAAACATTCACCTGTGCTGCTTCTCCACAGCCCATGCAAAGGTGCACACTGTCCAGAGAATTACTCGGGGCAGAACCAGAACCGAGACATCTGGTTTTCCAGACTCCAGAACTGACTATAGCCCCACAATTACTTTCAGTACACAGGTAAGACACAAACACAAGTTGTTCTGAAAAGCCACTTCAGCTGTTCTCTTCAAGATCTTCAAGATAATCTGAGCACACATCGACAGTTAGAGGAACAAAAGGGAGATGTTTATAATTTTTTTAAAATAAACTTTTAATGTGCTATATAGGCACGATCGCTACGAGATCTTCCACCTATATGCAATACTACACACTGCAACACACTGCATTTTCAATGTACATTAAAAAGTCTGGGAAGAATATTCCTTCACTGGAAAAATATCATACAATCACTTAAATAAGCAAAGACAACATTACAGTGCAAACAAAATCCTGGTTTTATTTATTCTGCAATTACTGAGTATTTTCTTTCTAAAAGTTTTTTTAAAAATAATTAAAAAACCTACCCACTGACAACCAACATTTTCTGAGATGATTTCCTTTCGCTGAATCATGGTCTGATCCTTGAAGCTGTAGTAAACTGTGTATGTGTCTGTATGAAGCATATTGACCTGATTTGTGCCAGGTTTGGGATCCCAACCCCAAACCCGCAGACGGCAATAAAGTGGCACTGCTGGCTTCAACTGACTTTTGATCAGCCTGTGTCAAGAAAAATTCAGTACAACGGTCCTCTCCGTGAACTAAAGAAGGTGGAGGTAAGGGAGGGCAAGGTGTTTGTTTACAGTAATTTCAGTTTCTGCTGCTAATTGCTGTCAGAGAGAGCAGGGGCTTACTTTTCCACTGCAGAAGAAAAACAGCCTGCAGAACAGCAACAATGGCAGATCCTCAACAATGCACTTCAACATGTGAAGGAGGCAGCATGACAGCCTTCTCTCCCAGGAGGCATGAGGGTGTCCAGAGCCACACAGGCAGTAAAACAGACAGCAGCAGACGCAGTCTGATTCTTAATCTGTGAGAGCTCTGCCTCCATGAAGTCCTGCACTGGCACCAATATGCTGAACTGCCTGTGTACTCTTGTTAATTGGGTGATTGTATGAGGAGAATGAAGAGTCTTGTGAAGACATTAGGGAAATGCAAAGTGCATGTAGGTGAGAACATTAAAAAAAAGAAAAAGAAAAGAAAAAGAGGGGGGAGGACGTTTGGTTTCACTTGGAGAGGAATGTTGTCTCTTTGTAAACTTCATTGTACGACCCTTCTCTCAGAAAACCAGTAAGAACCTCTGCCTTTGAATTCTGTGTGAGATAGGGACAGCTTGACCCACTGCTGTTGCTACACAGAATGACACTGGGCTCCTCATGTACATGTGGTCCGCTCCTGTTCAAACTGTGTTGGATGTCCTAAACAGAACAAGGCAGGCTTAAACGACAGGCAGCAGAACATTCACCACTGATGACATTGCATGTGACATCCTTCAGGTTCTTATCAGATTAGACAATACAGTGAAGCACTACTTTTACAGGCAGTAAGTGATTATTCCATTACATTTTTCAGATTTGCACTTCTAAGCATACATAAAAGAAAGGAAAGAAAAGCTGAATTAAATAACACACAATTTCACAGTCCTTTTGCAGTCTGTAAAATACCTAAACTGCATGAAACCAGTTTGCTACTAAAACAGCTGATAGGTTAATGCACAACACTCTAGATATAGGTGGGAGATGGCACAAAGTGAGGACTACCGGGCTATTGAATCCCCAGTTCCAATTTCTGCACAATTATGGTTTTTCACTTATCGCATTCAACGAGCACACAGAGCACGTACCAAATACCTCTCAAGTGGATGGGCACCGAGTTGGCAGGACTGAGGTAGAGAGCAGCTTCTGCAGTGCTTCTTGCTGGCAGTGTATGAAATACAGCAGGGGACTTCTGCTCGTGGGAAAGATCAACACTGGCCAGAAAGTGTGTGTCGAGGGACCGTGTTCTAAGAAGGTCTTGTATGCTGGAAAACTAAATTTCTGCTCTGCTACACACTACTGTTCCCATTTGCACAGCTGTGAACGCCAGCCTGTGGAAGGGCAGTACAGCACACACCTGCATGCCTGCTACCTCAGTGTGACAACTGTTTGCTCCAGATGAAATAAGCAAGTGAAGATTTTGCCTACAAAAGCCTTATAAAAGCCTTTGACCACCCTCATGCATAAATACTAGCCCACATATTAAAATGATTCATTCTCAACTACTTAAAACATCAGGGTGCAACTTCCCCAGACAGAATTAGCCACCTGCATCTATGAATGAAACTTGCAAATGAAGACAGTAACCCTTATGGATTTATTATTGTACCAAAAAAAGGATAAAAATATATAATAAACTACTTTTTAATTATATCCCCTTATTCATAAATAGTGACCACGACTTGCTCGACTTGCTCCCGCAAAACTATTAGTTAAGATTGCGTGCCTAATGGGGTTTCCATTTTTGACTACCCCACGAAACTTTGGGGTTTATACTCTGGGCATTAAAAAACAAAATGCACCAAGCTGAGCGACCACACTGGGACTCAAGGACCTGCCTGCTAAGCAGCTCCTGCTCAGCTCTACCAAGAACCTCGTGGGCAAGTTACTTTTTCACACGGAGAAGTTTCTCAGGGTAGCAAGAGAATAAATGCTGCTGGTGCTCTACTACTGAGAAGAACTTGTTGATTCAGTTGAAACCACAGAGGAAGAACGTTTTGTTGGGAAGTATTTTCATTCACAGAGAAGCTCTGGGAAGGCTATCTGTTCTTTTTGCACTAAGGTAAGATTTCTTTCTCTTACACAGAAGCACAGTCCTCGGGGCATGCTGCAGCACAGGATTACCACACACACAGTCCCATACACAATTCTGTAGATAGCCCACGTGCCTGAGCCTACAGGCGGCCACTCTGCTCCGCAGACTCGAGCGCTGAATTCTGGCAATGGACGTAGTGCAACCCAGCTTTCCTCACCTCCCATCCACAGGAAGGGGTGAGACTAGGATATTAGAGGGTCCGCACAGCCACAGGGTAGAGCAGTGACAAATGTTCTGCTCCTTTGATAGGAAGCTTTTTTGTGGTGTAGTAATGGATCACTTCAGGAACACTGTCGAAGGGAGGGCTGTTCTGACCCAGGATGTATTTTTCTTTGGTTTTCGTCAGTTTCATGTGCATAAAACCTTGACTGCTCCTGCAAGAAAAGCAAAGTATTAGTTTGTGATTTTGTATGGGGAGGAGAACAGCACCACAACAGGCTCATTCATGACACAGGGGAATGTAGGAGAACAAAATTTTCAGGTGACAAGCCAAGACTACTCCAACAGACAGTAACTGTTAGCTGCAAACCTGCAAGGACAGTCCAACACAAAGGCAACTCAAGGCTGTCATACCCTGGAGCTGACCCAGAGGCATGCCAGAGGACACCCTCTTTCCTCTTTCCCCTGCTTTGCTATGATCATTTACTTTTCATTACAACCAGTCATCAGATCTGGACAAAAGGTGCCATTGTTTTTGGTGCACTGCAGGCACATGCAGGCTGTCATCCTCTCTCAGATGAGGCAGGTCCTGTCCTGGGGAGCGTTCAGCTGGGGAAACCACCTCAGCCAGCCCTTTATCAAGGTAAATGGCATAAAACATTTCATCTGCACTGTGCTGAGCACTGGCTGCTAGCCTGCAGCATTTCTGCAGGCACAAGTCAGTATGTGAACTTGTCGAGGAATTTTTTTTTTTTTACAGCCCTTAAGGCAAACTAAACACATGCTTGTGCTTAAATTAAAAACATTTAATAATCGATGCATTGGACAGAATTCTGCCACCATAGGTAGTTCTGAAAAGAGTCTGCAGAAATGTGCCATGAGCTGATTGGAGCAGCGTTCTGGTTCAGCGGTCAGAGCTTCAGACCACTTGCTTACAAGCAAGGGTATGTTTGTGCTGCTGGTTTTCCCCTTCACTGCAAAGCAGCTGAGGGATGGCATGAACTAAAAGTTCTGTGCTCATATTATTATTAAAGCACTGTCTGTTGCTCAGTGACGCTGCGCAAGGCAGCTCCAGTGGTCCCATTTCTCATCAAAAGAAGAACCTTCTTGTCAATTTCTTTTCCTTTGACAAAACCTGTTTATGGAGTAAACTGCAGTCACAGAGAACTCCCCAGCACTAATGCATCCCATTAACGTTTCCAATATCTAAAAGGAGACATAATGCAATTCACAGCAATGCTGGATACAATTCATTATCATAACAAAAAGCCATTTCTGATCAAAAGGGCTATGAAATACTGCTAATGAAAGTGACCCTAGTAACAAAAGCAATCCACTCCTAAAAACCAGGATATTTAATAATACATGATGTAATCTTGCAGCTGCTGGTACATACTGCCTGCAGCTAATATGTACCTCTTACACCTCTTACTTTTTCTGGTAATTGCTCAATGAATTTTTCATGAAAAATACAAGCAACACTTACCCTAAATCAATTCCTTTCACAGCAGAAAGGCTTAAAAACCTTTCCAGACAAAACTGCTATGACTGGAGGTAGAGCGACCGCTTTCATCCTACACAAACAACAGTCCCCTTCACGTAAGACAAATCCAATTCATATTTATAGGATCAAAAATCCATCGCTGTTTTCTGAGCTTTCTACCCTATCCCATCACACCTTCACAATCAGCCTGCACTATAATTTTTGAGAGGTGTAGACCTGCAATTGTTAAAATCAATAATGAAGCAAAATGACTTGTGAGGTAGAAGGATTAAGTCAATGACCAAAGGACCTTTTCCTGCAGTCAGTGAATCATCATTTATACCATCACTTAATCACCACAGCCCTCTTTGACATTTAGCTCATTTAGCCGTTCAAAGCTGAATTCCACAAGACTAACACACCCAGGGATTTTATTTGCCCAAGGCTCTTCTGTTAAAGTCAATTGCTATAGTGGATCTTTGTGAAACTTCCCAGACGATTCAACTGTCAACTGGTCGTATGCAGATGAAAAACTGCATTCATTGTTATCTTCAGTTATTTTCATTGTTAGCTATCTCCCCTGATTATCCAGTAAGATCTGACAGCTGTCAGCCAAGCACTAGTTTTCTTTTCAAGGCATTACGTTGGAAAACTGGTAGGAAATGGATGGTAAGCTAACCTAGCATTTTAACTGCTGAAAAGTTGGTATTCCCCACCTGCATATTACCTCATGTCCCACCTCCTTTGTGTCTTCTCTCCTTCAGCATGGGGAGAAGTCTTCAGTGTTTAGGGCAGATCAAAACGTGGGATTTCCCCTTTGTAGCTCTTCACTTATTAGGTTTGAAATAGGAGTAGATTTTATTGTAGTTTCTTGTGAAAGAAATATCCCCCTCACTCCCCAAACCCAAGCAAACAAGAAAACAAACCAAATCAAACAACCCTCCCTCACATCCCACTCTACTTCCTCTCTCTATTTCTATGCTTTTGAGTTCGCCTCCCAAAAAAGCAGAATGTTTTCCACAGAATCACAGAATGGCCTGGGTTGGAAGGGACCCCAAGGACCATCAGGTTCCACGCCCCTGCCACAGGCAAGGCTGCCAGCCTCCAGATCTGGTACCAGATCAGGTTGCCCAGGGCCCCATCCAACCTGGCCTTGAACACCTCCAGGGATGGGACATCCACAGCTTCTCTGGGCAGCCTGTTCCACTTTTGAACCCATTAAAGTCCCATCTGAAAGGAGAGCCCTCAGAAGCAGACTTCTGAGGTCATTCTATGTGGGTGCTGAGGAGCAGTAGAAGCCATATGAAACTGACCTCAAAGCTTTGCAATGTCAAGCATGCGTGTTCACAAAAGGAAAAGGATTGAGAGGGAGGATCAGCATTCAGACAATGAGCTGATTTTGCTGAATGCTAGTGTTTGCAGCCAATAGTAATCACCACATTGTTAATGATGGGCTGAGTTCTAATTTCTATCCCAGCTACTTTCCTGGATGTCCAGAACCCTTTAAGCTGAGCATTATTCCAAGCTTACTGGTAGATGAAAGCAACGATTATCAGGAAGTTGGGAGATTGTGTTTACAATACGTTCCAACCCCCCTTTTTCCCCCAATTTAAGTTTCCAAAAACTACACTGTGAATCTGTTATCTACTTTCCTTGTTCCAAGTAATCAGAGCCATCACTACTTGCAGCCAGAAATATCAAACCAGGCATCCCTCATCTTCTAGAATGAAGAACAAATTCAATTGGAAGGAAGTGGTCAGGCAGTTGGATTCAATGAGCTTTGCAGATCCTTTCCGGCTGAAACATTCAATCTCATGTCAGTTTAACACGGAAATGCTTAATTTGAGGGCATAGTTTCAACAAGTGCCAAGGATTTCAAACTGCTCACATCTCCATTGGGGATCCTGTGCTGTAAGCCCTTCCCTATGTGTTCCTGAAGTCTGCCTTACAGTCTCCCTTCTCCTTGTGTGCCTAGACTCAAAGAAAATTAGTGCCTGTTACTAACTGGCATGGGGAGAATGTGTCTACACTTGTTTTACAATACTTCTGCTAGACCAATGGATAGGTCATCGCTCAGAAAGAAACTTGGAAGACATACTTCTTCATCCCCTCTTCCTCCAAACTCTTTCAATTCATGTCCTGATCTTAGTAAGCAGAGAAATTACTGAAATGAAACACAGAGGTGAGGGAAAAGACCCATGATTGAAATCAGGTGGGAAATCAGTTTCTGCTGGTTTTCTAAAGTGTCATTTGAGTCCACTTGAATTTTACAATCAAAACATGTCTCTGATAGTTCATTGTCATGTTTTTGGAATCTGGATTACTCAATTATTTCAACAGCAATAGCTATTAGAACCTGCCAGGCCTGAGCAGAACCTAACCTGACACACATCAACACTGATGAAAGCCAGTGCCTTAAATAGATCAAACGTAAGAACTTTGCAAGAAAAGATGCACAAACCTTAAGTCATGTAACAAATTGATACTGTGTGACTTCCAAATGTTGCTATGATTTCTCAAATGTTGGTTTTTGAACAAGTTTTTGTTCAACTGAGGGTGAC
Organism: Penelope pileata; assembly: GCA_013396635.1. NCBI lineage: Eukaryota > Metazoa > Chordata > Aves > Galliformes > Cracidae > Penelope > Penelope pileata. Next base: position 57,781 of record WBMW01000177.1, on the reverse strand, counting down.
AGAACAAAGAGTGTCAAGACAGTGACACCACAGGAAATACTCACTCCTTTCTTATTTCAACGATCCCCACGAGTTTCAAATACAGAACTGGAGAAGTCCTAGATACTGATCCCTGCACCAAGCTGCTTTGGCCTCTCAAGGGCAGGTGTTTATACAGACACAATGCTTGATATATGACTAACAGTCACACCTTGTTCAAAATGTTTTGCAACACAATCATAAAACCAAGTGACTTTGAATTAGAGCTTTCCCACACACCTTCCTTCAGTTTCCAAAACCCAGCGAGGATGGGAAAAGGGATTGTGCAGACAGCTCATCAGATTGTGCTTTGTTTGATCTTACGCCTGAATTGTGGTAAAAGAACATTCAAGAAATATTAATTAGGCACTAAACCTAGTATTTTTTTCAAGAAAATATTAATGGCTATGAAACATTATTCACGTTCACAATCAGGAAAACCGGCCAAGCATTCTGAATGCTGGCTTTCCTGCAGAAGTACCCTGTTGTCAGAACAGATTTTCTGCATCAAGGCATTCCTAGTGAAATGTCACTTGCACAAGGAAAAAAGCAACAGCGTTGCAAGAACATCAGAAAAAGCACTCTAGCAACGCTACAAACTTATGTTCTGTTTTTCCATTTTGAAAGACTTTTCCATTTCAAAATTTTATTTAATATTGTATGCTGTCACTTCAAACAAAACTGGCAATGCTGCATGGCAACTTACAGCAACAAAGAAATGAATTCAAGTCTCCTCTGAAGTAAACAAACAAAGAAAAAACAAACTTGTTTTCTTCCTCAGATGAGTGATCAATTAAAAAAAATCCTTTCCTGGAGACAATGAAGAGTCTCACCTGACAGTCTAGAATTCTGGCTCAGCTCTGCTTTTTCCAACACAGAACACACAACATTGCCAGTCTGCATCTAACAGCCACTATCTCCACGGTACAAGCATCTGTCTCTTTGTTTACTAGAAAGGGCCAGCATCCCTTTGCAGCACCATCCAAGACCACTGTTCTGCTCTGGCTCTGTTCTCTACAACCAATTCTAATCTGCTGCTGAAAAAGGCAAGGTAGGATGTTAAGCCTGCTGGACTTCTGTAGAAGTGGCAAAATCCTGTCTGCTAACAGCCAGCTCCGTTATTTTGTTTAGACTGATAGCAAACTAGGAATACTTAGTTTTTAATTTTTAAGTACTTTATTCAATTTCTTATTTAGAGAGCTATGAAAAATCCCTGTACCTATTTATAAATTATATTAACAGGAAAGAATTTGGATTTTCTTATGTCACAGCAGCTACTTTCCAAGAATACGTTAGCTGTTTTAAATTAACTAAAAGGTATAAAGGCCAGCATTAATCCAAAAACCATAACCTACCCAGGGTTTATGTTCTCAGTCCTGGAAAACAGGAACTCTTCCTACAGATCAATCCTGAATTTTCACAAGAGACAAAACCTCTGCTTGAACTCCCCCTCTGCCATTTAGGGAAAACCGTAAGTCCACAGCAGATCAGGGTTTCAGTAAACACCATCGTCCACAGATAATAAAGTCTCTAAATTGAGCTCTTATCTCCCTCCAATAGCACTGATTGCACAGAAGTTATCTGACAAAGCAAAAAGCAGAGATCATCCCTGTTTTTACTTGCAGTTTGTACATTTATAGCTGATTTGTGAAATAATCTAAAATTTAGAAGCAGCCACATTTCCCCAGTCTGAGAAGTCAGGAAATGAAGTGCAGGTGCGGTGCACACCACTGCAAAAGGCCTTGGCAAAAGCACATCCTGACTGAAACAGTTAAACAGCAGCACTAGAAACCCTAGGAAACTGTCATAAGCCAAGCAATTCAAAAATCACTTTGACTGGCAGAGCCTCTTGAAGCTTCTGTGCAGCTTTGAAGCTCTTGAAGCTTCTCGTGTAGAGCTGAGTATTGTGTATTCCCTATGGCCACAACAGTCTCAAAGCCAGCAAATACACAGTGCTAGAGGCAATTGTATTCAGGGTTTTGAGATGACTTTAAATATTGGAGCAGATTTCAGGAGTATCAAAAGCATATGATGCCACTCTCCAGGACATCAAGCTGGAAGCCTTTATTACAGTAAATAAACATATTCAGCAGTACTACTATTTTTGAAATTACCCACCATTCATTTCAGAGAAAAGAAGCCTTCACCACCCATCAAGCATACTTCAGCCATTTTCAGATCACCGGATTTCCCTTTTCCAACACACTTATTAGTATTTGGAGAGAAATAAACCATCGAAACCAGCCAGCTATTCTCACAAAGTCTCTCTGTGAAAGTCTGCAGAAATGCGCAACAGCAAAGGCTCCAGCCAAACCAACCCAGATAGGATCCTGCCTCTTCCATTTTTAGAGAAAGCAGTCACCTTTTATCTCTGCCAGTCCATGCCACTTAGCAACTAGTCTGCAACCTTTCCTTCACAAGGCAAATCACTGCTCAAACACCAGAGATATCCTTTTCACCACTGTAATGCCATTACAAGATGACCATTAAATGCTTTAAATACAATTACTAATTACAACAGCTATTGTTTATTGTTATATATTCACTACTATTCCAGCTAAGGTTTACAGCACATCTAGACATCTCTAGATGTTCAGCTGTACCCAGTCCAACCTCCTGTACCCACCAGGACCTGCCTAGCAGGACATCAGTTGGAGCGTCCAGATACAGCCTCATCAGCACAGTGTTCTGTAGGTGTAGTCCCTTTTTTGACCTATTGCCTCTGCTTCAGCTACTACAGCCCAGCAGATGGCTGGCTTTCACTGAGCAAGACTGAAACTTAAGGCAGCATACACACTGAGATGTTGTTCTACTGTTCCATTTCATGATTTAACTCCACAAACCTGATGTGTGCTGAAGTTACAGCGGAACAGCTGAAACACAAGTGTGATGGCTCTCCTCTTACCTCTATGCTTCTCTCTCCACCTCTTCCACCATTCTACGTGCTTGTAAAAAAAAACAGACCTCATATAAAGAAGCTTGCAACTAGGCATTTAAATGGCAGCAATGGCATAGTTACCAGGAGGATGGATCTCAAGTTTTCACCAAGCCTTATACAATTAAAACTGGGTTTAAGGAAAGAGTGAGAGGATATGAGAAGGCCGAACACCTACAACCCTGAAGGAAGAGGAAACACAAGGCACAATGCATGGCCACTAGAGGAGCCACCAGAGAAGACATCTCAGGATCATGTTCCTTCCCTTTTCCCTCACGGCCTTATCTTCAGTACTGCTTTCCCATGTTCTAAACACAGTCATAGAAGAAACCCATTTCCATTTCTTCAGCTGAACTTCCACTTCAGTAAGGCTGAATTGAGAACACAGGCCTAAGTGGGTACCCAGAAGCAGCCCCACTGTCCAGGAAAAGAATATCCAACCAAGCTGGACTCAGTGACATGCAACTCTAGTATGTATCCCAGTTCTCCTGCTGCAATACAAACCCTTCAGTTTGTCTGGAGAAAAATGTACCTTATATCAACAGCTTTTACTTGGTTCTGTGTCCAGCTGTGGGGGTAGCACTCCCTTCTCTCCTATAGATCAGAAAGTCTTCCATAATTTTATGAGTTTTCTTCATTACACTTAAATGCCTTGTTTGTTTTTCCAGCGTGGCTTTACAGTCCTGGTAGCCAAGCCTCAAATAATCTAGTCTTGGCCCAGGACAGATACTCCTGGAATTACTGAGTGCAGCCTATCAGGTAACCTGTTTCTTTTATCTGCTTACGGGACAGTGGGACAGTTCTCTTTTTGGGGAAAAAATTAGCCACTGCAGGACACAGGTGAGTCCACAATGAGCCCCTCCAAGCTGCAAGCTCAGGGGCCCTGAATCATATGAAGCATGCAAGGACTTACATAGTAGGACAAAATATGAACACATGAAGGGAAATAAGTTCCTGGGTCCCCTGCCTGACGAGGGAGCAGGCCCACCTTGCATGCCCAGTGATAGCCTGCCCTACCCAGCATGCTTTTTTGGCACTCAAGATTAGATTTTCTTCCAGTCCAAAACATGTAGTTCAGCTGTGTGTAACTGAGTGCAAAACATAAAGAGCTTCTCACCACATACAGTCAGTGGTTGTGTTAGTTGCTACCCATCTTCCTGCCTGCAGGTATTCTATCAGCATACGACCCATGGGTGAAAGCAGAAGTTGCAAGAGCCACAGAAGGAGCCATCTGCAATTTAAACACAGCTCAAGTATGGAATAAATGCCACGCATCCCCACTGGCCTGAAAAGGCTACTGATGCTCTGTACCAGCCTCAGTCATCTCACGGCAACATCATGGAAGAAAGGAAGCAAGGCCCTAGGTGTTTTTTCTTTTAAAAGGCAAAGACAATATTTGTTTTCTAAAATTTACTGTTTTAGAGTGCTCAGTGCCAGCTGGACAGCTGCAACTTCAAACATAGTAAATTTAAATTACTGGAGATGTGTTTAGCTGACAATGGTAAAAATAAACTGAGCTCTCACACTGTTCACAGATTTTATTTCTTGCAGTTTCCCATTCTGGCACTGATGTATCTGGAAAAAGATAAATCCATATGCTGTTTCACTGTGACCATGACAATACCACACAAATGAGAAATGCTGCTTTTTAGTTTACCAGCAGGGTTATTTTCTTATTTGATATTTGTTCTGGTCAAACACAGTGTGATCACTCAACACCACTGACTGGGCAAATGTGAATGTAACGTGTATTTCTTATCCTCTCCCTCACATGAGCAAGGTGATACTGAAACAAAAAGAATAAAGATCAAGCTGTAGTCAAACTTTATGGAGTATTCCCAAAGCTTTATGAACTATTTCTGAAGAGCACGTCTCCAGTGACATTTTGAAATAATTTCTGATGCAGGCAATGATATATTGCAAGTAAAGGAACTTTCTTCATATGCCAGGGAAAAATGCAGCCTGAAATAAAGACTTCAGCCTTTCCTGTAAAACACACCACCATCGGGCTGGCAGTCAGGGCACATCTTAGTTTTCAAGGTAAAGAAAACGCTCTGACAAGAAAAGAGAATAAATAGCAAGGTGTGGAGTGTAATACATCATCCAGCAAACAGCTTATGTACAAAGATAAACGAATAAATGGAACAGAAGTTACTACAGTTATTCCAAAAGTATGCTACTAGCACAGCTTTTGGGAAACAGGGATGCTACACTTCCAAACAAAAAGTCTCTGAGAAACAGACATCAAACACCGGGCAGCCTCTCCCATGAGACATGAGTAGAGCAGAATCACAAACTGTGGGTCCTAAGGCCACTGTCTATATGTTAACACAACCTCCTACAAATGTGTTCAACTAAATGGCAATGAATTCACAGAAATCATGGCAGGAAATAGAAGTGCAGTGAAAAATGCTTCAAAGCCAGTAGTCTCACATTAGCATATGCCTGACTACTCTGACATTCTTGTCACTGACTGCTTCCTGGTGGGTCATCCCCTGAAACATCAGCCTTGCACTTTACGCCAAACAAGGACACTGCACGGACAATACCAGAGCAGGACCTGGGGCAAGCATGTAGAGCAAGCTTAAGCAAAAGTGGAGTCCAACCAGCATGGATGCTCTGGAATTACTTACAAAGAGCAGCTAATTTTTTCCACCATAACATCTACCAACTCCAGAGCTACAATTCAAAAACCATATCGTAATGCAATTATCGTAGGTAAATGAAACAAATGACAAGGCTGCAAGTTCATAAGAGGAGAAAATTACACATGGCTGGTGAGCATTTATTTCAGGCTACAGCTTGATTAACGTGTTTCCCTTGTAACTACCATGTACCTTCACAGTGTGCTACCAGACTGTAAGACAGTGTTAAGACAGTCAGGGCTTTCCATTTCATCCTAAATATGACAAAAAATAAAACAGATGTTTGATGCTGGAACTGTCCTGAACTTCATTTCTCTATGCACATTCAGCAGCAACATCCAAAGCCATCCACCCTTACAGGTCTCTCACAGAAGACCTCAAGCACCCCTGAGTCTGGCTGCCAAAAGAGAAGTGAGCAAAGCCTCTATTGCCAGTCCTGATGGAACCTGATGCAGTGATGAGGGCACTGGATTGGTACAGCCACACAAGTCCTGCTCAGTGTAGGAGAGGTAGGGCAGGTGCATTATTACCAAGTCTCTTGTTCAGCCTGCATTAGTGAAGATGCTGCTACCAGGCACCCACACACAATCCCACCCATGACTGTGCCAGCAGCCAAATGCCTGCAGGTCCTTCATGTTCTCTACTCCTGATTTGAAACCCAGTCTCATACTCTACTGATGATGATGGAAATCAACTGCGGGCCAGTAACATCATGCGGCAACTTAAGCTTGCACTGGAACGTTCCAGAGGCTGTTTTCTACAAACAGAAGTAATTTTACTTGTGGCAGTATGAACTAGGTTATACATTTCCTCAGTGAAGTCTGAGGAGAGGATGGCTGACTGCCATTGTGCCTGTGGTTAATTCTGCCAATTATCCCACACACCTTGTTTTGAGCACTTCTGGACAAGCCACACCATCTCTCCTGGTGAAAATGGGAGGCAAAACAGATTATCTCATCAATCTCACTGAAAAGTGGAGCACTGGGAAGAGTACAAAGCCACCTGAACACCTCCCACTGGAAGATGACTTAGCCCCATTACTTAAATCAACAAAACTGTGAAAGGACAAAGGCTTGACATCTTTCTTATCATCACATAGGGGGAGACATAGGACTGCTCCACCTAGACACCCAATGAGGCACAAGGTACACCAGCAACAGTTGATGACACTTCACTTCATGAAGGATTTAACTCTATCAGTTGGAAGGATATCCAGAAAATATGTATCTGCAGTAACACACAGAGATGGGATTGGTAGGGAGATGCAGAGCAACGCAAAAAAAACTCATCAGAACGTAAAAGGAGTTTGAGAGTAAAGCTCCCCACAGGGCTAACAAATCCTTTACATGAAACATATAGCTATTGCCAAATTTAGAGGAAATTCAATGGGAAAAGGTGAAAAATCGCATATTGCAGAAATGAGTACATACACTGCATTTCACATTTCAACGAAGGATGAAGGAAGCAGAAGATCCCACACAGATGCTAATGAAGACATAACATCTCATGGCAATTAAGTAAATGAAGAGATTTCTGGCTGACCTCAAGTTAAGGATCCATAGGTGTAAAATAACCGCATCACGCACTGATTAGTCGCCTCTGAGTGAAGAAATCAGAACCTCAAACAGCAGCATGTTTGGTACTTTGAAAGGCTAGTTTCCTACAGCTAAAAGCGGTCATAAATCAGGGTGATTGACTGAAACATCTCCTCACAAGGACTACATGTGAAACCTGAGAACTACCCAATAACTTATCTTTTTGAGCTTAATGAACAAGAATTCTTCCATGACCACCACTCTCAAAAGCCTTACTGTCCACAAGTTTACTTTTTTTTTTTTTTTTTTTAAATATAATCCTCTTCACTGGGAAAGGATTAAAAAAGAACAATGAATTATACATGCGGTGCCCTGAACAGAGGGGATGAAGGGAAGAGAACTCTATGGCAGTGAGCAGGAATCAGGTGTTACGGAACACCAGCATCAAACATTAACTTTGTGAGTAGTTTGCAGATGGTAATGGTCAGTGAGATGGAAAGTAAAACAGAAGCAGGTTGCTAGCAGCAGAAGTAGGTGCATGATAACTAATGTATGGATAAATGACATGCTCTTTTATTTAACTAGATATTTTGAGAGAAAATTTTGGTGGCATTTCTAAGATGTCACTAAAGCTACTAGAAAAAAAACAAAACTGATCGTTGGCTGATGGACAGGACACAAATTCTGAGTGCTATACCATGGGCTCATGAAGATGATGTAGGCTCTTGAGAGGCCATGGGAGGAAGATCATCATCCCAGAGATCTGCTACACAGAGTTGAGAGACTGCATCAACAGGTGAGGGGTGGCAGTAGTTTTGACAAATGTAAAGAAGAAGAGCTGAAGGGTATTGAAAAACTTGTCTTAAATTCCAGAAAACACAGATTGGAGGAGCTCAGTAATTTAGCTACTTGATTATACAGCAAGTTATGGGGAAATTTAAGCTAAATGTCATCAGAAAACCTAGTTTAGAAGATTCTGAAACATAACACACTAAAGGGACATCATGGACCAGCATTCAGATGTACAAATTTCTGAAATATGAAGAAAAGGTAAGTGAGCCAAAGAGAAGATAACTAAGCATTGCAAGAGATTCACAAGAATTTAACTCTCATCTTTTTCTCTTAAAGCTAAACTCTGTAAACTGTTAAATTCTGTTAAACTCTGGTTAAATAAAAAAAAAAGTCAGTGTTCTAAGGCAGGAATTAGGTGAAATACTATAGCATGTTTCTATAACAAAAGTCACATTTCAAGACTACCAGAATATGAAAAGTCTAGGCCTATACATTTCTGAAGCACATGCCATCAAACCTCCAGAGTTTGGAAGTAACTACAGAAAAATTACATCAGAAAACACACAGATCAAATGACATAAGAGGAGCTGAACCACATTTCTAAAGCAGGTCTGTTCCAGTTCAAAGCAGACCTCAATTGCAGAAAGATCACAACAACTTAACAGAAGAGTTGAGGTTTTAAGGAATCCTACAAAATATCAGAATCTTAATATTAAGTAAACACAAGCAGTTCTACTAAGCCCAAAATCAAGACAGAAAACCAATCTGAAATCTGCAGTTTAGACCATCCAGCTAAACCAGAGTAGAGCAGATGTGGCCCTTTATTCCTAAGGAACCTAAGGTTGTACAAAATCCGGCACTGTGCCTGAAAGTGTTGCTATCAAGTACTACCATCACTGCAGCAGTAAAATGTGATTCCAGAATAGCTCTGGGAATAAACCATTTAAAACGTAAACTGTCAAGAGTAACGCCACTTAGATGTGTCTTTCCTACCTAGAAAGATAGACTCTGATGTGGAACCTATCTTGGAAGAAAAAAAGCAAGTAAGCAATCCTCTTTGTCCTTGTACAGCCAGTATGAAGGTCAAGAGCCTTCCTGCTCTCCTGCACGGAAAACCTGGGAGCCTCAGACACTTCCTCTGCCAGATACGCAAATGAGTAAAGATCTGTAATGCACTCTGATTAGCCAAGGTAGGTGATGCAAAAACCAGTACAGGGATTGGAATACTGCTTATTTCCTAACTCGGTATATCTTCTCATCTTGATGTGAGGCTCTTTACCTCCAACAACCGCACCAATTCTGTCCAGTTCTACCACACAACACCTTGTTTCCATGTCTCAATCTAGTGCCTTTTACACAAAGAAAACCCTTCCCCCAATACTTATTCAACCTGATGCAGAAGCAGCAGAGCACTTCAAGACAGAACCAGAAAAAAATTCAAGTTTATTTAGTTAAATGGGCACCAAAGGAAGACTAAAAATCTCTTAAGTTACCCAAATTACAAGGTCCTAACTCAGGAACTGTCACTGTTCATCATGCAAGCTGACAGTCTCAAACCCTCTGGGCATCCTTCTGGGCTGAACTACTGCAACAACAGACTGAATAATTTTCCCTTCTCGCACCACAGAAGTTATGGCTTATAAATTACATTTACTACATTTTACTTACGGATACTTACTTCAGTGAAAGGGAATAGTCATGCTTGCTCGTTTGACTGTTCCTTACAAGGTAGCTACACTCTTTACACAAACGTAACAGGTTTTCTGCATCTGTCCGACTGATTGCTCCGTGATACCATCTGGGAAAAGGCAAAGAGATTAATACAGACATGTTATACAGACAGTTAATATCATAGGGATATCTTTAAGATCTAATAGATTACAAATAAAAAGCACACTGCTTGCCTTATCTGAAGTTAACGTTACCACTCGTGGAGGCTCATAGTTCCTCTCAGATGAAGGAAAAATCAGATCAGCACATGACAGAATTGGTGTACACACTTTTGTAAGGAATTCTCACCCAAAGTAGCACATTTACTCTGTTTCAGCCCTGTGATATATCAATTTATACACAAAAGAACAAAACCAAACCAAAATAAAAAAGCAAGTAAACTTGTATGTGAAGAATATGAACAGTTTGTAGTATAAAAGATTTGCTTAAAAAAAAACTTCGAGAAAGGGGGAAAGTGTCTGTTTAATCAGCATGAAAAAGACCAACAGCAAAGACAATCATTCTGAATTGGGCTGTGACAACTCAAGAGTGCTTTTAGAAAATCTCGAGTAGAGTCTCCCATGCAGGGAAGAAAGTGAATGGGGAGAGGAGAGGTGGGTCCTTTACTAAACTGACCACAGCAAACAAACAATTTCCTCAGCGCCAGCTGCTCTGTATGAGCAATTAAAATCTCACAGTCCACTGGCAAATGCTTTGGCCTGTCCCACAACGTTTCCCAGCAATGTAATGTGATCAACCCTGAGCAGGGCCAGGCACATCTCTGAGGGAGATCTCTCCCTTCCTGCAACTGCAGGATGCACTCTGAAGCGTGGTATGACACCGCCCTGCCTGCCTAAGCAGGGTAATGCAAGCATGGGGAATGCCCTCTGCCCATCATTACTGGAAACCATGAAGGCCTTGAACAAAAGAGTTTCCTTCTACGTGTTCTATGTTCATTTCCCTGCTTAACTTACACTAAGAGATGCTCCAGCTAAAATATAAGTGAATGAACATAGGTTATTTTGTCAGCAATCACACTCTCAACCACCCTAAGCCAATGCCTGTTCCAGTGTCAAAAGTAGTGAATGTGCTCAATGAAAATTGCTGTTCAAAAGAAAAATTCATTGTGTGCCTGGCTACAGCTAAAGTCTGCATCAGAGAAAGCTAAAAGGAAGGTTATGCTACTGTGTATTCAAGACAAATTACAAAGGAATACTCCAGCAGCTCCATCACATCACAAACGGCACTGAGATAGATGTGTATCTCTACAGGCAGCACTCCACCTGCACATCATCAGTTATTTACTGCTGAAGAACACTTCTCATGAAGCAATTTAAAGCTAGGCTGTCTTCTGAAGGTGAGGAAGAATACTGATATTCAATGTCAATCACAAAATGCATTTGGGAGAGCCTAAAACTATTCCTTCTATTTAAAAATCGTATTTCTTTCTTTTCTCTTGAAGGATCAAATCAAGCCAAAATAAAATGTGACCAGGCCAAATCAGGGAGGTACCTGGAATCTGAGATTCAGAAGGAAAGTATTTTATACATTCTTTGGGCTGCACGTTCCCTAGCTGGCAGAGAGGTTCATGGAAAACAAGTACAGAGCTGGTTCCAAAAAACAAATCTACTTTGGAAACAGCCAGAAAAAAACCCACCGAAGTATGAAGATGGGAGAACATCTGATTCGGAAATGATGCCTGGAAGCTGTTCTGGCTACAGCTGAGAGTAAACAGCGGTACTGAGCAGTGTAATTGCTTGTGAATCATATGCCCATGTAAATGGGACATTCGGCTTGCTCCTGTTCCAGCTAGCTAGAGATAAGCACAGTGCTATAATCAGTTTAAAGTTCCTGGCTAAATTGCAGTTTCAACTGTATTGCGGCTGTTTGCCCTGGGCGTGTCTATCCTTTAAATGTCAACATATAAGCATTTGTACAGAAAGTTCAAAGATTCAGATGTGAATGATGGGATCACAGAACAGTGAAATAACTTGTAAAGCACACCAGTGCAAAAGGCACGGGACGTGAGAGCCTGAAGACATGCATATCTTCCATGATATCCCAGCAAACAGAGGCACACGATACAAACCTGGAAGCAAAATCCAAACATAATCACACACTTTCTAAGGCAAAATGAAAGCATCCTGACTGTGCTTTATGGATGTTCTTCCTGATTTCCCTTATTTTGTCAATGATCAGCTTACAGCCGCTACACGGCCACATCTCCGCTGCAGAGAGAGGACAGCTGCACCGGTCACAGAGTAGGTGTGATCAGTTGTTACAGCTCACAGAATACACAACACTTCTCTGCTACTGAATTGTCAGAGAAAAACAGGAAGTCAGCAGACCGTGTGTGCCCAGCAGGGAGGGATTCACTTTCAGTAGGATGCACGAAATGCACACTTTCCTTTTTCACTGTTAGACGGAGGAAGCAGAACAAATTCATTAAATTCCCCTGTGCCCGTAAGTTACTCAGCTTATGCTTATGGATTACTTAATCACAACCAACTAAAAGTAATTTCTTTATGTCTGTTTAGGAAACTTCCAAATTCTGTATTAGAAATTCACTTTTTAATTTGCATGCTTCCATCCTCTTAGATCTTGCGCTTCTCTCTACAAAAAATCTATTCTTATAGAGAAATAATGGCATGGTGCTCTTAAGAAGTCTCATGCTATTAAAAATTGAGCACTTTGAATTATTACAAATAATCTGAAGCACAATAGCTCTAAACTCTTTAATTTTTTGACCAATTATTGTTAACTGGCCATTCATTTTAGTTTTGTTCCTGAAAAATCAAGCATAATCTTGCACGATTAACTCTTAAGTAATCAAAGGAAATAAAACCAGCTCTGCAGTCTACAGCTCTAAATTGCAGTTATATTTTAACAGATCTACCCAACAATCTACCTATGAGTCTAAAGTTACTTAACAGATGCTCAACTTTCCATAGTGTTTTAAATGTATTTTTGAGGTTATGGTGGACTGGAACTATTCAAGTCTGAAGACCAAGCTTTCCAGTCAAATTTATAGCCTTCGGCAATTTTTCTGTAGCATAAGTGGGTGATTTCACAATAGTGGTTGCTATTTCCTCTGCAGCAGATAAGTCTACCCTATGCCAACAAACAGGTGCCTCCAAGTCTCAGGCTGACTAGGCAGAATATGGTACCACGTGTATGCTAATATTCATTGTTTCAAGCTTAAGGCTCCAAATACTGCATGTAAAAATAGTGTATCAAAGGAAAAGGAGCTGCTGGAATCATCCTTGCTCAGACTCAACCGACAGAGGGGATTCTCTCCTTCTGAGGACTTGAAGCACAAAAGGACTCAGTGCTAATCTTACCAACACCGCTACCATTTGGGGATGAAGCGTTCTGACACAGACACATCCACACTAAATTGCATCCTCCCTCTCCTTTGAAAAGAAATTTTGCACTCAACTTAAAATGACAGCGTCTGGAGTGGGACTGACTTAAGGGACTAAAGACAAACAACCTTGACTTTACCATGTGAATCTGCAGGACGACTCACTGCTCAAATACCAGCATAACCTGTGTAAAGTGCTCCACAGGAAGATTTTTCCTATCACGATATTGTAATCACGGTTTTCTGGCCCCTTTTATGATGCTGCATCTTCACTATGATACAGGACAGCAGGTCACTCCATCACACTAGCCAGTCTGTCCAGATGATCATGGGAACAGCAGCAATGATGTAGGACAGAGGCCATCCCTGGGGATAACAGATCCTCTTCACGGAATTCCCCCAGAAGTTGAGTCTGGAGCTGACAAGGCTGCTTCTAAATACCAGCCTCAGGTTTGACACCACAGAATAAAAATGGTCTCTTTTCTTGAAGTTTTGTAACTTGACTCATCAAGGCTCTCCCTAGAGAGGTACTACAGTCAAATGGAAGGCATGGCTGAGATACTAGAAGCACCATATGCAGTCATAAAGACATGGAATTTACACAACTTTAAAGGACAATCTGGATAAACATGATATATACCTGCATTCCTTAAGTCATATGCAGTTATTCTGCTTATATCAATTACATTGACTTACGTAAGAAAATGTAAGATGTTATTTTTGCAGGGATCCCCCGCCAAGGCCCCAAAGTTCCCCTACCCCACTCCCCCCAAAAGACCCTATAATCCCAGGGCCCTGAAAGGCCCTCAAAAGAACCCCCACCCCCATGTTAGAAAATGTAAGATGTTGGGTTTTTTTCGGGGATACACGCTGTTAAGGTTGTAGGAGAAGGATTTATTTCCGCAAGAATGCGCTGCATCTTGTTTGAGATAAAGTGTGACAGGATGGTGCAAAACAGAACATTGTGACCAAGGCAGCGTCTGTGGCAAGTCTAAACACAGCATCTCTCTCATCAAAACAGAGTATAGTTTTGGCTAATTCTTGAAAGCAAGGACTGGGTGTCAGCGTTTCCGAAGGGCACCAGGAAGGGGATCAGCTAACTGGTCTGTGGTTTGAATCTTGACTAGTTCAAAGGTTACTAAAAAAAAAATTAAAAAAAAAAAATCCACAATGCTTAAACCTACCTTACAAGAGAGAAATTAAGCAAAGAGGGGAGGAGAATTGGGAAGAGTATAGCCAAGCAGTAACCAGGTGCGGGACATTTGGCAGGGCTGGATATGTTGTAGGCTGCAAGCCCTGAAGTACTCAACCAATGAGAAACCAGGGCAGGAGGTGCCATCATTGGGGATAGGAAACATAAGGCGCTGTACATTTCTGCTTGGGGTGCCGACCTGCTAGGTCACCTGCTTTGCAATGCATCAATAAAGGGCCATTCACCTAACACTCTGCCTGAGCCTAAGTCATTGGCCATCGAGTGCGGCTTACAACTTAGAAGATGGAATTCACTGTTCCTGAAATGAGAGGCTCCTATTTACATCTGTACTGTTTCCTGCAAAAGTTAATTTATGTGTTGCACAATTAATAAGGATAGTTTTCTGAGTGCACTAACAGAGGCGATGAAGAGGAGGGGGAACCAGGCAGTGGGATCTAGGACATCTGTTGCTCCTTTAAGTGGGAAGGCAAAGAGCTAGAGAGCAATTACTGTGGTTACTTACATCTGCTTTTCCAGTGGAACACTTGGATCTATTCTTTCTCCCAGGATCCCACAAAATTCTGGACTGCCGTGTCTGATGGATTTGAAGCCTCTTCCGGGTGCTCTTAACTGCCTGCGCTGGTCATTTGAGGGAGAAGATGCTTGTCGCTTCTCACTTCCGTTAAACTGGGCTGCAAGATACACAACAGTTACCTCTCTATGGAAGGTCAACAAGGATCAACACAGCTGTAACATTTAGAGAAGTTTCACACTTTCCAGGGAGAATAAGCATGCAGCCACCAACACTAGGATGTTGTGGTTTACCTACAAAGTGCTATTTATCACCTGAAGCCATTTCTCACTATGCAAAATACAGTCCTAAAACGTCACCTTTCCAGTTAACAAAATCCACATCCTTCTAAATCTTGCTAAAATGATCAGTACTTATGTTAACACTTGGTTTTGTCTTCCCCAGTAGACGATATTGCTGAACTGCTCCTCACAGTAACAAACACAGGCTTTTACTCACCTGCTACAAGTAGGACAATAAGCAAGTGGGAACATCACAAACTCAGCTTGCCTCAGCTTACACGGAATAGTCTAAACAGTGACCCTGGTGCATTTCCAGACAGGTAACACCCATCTAAGCACACTGGAAATGCTGGCATGTAGCGATCAATTAAAAATGTTTACTTAATACAAAAACCATGTGGCAGCATTGTATGAAAGAAGAGATTATAGTGATGAAAAGAAAAATTGCATTTGTTAAGTTTCTCTCCCAAACTACACTGCGGCAAAAAAAAGCAATACGGTTATTTAACGAAGCACGTATGAATAAGGTCTGCATACTATAAAAAACATACTTAGAGATTCTACATATCTATAGCTTCAAAGAATTAAAGGATTGAATATTGACAGATGCAGTGAAAAGAGCTATCTACACCAGCTTCCAAACACTCACTGCCTTCTGGGGTTTGCTTCTTCATTGTAAAGCAACCAGCTGCAGATGGATTATTGTTCCTCAGATTACCTAGTGGTGAGCAGGCTGAACAAACCTCAGGAGGCAAAAATCACAGCGCACACAGAGTGCTCAGCTTCTGCACAAATTTCAACAGGAGCACTACAGAAAATGTTGCAAGGACAATTATAGGGGATTGCTACCACATCACGATGTAGACCACGTGCACTCAGATCTCAGCTTGTAACACACAGATGCATGTGGCTGGTAGTACTTACTGCTTTAAAGCAACTGAATTACAGGAAGAAGCTGTAATCTTCAATAGGATAATACATACAGAACAGGAATGTGTTGCACATGAAAAATGTTTTGGAGCATTTTGCTTTGGTTATTTTTACATGCTTTCCACATGTCTTAGGACACTTCCAAATTGCCCCTCTTTGAGGAATGAGGCACAAATTATTACCAACATTGGACAGATATATTAAATTATATTCTGAAATATACATGACAGAAATATGATTACATTTTGAAATGTAAATTCATATTTAACCTAATTACTGGATAATGAAAGCTGATTAGCATAACAAGGAGAAACTGCATGTGTGTACTTGCAAGTGACACATGAATAGCACGGTTGTTTCAGCTTTAAGAAACACCTGGATACTGTAATTCGGGAACTCTGTGAATACACTGGTCATCTTAATGTCAGCAGCTATTGACCAAGCAACATCTTTCAGACACCAAAAGAATTCAGTTCATAAAGCAAACACAAAACTCATTTCTAGCAAGATCTTTACAACATCATGATAGTTAAAAATAGGATTTGTTCGGCAAAAATAGCACAGAAGGTTAAATTTGAAATGCTTTTGAATGTTTTGTCTGAAAATATCAGACACGTCTCTGGACTCCTGCCCAATTTCTTTTTTTGTGAACTAAACTGTCAGAAAGAAGCAGCCCAAAGGGACATCCAGGCAGACATAACTGGCAAGTGTGACACCCAGCCCAGCCAGGCACCAATCCACATGATGCTGTTATCAGGATGAATTTTTAGGGCACCATAAATCCACTCTCCACCAAAGCTACAGTACATATAGTGAAGGTTCCTAAGTCAAAACCCATGCAGTTAGGAGCAGAAAGTTTCTTATTGCTATGGTATTTCTGTTTACATGGCCATTCATCACGGAACTGAACGCATCCTCAGCCCTTCCTTGCTGCCCATGTGGCCTCCCTTCTCCTGTCTGCATCTGCTGGCTCACCCCGCTGGGGCTGGTGTGCCAGAGCTGCCTTGCTTCACGTCCTCCAGGGTCCTGGGCACCATCCTGCTGTGCATCAGCAGCTGCATGCAGCACAGGTGGACAAGTCTGGAACCTGAAGATACTTCCTGGGGGGCTCTGTGATCAGTGCTGAGTGGTGAAAACTACTACCAGATGGCTCGCTTCAGATCAGAGGGCTGCTTAATTTACAGAGTGATCCTGAGATGGGCTCTACAGACCTCACGTGCACTTCCTTGTCCCAGAGGTCTGCCGCTCCGTGTGACACTTTGGAAAGGCCTGCTTTCTCTCACACCCAAGTGGGAACCAATGTCAGTTTGAAGCTCCTGAACTGCCTTTCAGGTTTTCCTATCTGCTTTTCCAGACAGACTTACGTACCAGAAAGTTTCTTTGTTCCTGCTATTTTACCAGACTCAGCTCTTTTGGGCAAACCAGTTTGCCCAGCTCAGCAGGAGGTCTAACAAGACCTGCCCTACATCTCATAAAAACCTTCAAAAACATATTTCAGCTTGAGCCATTATTTCCTTCCTACCTTCTTCACTGTACTGCCTCCAGTGAAACAAAACCAAACCTGTTAGTGGAAGAACTCAAGCTGCAGACAGCCAAGATCACAGAATCGCAGGGGTTGGACTCTAGAGATCATCAAGTCCAACCCCCCTGCCAAAGCAGTTCCCTAGTGCAGGTTGCACAGGTAGGCATCCAGATGGGTCCTGAATATCTCCAGGGAAGGAGACTCCACACCTCCCTGGGCAGCCTGTGCCACTGCTCCATCACCCTCACAGTAAAGAAGTTCTTAGATATGTTTGTGTGGAACTTTTCATATTCCAGTTTTTGGCCATTGCGCCTTGTCCTGTCACCACTGAGAAGAGCCTGGCCCCATCCATTTGCCTCCTGCACTTTAGATATTTATAAACATTGACCAGATCACCTCTCAGCCTTCTCTTCTCTTCTCCAGGCTGAACAGCCCCAGGTCTCCCAGCCTTTCCTCATACAGGAGATGCTCCAGGCCCCTGATCATCTTTGCTGCCCTCAGCTGCGCTCTTCCTAGGAGATCCCTATCTTTTGTACTGGGGAGCCCAGATCTGGACACAATAAAGACGCTGCACTCCACTCCACAGATCCACATCCTTCAGCACTGCAGCTACCAGCTGCAGCCCCGAGGAAGGCTGCGCACAGCCGGCTCCCCAGGCCTCAGCGACCCTAGGCCCACAGTCCACACAGGCCTCGTACCCTGTGCACACCTTCCATCTGGCACACCTCAGACTCCAGGCTGGAGACAGACAGCTCCTATCCATACTTCAGCAACAAATCTTGAAATCATGGCAGGGGTACAAAAGTTTTCCTTAAAAGGCCTGCATGAGTAGCTGACTTCATGGTAATTCTAGCGTTTCTTGCCATTTTGGCTTCTTTCCTAAATCTATCACCTAACAAATCAAAAATGTTTGCTGCGTAAAGCTCATTGTGTCTGCACTTCGCATCACAAGTGCATGCTGTTCCCTGCAGATGAACCTCTCAAAACAGGAAAGCTTTAGCAGGAGTACCTGCGGGTTCACAACCTCCACAGCTCCAGGTAGTTGAGGGTCTGTAAAGCGGAACTCACCCCTTGCCAGAATTTCTAACAACACTTAGGCCAATGCTGCGCTATTCAGAGAAATCCACCTGAGTTCAGAACTGAACAAAACTCATCTGGCCTGTTTAGCTGCCTACATTACTGAACCAAAGCACACAGGAAAGCCAGGAAAGCACTGCACACACCCCAGCAGAGGGTCAGTACTTCTCCACTGCAAACATTTCATTCTTTCAAACTTAGGAGTTGGATCTCTTCTTCTTTTAAATATTTATAAACCCGAGAAATTAGAGCAAGTATAGAGCAAACTGGTTAGATAGCAGCTTGAATCTATGCCCGCAGCCAGCCCTGATACCCTGTTTTGTAACAAATAACTAGGTACCTAAGACAGACTAAGTTACAATGAATGACACACCCCATTGCAGAAATCTTATTCATCTAAAAAAAAAAAAAAGTTCACTCTCTTAGCACTGTAAAACAGAACTCTGCATGCTAATGTCAGCCTACAAGGAACCTAATCATATCATAATAGTCTTTAATTAAATTTATTTTTAGTCTGTTAATTCTGTAAAGCAGTGTTTTAATTTAGTGTGCTTTCATAAAAGTTTACTACATAATGCCTGAGAAGAATATTTACACACAGGCCAATCAGAAAATCTAATACAGAATAGATTGAGGAAATCTAATACTGAATAGACTGTGACTCGTTAATTTACATTCGCATGTACACAAATTAAGAAGTACATGATGAAGAAAGAATTGACAATACTAAGGTTTTTTTTTTTTTTTTTTTAAATTAGCACTCAAAAAAGACTATTTCAAAATTCACCCAAAGAGACGGGCATGATAATGATTAGAGGACTCAAAGACTTCACAAATGCCAAGTTCTGCAAAATAAGGAATGCAATAGAAACTAATACATCTATTCTCTGGATTTAATTAAAACTCAAACTCTTTATACGATATGTGCAATGCGTGAAGAGTAAGGTTTAAGATTTCCATATGCATACATGACTCTTGGGACAATAACTTTTGAAGCCAGTAATCTCACTTCTGTGCCTGCTGTACAATTAATTGAGAAATCTGCAGAGTGTGATCTCACTGCAGACAGATGTGCCCTGGCCCCACAGAGCTGTACAATAAATATTTAGCTTGTATCTCAGTGTTGCTAAACAATGAAGAAGTTTCTGTCTTAGCTATTTCACATACTTTAAAAGAAAAATGACCTCTGGGTAACACATAATTACTATGCTTGTGTGGGAAGATCACTAACTGATATTATTCTTAGTCATTGGAAAACTCTCAAAAATACTACATAAGGAAAAGCTCAGCTCACAAGGCAAAAAAAAAAAGTGCACTAGACTACACTGCAAAAAGAAGCTGCAGAGTTAAACAGCTTCAAAGAATCCCACCTTTAAAGATTTAAGTGTCACATATATAAGTATGTGTTCCTCCCCAGCATTTTACACTGTCCAAGGGCTTTATTTACCATCATATTCAAATAAAATATTCTTTGCTCAAAAGCAGCTCTAGTCCAAAGTGGTAGGAATGGCTGGCTGTGACTCCAGCCAAGCAAATACTGGACAGAATAGCAAAAAGCAACTTGGAGGTCTCTCAGGTAATGCAAAAATTAACTGTTCAGTTTCTTCATAAGAGCTCTTCAACAGTAACCTGTTGTCACTGCAGACATCCCCATGGCATCCAGGCTAGCCCAGAGGTCTAGATAGAGATATCTCTAACAAGGATAGAGATGAAAAGCAGCACACTACTCTCCTTCCTTGAGGCAGAAATGCACACATAGCTAATCGAAAAGGGTCACAGGGAGCTGGTGTTTGAAGGTGGGAGCTGAGAAATCCCAAGGAAACGTAAGTAGGACCAGGTGTTAGGTCGGAAACAGATGAACGAGCGAGGCTAGGCATAGAAGCAGGTTGGTGGGAGAAAAGAAAGAGGAAAAGCAGATGAAACCACAAAAAAGAAAGATGGGCAAGATGCAGACATGGCAGCAGAGGGGAGAGAGCAGAAAATCCCCTCTGGAATGGAGGAGAGAGAAATTCCCTGGAAAACAATGCAGAGCAGCTGAAGACCACTGCTTGTGGCACTGCACAGCCCCTAGAGGTGCTGTGGGCAGACTGTGGATCCTTCCAGGAGGCAGATACCCTACCTCTACAACAGGGTGGCTGGGGCCCACGCTGCAGTGCAGTAAGGTTCAGTCGGCAGACAAAGGCTGCATGTTTGCTCTAGCCACAGACAGCACTGCTGCTATCACAAGGACACAAAAAGACTCTTGTGTTGGGGCAGTAGTTCCTGGGCCAGAAAAAGGGCCCATGAGCCTAAACCCCAAAGCAGAAGGGTTTATACACATACATGAGACTGACTTTCAGCATCTGCCGAACAGCCACAGTGATACTGGAAACCTAGTGACAGGCACCTCCTTTGTGTATGGTCAAACTGACTAGCCTATCCTAGCACACAATACAGATCCCAAATTGTAGCCAGGATCTCACAGCCAGACAACCTTCCAGAAACAACTCCTGCAAGCATTTCAATTGGCCCAGCAAAAGGAATGAGTCAGCACAGGCAAGCCTGAACCAAAGCCTGCTTCCACCATGTCAGGGCTCAGGATCAGAGCTCTACATCCTACTGGAAGCCACATAAACATGTTAGGCTTATGTGTTGGAGTTTTTGCTGTGCAAGGAGAGAGACTGCACTGCACAGCAGGTAGCAGACAACTGGATAGTGGCTTAGATCCAAGCTCCGAACAACCATTAGCATATACTTAATGGCAAGTGACTGAGTTTGGAATTCCACAAGATTATTAACATCTGACATGCCAAAGCAAACCATGCTGCTAGTAAGTAGAAATCAGCTCTCTATCCTCCTTTTCTTTTCTATGGAAGCCCAACAAGAAGAAAGGGGATGCTAAGCAAGAGGTTTCTTTTTAAGCAGCTGCTTCAGGTTCATCTAGGTCTCTTGCTCTAAGCTACATTTCTCAGGATAGATGCTACAGACATGCTTGGGTTGGAAAAAACGTAAAACCAACTGCAGCATAAAGACCTATGAATGAATGAAGCAGAGGAGCAGAATCACTCTTACAACATATCCCCGCTGCTCTACTACACTGTGCTATAAAAGAAATGCATTTGTGTAATTCACCTCCACCTACTTTGGGTGATCAGGTCAGAAACACCCAAGAAGGGCAGTGCTACAACAGGCTGTTTACAACAGTAACCCTGTAGAGCTATGGAGAGAAGTCACTCCCCATTTCTGCAGTGTGGCAATATTATGGTACATAGAACTGCAGAATCAGAGAATATTTCAAGTAGAAAGAGACCTTGGGAGGTGTCTAGTACAACCTGGTCAAGACAGGGTCTGCTGTGTGATCAGATCACACTGTTCAGAGCTCTTTCCAGTCATCCATTCATCCAGGATAGAAACATCTAAAGATGAAGACTGCAAAATCTCCCTGGACAATCAGTTCCAATGCAAAAATATTTCTGTGTATCAAGTCAGAACCTTGCCTGATTGAACTTACACCTGTTGTCTGTAGACTTCTCATTACACACCTACTCGCCTGTGAAGAGCTTACCTCTCTCCTTGAAGACCTTCTCAGATGAATTGAGAAACTACTATTAGAGCTCTCCCAAGCTTTCTCTCCTGTAGGCTAAGCACAGCCAGTTCTCTCAGTGTCTCCTCACAGGCCATGTGCTGCAGCTTCCTACCATTTTGGTGGTTCTCTGCTGAAATCAACATTTATCAGCATCTTCCTGGTATCAGAATGCTAGACACAATATTGCACATGTTGTTCAAGAAATGTCAAGTAAAGGGCTACTGGCTGCAGTCTTGCTCCCTTGGGAGAGGATGCTTCTATCCTTCATCACTACCAGGAAGCACTGCAAGTCATGTTCACTCCACTTTTCTAAGGACTCCTAGGCCATTTCCAGCAAAGCTGCAACCTGACAAGCCAGCTAGTCCTCAGCCTGTATCACTGCAGAGGGTTAGTCTGCTCTAGATGTAGATTTTTTAGTTTGTTCTGGTTGGATTTCACAAGCTTCTTGTCAGTCCTTTTCTCCAACCTGTCCTATTCCCTCTGATTAACAGCTCTGTACCCACCCCAATTTGATGTCATTCCAAGCTTGATAACGTGCATTCCCTCTCCTCCACCAGATTATTGATAAAGATATCGAACAGGAAGGGTTCCATAAATGGTCCCCTGTGGAATCACACCTTTAAGCAGATTCTAGGAAGGTTATGAACTGCTAAGCACTATCCTTTGGTACTTTATGACCCCAGCAGTTCTTTCACTCATCTTGTAGTCTACTCATCTAGGCAAAAGCATTTCAAACCAGGTAACAGCGATGCCACAGCATAACACGTTGAAGGCTAAACTCAAGGCAGACAACACCTACTGCTCTCCTTCCTTGCTGCAAACATGGAGACTCTACCAATGAAAAAGCTTTTGGCCTCTAGAATCACATTACCAGTGAATGAAGTCATTTCCACAAAACAACAGCAGAGAGAAACGAGAACATAACCAACAACAAGCACAGACATTTGCGGAGTTTTCTGTAAGATCTCCCTGACTGAGAAGTTCAGCGGTTCAGGATTATCTGAAAACAAGTTCTACAGATCCATAGGAATGCTTGCTATCAGATGGAAAACGTCAAATGACAAACACAAAGAAACATCAGTGAAGACAAGCATGTTACTGCAGGCACATTATACAGCTACTTTTTGTTTTGCCCCTTTAAGAAGGGGCCCACAGTTTAAGGACCTTGCAAAGCTGCTCCGTCATAGATCCATTCATAATAAATACTACCTGTATCAACTTCATTAAAACAGGGGTGAGATATGGGAGGTTTGTTAACATGAATAATGAATAATAATAAATAATAATAAAACATGAGACAGTTGACAATAGCTCAGATGAGGCAACCAAAGAAGTGCAATGTTGCAAGTTTCTGAAGTTAAAGATTTCAGACCACCCACTTTTGCTTTTCAGAGATTTGTCCCCACTCTTTCACCCCCTCAAAAAACAGAAATACTCAAATTTTCCAAAAGGCAAATACAAATGCTGTGTAAGTGAGAATTTCCTGGTAAAATCTAGGAATCCTACCTGCCAGAGCTGGGATGGTGACTTTATTCCACTCCCACGGTTGATCATACTCATCTGCAGGCCTGTCATCATCCTGTGGCAATTTGCTTTCTCGTAATCGTTGACTCACCACACTTTCAGAATCGGATTCCACGCCACTGCCTTCTGGTTCATAGGGTGTGTCATAGAGCTGCATGTTTTTCTGATGGGTCTTCATGCCTTCCTGCTTCTGAAACTCTGTTGTCAAGAAAGAAAATTGCATCAGTGTCACTATCGACCAAGCCTTATCATCTCTGTTAGTAATTTTAGAGTATTCAACTTTCACGCGCTCCTTAATTTCTACTTAATTACACAGATAGCAAGCTGCTACAAGACTTCTATATTCCACCTCTGCATTTGGTTTACTGTCTGGAAGCAAAAGCTTGCTCTAGCTAATGACCACAGCACAGTCTCAGGCCTTCCACACCCCAGATTTCACAGAGCCAGATTACAGGAAACACAATTCCTGTCAGTCTGTGTGAAGTACACTTACAAGCAACTGTACATAAATTCCCAAGAACACTGAAATTTTTATATGCCGTCAAGTCTTCAAGAGGAGATAATGCAGATACAAACATCAACCAAAATGAATTCCAAAGTATAATTAAGTATGCTGATAAAAAATTCTCCAGAGAATGCAAAATACCAGCAGAAAATGAGCTGGGACTACAGTAAGAACATGAAATGGAAGCAGTGATAAGTAGACCTTAGCTTAGATTGCATTAAGGAACAGAATCACAGAGTTGTAGGAGTTGGAAGGGACCTCTGGAGATCATCTAGGCCAACTCCCCTGCTAAAGCAGGTTCCCTACAGTAGGTTACATAGGAAGGCATCCCGGGGGTCTTGTGGAGTCTCCTTCTATGGAGACACTCAATCTCTCTGGGCAGCCCGTGCCAGTGCTCTGTCACCATCACAGAAAAGAATTTTTTCTTCATGTTCATATGGAACTTTGTGTTTCAGTTTGTACCCATTGTCCCTTGTTTTGCCACTGGACACTAATAAAAAGATCCTGGCCTCATCCACTTGAGGCCCACCCTTCAGATATTTATAAGCATTGATAAGATTCCACCTCAGTCTTCTCTTCTACAGTCCCAGGTGTCTCAGCCTTTCCTGATAAGGGAGATGCTCCAGGAACCTTTGCGGCCCTCCACTGGACTCTCTCCAGCAGTTCCCTGTCTTTCTTGAACTGAGGAGCCCAGAACTGGACACAGTACTCCAGATGTGGCCTCACCAGGGCAAAGTAGAGGGGGAGGATCATCTCCCTCAATCTGCTGGTCATGTTCTTTTTAATGCACCCCAGGATACCATTGGCCCTCTTGGCCACCAGGACGCACTGATGGCTCACAGCCAACCTGCTGTCCACCAGGACACCCAGGTCCTTCTTTGCAGAGATTCCTTCCAGCACAATCAGATTTTGACTAAAAATAAGCATGTTAAAGCTTCAGAGAAAGCACTTTAATTCTGGTTTCTCTGTTCTTAGGAGTTTACACAGCCTTGTCGAGACAAAGCCAGAGCCACTCCATTTACTGCTGGGGACACTGCAAAAGACCTCCAGAAGGCCCTTCCCACAGACAGTCTTGGGATTCTGTGAACTGTTACATATCAACTGTGCATAGAAACAACATAAAGGAAGATTGTCAAGCTCTGGTGATGAATTTAATTCCCTTCTGAATACTGTTTTACTTCCATTTTATCTAGAAAATACAAGTCTTCAGGAGTATCATTACACTGAACCATGAAGAAGGACTGTATATGAGCAAGTCAAGTCATTTGTGAATACAAGAGATGGAAGCAGTGTCAAGTGACCAAGGAAGAATGTAGAGACAGTGTCTGAATGTGCCAGAATGAAGTTAGGAAAGCCAAAGGTCTCTTGGAATCTTGTCTTGTGAGGTCAAGAAGAAAAGTAAATGAGCAGCAATGGCAAGGCTGGGAAAAACATAGGTCACAGCCATACATGGCAGGGGTCTTCCTAAAATCATGGGCACATGGACACAATGCTGCACTAAAAAAAAAGGCTGCATAAAAAAGAACACATGGTTGACACTCTCTTGAATTCTCCCAGACCAAAGACAAACGTCATATTGCTTCTAAGTCACAAATGTCACATGCCTGTCTGTCGTTTAGTACTGTACCACTGTTATACCAGGAAGTTTGCATTACTGGGGAACAGAAGCCAGAATTCCATCCAATTGGAGAATTTATATTCATTTTAAGTGCCAAAGACATCTACATCACTGGCTGCTGGTGTGTGAGATTTTAATACAGGAGCCCACGACCAACATTTTTCTTTCACCCACAGAATTAGAGCATTGGTCTGCACAGAAATAACCTCTTAATAGAAGATTACAGGCTACTATTTCATGCCTTGTGGTCAGAGACTCTAATGAGAAAAATATCAAATACTCGATCCTAAAGCAGAAAAATTTATCTAGGAAAGACAGGAGAGAAAAGAAGTGGAAGAAGCAGAACATACAAATATGCATGTATATATGGATAGACACACACACAGCTTCCTTGTCTTTTTTTTACACAATATATTGGAAGTATATTCATGAAGAAAAGTAATTTCTCCGAAAGTTAAATAAAGAATAGCCCCTTTCAATAGCAGGCAGCAAAGTTGATATTGCACCACAGGTAGTACTAGACACTGATAGGTCAGTGCAGACTTGAATATTTAAGAACTAATAATCTCTAACAGTGACAACTCTAAGTACTAAAATAGTCATTGGAATGACCAGAGAGTCCAGAACTTCGTTAAGTGTA